>CM064502.1:45677869-46032869 GCA_032716605.1 Paralithodes platypus
GTTTGGTGGATCAGAGAGTTTCAAAGAAGAGATCATCGTTCCACTAATATGTGATAATATCTGAAAAACAACTCCGCAATAGGAGAAACTCGTTTCCCTATTATTTCTCAAAGATATCAGGGCCTGTGTTTTCTACAATCTATTCTGACTGTTTGACGTCGGAGCGTATGCGAACCTTAGATCAGGAAGGAGTATAATCACTGGACAGTCAACCACAGGCTTATGCCTCAACTTCCTTGATCCAGAGAATCCAGATATGCCATACCCAGGAAATGTACGAAAGGCACCTTGATGGCGAGAATGATAAATGGACACTACATTAAACGCCCCTGGTATTCCGATCCACATCATATCTTCCTCACAATACCTTGGTCGTTATATGTTTCATAAACGAAGTATGAACGCCAACCACGCCTACCATCACTTTTTGATTGAAGTGGAGAGGCTGGCAAACTCTTAGCCCTCGCTCAGTGTCCATGACCGACACCTGACCCTGCTTCGCTCAGTCTGACCAACCTGATTTGGACGACGACCCTGATGATCCACCTTTAGCAGTTCCTGAACCTACTGCCTATCAACATCTTCAGCCTCTACATTAAGGTATGGTCGTCTATGGGACATATACTAGGTGTTAGTGTGAAGGTAATGTTACGTTCTTTGGTTAGGTTAATGGCAAAAGTTTGCTTGGGATTTAAATGGGATTTAGCGGGGGTGTGGGGGCGGCAGCCCCCACCCAATTTTAATACTGTATGTTTACGGTTAGGTTAGGCTATGGCTAGGCTAGGCCATAGGCTTGTCTATCTAGGTCTTTAGGCTATGGCATTACGGCTAGGTGCTAGGATGGAATGTTTAACCCCATAATACTAGGTTTAGGTTAGGTATGTATTTGGTTAGGTTAATGACAAAACTGGGGCTCGGATTTCATGGATTTAGCATGGGGGTTTGTGGTGGGCACGGCAGCCCGTCCACCCATTATATCTAGCCGTTATGGTTCACGTTAGGTTAGGCGTTAGGTTAGGTTAGTGTGTAGGCTAATGTTACCACACACCCCCCATATCTCTGACCCTCTGGCTTTATCCACGTTGAAAAAAAAAAACCCCAAGCCGAAGCTTTCGGGAAACTGTGAGGTTACTGTGATTTTGGAATCTGAAACAATTGAAAAAACCCGAGCCAGTTTTTGGGTACAAAACTTGGCTTGGGTATTACACCCAAGTTTCAGGTTTGTGTAGAAAACTATTAAGAACAAACCACCCACCAATTATATAGTATCTTTTTTTATTTATTTTTTTAGTTTTTTAGTTTATTAGATGCATCCAATATATAGTGGATTGACATTAGTTTCAACCTCCGCAAAACCTCCGTTTTTCCTTCCCCTTTATAGACCCAACGATCTTAAGACACGAACGGCCCCGATAGTGGGGGAGGGCTATGAAGATCATGAGGGAAAAATGGTGGGGTTTGTAAAGACGAAAGTGGCAAACAAAAGTTGGCTCAGTGTTTTCGTTGTTTTTCAATTCTTACCGCAACCCAACCCAACCCAACCCATATCCCCAACTCACAGATCATAACCTAACCTTTAGTATTTATAGGTATTAATTAGACAGTTACTGTGGGGAACACGGAATACCGGGTATGTTGAAGGGGGAGCTCTGCCCCCTCTAAACACTCCGTCCACTTATGTCATCATAATCTGTTGTACTTCATAGGGGGTCCCCAATTAAGGAGGAAAGTGAATTAGAACAGACTAATTAGGGCCGCAAATTAACAATAACATAAGCGGGCCCGCCGTGTTATGGGAGACCTTTTTACACATCATTTTCAATGTTTAAATTTTCTCCCTTAATCGATTTTGATCCCAAGATGAGTCAAAACCTTACAATTAAAATGGAAGATACAGCTTTTAATTCTGATTCCAACATGGCATTTCAAAAATGTCATGAAACATTGGTGGGTTGGTTTGCTAAAGTATATACTGGTTTTGTTACTTTTACATATTGTATTTTCAGAGTTCTTCCAATATTACCCCTATATTTACGCCTTTTACCCCGCAATTTCCCTGATCTTCATGGCCCTTCCCACTTTCGGGGGCCGTGTCTTAAGATTGATGGATAATGGGAAAATAGTAAAATGTGACGGTCCTCTGTATTAAACAACACTGTATATCAAAGAAAAAATATAAAACAATAAAAAATAACCTGAAAAACTCGTAACTGGTTGGTGATAAACATTTACCTATTTCTGTTTAATATCGATGTCTACAGCTCCAACTTCCTTATAGCCTGGAACTCGCAAGTGGTCAATTATAAGGGTAAACACTATCTCCATTAACCATCAGACTTCCATATAGGCTACCCCTCCGAATTGACCACTTTCGAGTTTCAGGTTATAAGGAAGTTGGAGCTGTAGCCATCGATAGTAAATGGAAATGCAATTATAATGTAGGTTTCTGATGGCTAAATAGTAAGTTTAATTGGATTTCATGTATATATTATAAATGAACTACAACCGTAGTTTAACTGGTAATTCTGCTAAATATCGATGTCTAAAACTCCAACTTCCTAATAGAACGAAACTCGCAAATGGTCAATTTGCGCTATGGCTGTCCTACAAATACAGAAGTTTTCGTAATTCCCTCCGGATTTGCACGAAATTTGGTGGACATACAGTATATGCACTAAATGAATAGATTTCCAAGACCGTAGACAGATTGCCAAAGCGAGGCCTCCATATATAACTGGGGGATGGTTCACTTTTTGACCGATTTTTGCATATAATTATTTTTCTAATTTCCTCCCTAGACCTTCATCAAATTAAAAAAAAAAAAAAAAACATCCATTAGATCCCCCTTGTATATTGATTTGTACATTTTTAGGTAGAAAAAGTCCCGGCCGAAGGTCGATTCTTCCAACACTAAAGGCTCACTATCGTTCTCCAGGGAAACAATCGGCACCTACAGTAAATAGCACGAAAGGTCTAAATATTGACGAAGGGTCTTAAAATCGACTAACTAATGGAGCATACATCCTAACATCTGAAAACTAATGGGGCTAAACATAAGGGAGGAAGTGGCCCAGAAAACCGGCTCATCCCCCCTTAACGGAAATAATTTTAATACCCAAATAGAGTTGGAGCCACCCCTAGAATTATACCAGAGTGTCTTTAGTTTACTAGGAATTTAGTAAAGTATCTAGGGAGCCGACCTAGTTTTTTTTTCTCTCTCCCTCTCTCACTGGGTTGTATCCATTCGGCCCCTTTCAGCCTACTGTTTTAAGACTTTTATCCGCATCCAGGTGTCTATGTTTTTCCTGGTGAGCGATAGCGAGCAAGCATATATATATATATATTTTTTTTTGACAGCAGGCAAAATTTGTAAATTTTTCGAAAGAAAAATTACTCCGACGAAACCGGACTTCTCCATGCAATGCTGGCTCGCTATCGCTTGCCAGGAAGAAATCGACACCTGGATGGGGATGAAAGTCTTAAAACAATAGGCTGAATGGGGCCTCCCAGAAGCTGGGTGTGCTCAACCGCCTCGAGGGGTTCTTTACCCCTGCACAGCTTCTTGCTCTGTACAGGGGTACAGTGCGTCCTTGTATTGAGTATTGTTCACATGTGTGGGGAGGATCCTCTCACACCGCACTCATAGACAAAGTAGAAAGGAAGGCCTTTTGTATAATTAATTCCCGCCCCCTCACCACTCTGTGCAAACTCGCTCTCTCTTCACCGCAATGATACATCTCTTTTGCTATTCTATCGCTACTACAATAATCAGTGCTCCTCAGAGCTCTCGGTGTATACAACCTCCTCTACGTAGGGTACGTGGTACCCGTCTTGCAACACAATCCCACCCCTACTCTGTGCAACTCTCCAACCCAAGAGTGAAATGTTTACTCAGACTTTCTTCTACTCAACAAGTGAGCTCTGGAACTCTCTCCCAGAATTAGTCTTTCCCTCTTCCTATGACTTAGACTGCTTTAAACTCATTGTGTCCAGGCATTTTGACTCGAATGTACCTTTATTTTGGCTCTGTCACTCTTTCAAGTTTAGGGGAGACACTCACTGTGGGCAATTCTGCCTTTTGTCTCCCTCACTCACATAGAAAATAAATGGATACAAGAGAGAAAAGGAGAGAACAAATCAGGTGACCCCCCTTAATAGCGGAGTAATGAAGATGGATCAAGGTAGTTTAGCCCTCTCAGTTTCATGACGCATTATATTTCCTGGTTCGGGTTACTATTAAAAGATTTTATTCAGATTAGAAGGATATATGGCAGTCAGAGGGTTGATTGAGACCGTCTTTACCATTATAACTCCCAAAGATCCTTCCTAAGCTGCATAATATCGTCTAATGATAGCCAAAATAAACTGCTAAAACGCGTCAGAGCGTCAAAGGGTTAATGATATAGACACACAATATCGATAGGCCTACATAAGATTGATGCATTGATTGATTAGTAGATGGATAAATAGATAGATCTAGAGAAATATTTAAATGAGTGATTGTTATATTAAGTAGTACATAGACCCTCGTTATCCCCTATCATTCTAATAGGCTGTTACTTTTTTTTTTTTTTTTTAAATATTTGAGTGAGAGACACAAAAAGGCAGAACTACTTCTAGCGAGTGCCTCCCCCATAGTTGAAAGACTGACAGGGCCAAAATTAAGGGACGGTCGAGCCAAAATGCCTGAACACACGGAGTTTGAAGCAATTTAAGTCATAGGAGGAGGGAAAGACTGCCGGATAAGTGTGCACAGGTCGGCCACAATGATAGGAAGACTGGCGCCAACGATCTGGCGCCAACGTACTGATAGGCTTTATTATATATATACTGGTAAAACCCTTGGTACAGTCAGAAACCGCAATTTCTGAGACACTTTGATAGGGCCCGGACATGTGGAGCGCATCGTTTCTGGACGAC
Source organism: Paralithodes platypus (assembly GCA_032716605.1). NCBI lineage: Eukaryota > Metazoa > Arthropoda > Malacostraca > Decapoda > Lithodidae > Paralithodes > Paralithodes platypus. Next base: position 45,682,790 of record CM064502.1, read on the forward strand.
AGCCCACTTTAACCATCACAAGGCCGCATACCTATGAAAACACGTTCGAACCAATAGATGCTTCACTCAATCTGCCATGTAAAATCATAATGCTGCTGCTATGCTATGATCCGCATTCATATATTTATGGTTATACAAATGTCATAATACCTTTATTACATTCCCTTACGTATCTACAGTAAATACGGACACAAATATTACCATAGGTTTAAAACAAATATATGAAAATAATTACTTCCAAAGTGAATGAACAGGATTTGTGTGTGTGTGTGTGTGTGTGTGTGTGTGTGTGTGTGTGCGTGTGTGCGTGTGCGCGCGCGCGCGCTATTTTCTTTGCACACTGAGATACCATGCCCAAGACGGGTCCCGGTGGGGGTTCCAACCTTAAACGTTTCATTGGCTGTTACGAAATTTGGTAGTTTAGGTTCGCTCTCTCGTGCCCCACTCCCCAGAGAGCTGTCTTCATTTCCATGTTCCCAGTGACCACGTTATGTATACTTGTATTAATTTTGAAGAGGAGGATGTTCAGTAGGCTATTATATGTAATGTTTACCTTGCATTGGTGTGTAATAAATAGTTGTTGTGTAAAGTAACGATGGCAATTATGGCGTGGATTGCTAGTTACGGTTAGTCGAGTGTGTGTGTGTGTGTGTGTGAGCAGTGGCGTATCTAGGGTGGGGCAGGTAGGGCACGTGCCATGGGCGCCACTTGAAGGGGGGCGCCAAATATATATATTTTTTTTAGTAATAACCTAAAATATCCTAACATAACCAAACCAGGGTATTTAACTATAGTGCAAATCTAATATCAAGTATTATGCCTAAATACCTATCCTATCCATTCGTCATTAATATAATTATATAATAGGCTATGATGATGAATAACGCCATAACGTGTTTTTATAATTATGTACAGTTACTACAGTAATCACAGTAGGCTATATATATTTTAAATACAATTACCTATTAGCCTTTTAGGCAACGAATTCCTGCAAGCCATTGCCTAAACATATCAATAGTTAAGTTATCCCTCTAAATATTTTCGGGGTGGTTTTCTTTAGTTACCGGTATTATATTTTATGCAACGTTGAATAGTGTATATAATATTATGTATTGATATTCTGGATTATTTCTCATTTGACTGATTAGTTAATAGTAAAATATTGTTAGTACTTCGAAATTTACTTTATAAGAGACTCACAAGAAAATCAGTATATAGGCTATTTATAACTTTAAGCATTCTCGAATGCTAGCGCCAAGCGAACGTTTATTGTTGATAAACAAAACGGGAAGGGACAGGCAAAGGTACAAAATATATGCATTTATTACTCTATACTCTGTTTAATTTTATCTGACGGTAAATTGAATATAATATTCCTTATTTCAGACTCTCAGAGCAGTATGTAAGATCATGAAACCGTTCCTAGCGAAGAAGGAAAGTGGTTTTACCTTTATTATTTTAGGAACATCCGAACATGCTTTATTGCTTAGGCTAAATACTTTTAGAATTTAGCTTCTAGGTTTATACGTGGGTTAGAGTAATTTTAGAGTGTCATTTTCATTATTTCAGAGCATTGTATAATTTGCGTAAGAAGAATTTTAGAAGATCACGAAACTTCCTCATGAAGAAGGAAAGTGGTTTTAACTTTATTTCTATATAAAATTACTTTATTGCTGTGCCTCTGGTTGTTAAGTCAGAGTCCGAAACCAGGTGGAGTGCAAGGACGGAAGCAGTGAAACCTATCAACAAGTACCTTGAGGAGATACTTCAAGTTCTTCTGGACATGACAGACAATGAAAACGAGACCAGTGAAAAAAGAAGTGACGCAAAGCAGCTATACAACCGCATGTTGAGTTTCGATTTTCTGACTTTGCTAGGATTTTGGAACAAAGTACTCATTCGCATTGACCGTATTCAAAAGAGACTGCAGGATCCTAACATGAACTTCCATGATGCTGCCCTAGATTTGAAAGCCCTCCGAGATAATTTTGATAATGAAAGGGAAGTGTTAGTCTGTGATTCACTCGAAGAAGGACTTGGTCTCTGTCAAGAATGGAATGTTGAACCTGAAAGACGTCGGAGACGAAAGAAACAAATGGCTGGTGAGAATGCAAGAGATGCTGGATTAACAGCCAAGGAGGAAATGGAAAGAGTCATGAAGGGAACACTCGACCGTCTTCAGAGAAATGGATGAAAGGTTCGCTCGTTTGCACGACACTGACGCCAAGTTTGGGTTCCTTCTCGATGTCAAGAAACTGTGTTATGGCAGCGACAGTGACAGTAACGACCTAAAGAAGAAGTGTGAAAATTTGGGTGAATTGTACAGCTCTGATGTTGATGGACAGCAGCTATATGAAGACATTTTTGACTGCAGAATGTTGCTATCAAGTCGGGCCAACATGACAATATCAAGACCTGAAGAGCTTCTTGAATTTATTGTTCAGTATGGAGATGAGTGTCTTCCCCAATCTTCGCATTGCTATGCAGATAATGCTAACCATCGCCATTTCCATCGCCAGTTGTGAGAGATCATTCAGCATATTAAAGTTAATACTTTCTTACTTGAGAGCCTCCATGGGTCAAGGCAGACTTTGTGATCTTGCTCTGCTCAGTGTAGAAAGTGAAGACACTGAAACAACTGACTTTGAGGACATCATAGACCAATTTGCATCAGTAAAAGCAAGGAAAGTGCAGTTGTGATTTTTATATACAGTATCAGTAGATGTCAGTCTGTCAGATGTCAGATGTAGTGCAATAATTTGTTAATTAAACTGTTAACGAGATTGACTTATTCGATTTTTTATCCTGATTCAGTGATTATATGGATTTATGAAGTCTAAAAGATAGGTGTCAGATGATTGAACAGGGTCTTAAAAAAAGTATAATACAATCCAAACTCAAAATAGGTATCATTAACCTAAACCAAACAATGAACCTAACACACACACACATATATATATATAGTATATATATATATATATATATATATATATATATATGTATAGCCTACTGGTATATCATTCATTATTTAGTGTTTCAATTACCTAAATATAGCTTTGACTATGGCTTTAAAATGCTCCTAGAATTGCTCATATTTCAAAAAAAATCTCGTGGGGGCTTACAGCGCCCCCCCGAACCCCCCAGCTGGAGAGGCTCGCTGCGCTCGCCACCGCTAGCTGCGCTCGCCCCACGCCACCGGGGGGCGCAATTGCAGTCCTTGCCCTAGGCGCTATCTACCCTAGATACGCCCCTGTGTGTGAGTGAACCGATGTGTTGTAATAGACATAATGCTCTACAGTAGGTGACAAGCACTGAATACAGAAGTGTCTGCTTCATGGCATACAACACAACGAACTATGCAATGTAATATTACATGTTATCATCTGGTTATGAAATTCAGGTGTGAAACGGCAATGAGTTATCAGTAGTGATATAAGGGGGTATATATTGTGTATAATTATATGTATTATATTATATGTAATACCACACTAGGTTAAGCTTCGGACGCTGATAGGTTTATATAATAATTATTCGATATTAATTTAGTAAAATGTTTATATTTCACTCTAAAGGGTATATATAGGCTATATAAGAATCGCATCGTGATATTACGCTTAGCAATGGCTATAGATACCTTTTCTATGTTAGTATTATATTATCTTATATATTGCAATGTTTACACAGTGCAGCAAGGTTAATAGCATGATAACAAAAATGGATGACTTATATGTGAGTACCGGTACGTGTTTAATAGTAACCACTAATGCTGGGGTCACACATTCATGTATATCGCTCCCGACAGCTCCCGTCAGGCGTGATCGCCAATTTTGTGTTCTGACGGGCGTAGTCCGGCCGTGTACGCCCGTATAGACCACGACTATTGCACTTCCCGACAGACGTACCGTGACGGGGCCAGTGTTACGTCAGACGTAATGTAGTCATATGGAACTACGTACGTGCTTGCGACTTGCGTAAGCATGTCCCCGTTAGTCCGCCTGGGCTGCCCGATTTGTGGGAACACAGGCCACGCCCATGGCCACGCCCCCACAAGACCTGCGTAGCTGAGGCTCTACGTCTTGGGAGTTTGTAGGACTTACGTGGACCGTTTCCGGACAATCGTAGGCACACCCCGCCTGTCCAAACACAGACAAAGACAGTCTTTGTCAACCACGTAGGTCTGGGTTGGAATCTGGGAACTACAAAAGGGCAGGGCTGGCCACAACGTTCCCATTCCCACTCCTGACTCGGCACCATGAAGAACATCACGGAATACATCCTGGAGGAGTTCAAGATGGTGAACTCCCTAATCAAACCGGAGAACAGGCATAACACTCGGCTCATTAAATGGATAATTTCCTACATAGAAATGTTAGAACTGCTTGCAATAGCAAACTACATCCATGAAGATGAACAAGAGAAGAAGAAGGAAAGGAGCAAGAGGACAGTGTGGGTGTGGCCATATCTACAACGAAGGCCTGAACATGGCCATTATGAGAAGCTGATGCAAGAGTTGGCCACAGAATGTCCACAACTGTACAAAAACTTCACCCGGGTAGACAAACAACTATTTGATGAGATAGTGGAACGTGTCACCCCCCTCATTCAGAGGAAACCTACGTTTTGGCGGAACCCCATTCCTCCTGGTCTGCGGGTGGCCATCACCCTACGTTTCCTCGCTACGGGTGATTTCTATAAGAGCCTGCAATACAACTTTTGTGTTGCCCACAACACCATCAGCCAAATTGTTCCAGACACCTGCCAGGCCATCATTTCTGTCTACGGAGATCAGGAGATCAAGATGCCACAATCGCCTGCTGAATGGAAGGAGGTTGCCAGCGGCTATGAGGAACGATGGAATCTGCCGCATTGTGTAGGAGCCATTGATGGCAAACGCATACGGATCCGAAACCCAAACTTTGGTGGCACATATTACTTCAATTACAAGAAGTTTTTTTCCATTGTCCTGATGGCAATTGTTGACTCCAACTACAAGTTCATTTACGTCGACGTTGGTGCCATAGGGTCAGAGTCTGATGGTGGTGGCTTTGCACACACCAGTCTGTCTAAGTTGCTTGAGAAACAGAACGCAAATCTGCCACCCGCCGAGGTCATCTCTACCGATCCCACTGGACCACCCACGGAATACTTCTTAGTAGGTGATGATGCATTCCCTCTGTGCGCCTACATGATGAAGCCCTACCCCCTACGATCCCTCACGAAACTGGAACGAATATACAACTACAGAATCAGCAGGGCCCGCCGGACGGTAGAGAACGCCTTTGGCATTCTTGCCAACCGCTTCCGGGTTTTCCACACTGCAATATCTCTGAAACCTGAACGTGTAGAGGTTGTTGTGTTGGCCTCATGCATTCTGCACAACATCCTACGAGGACGATGCCCACCCCAATCAGAGGTAGATCAAGAGGACCCACACACCCACCAACTCATACCTGCCGCCTGGAGGAGTGACCCACCTGTAGGAAACAACATCCCACCCGTGACCCGCAACACTGCAACCATGCTTGCCAAGGCTCAACGCAACTACCTCAAGACCTACTTCAATTCCCCTCAAGGATCTGTGGCTTGGCAGGATGACCGATTTAGGTGAGTTACATTTACTTTAAAATACTTCATTGAAAATTGTAAGATTTTCCCCTGTTTACTTATTATTTTGCTTTATATTTTAGTTTCATCTTACATTTACTCGTCTTCCTCACTCTCATCCACTTCAACCTCGAGCTCTCCACTATCGGGGCCGAGGTCGATAACAACTTCATCTTCATCAGGCGTCGAGAGGGCAGGCGGTGAGTTGGAGGGGCCAGGCTGAGAGGGGTCAAAAGGTGAGGTGGCAGGCAGTGAGGTGGCAGACGTCGAGGTGGCAGGGGAAGCCTTCCTGGCCTTCTTCACGCCTTTCTTATGCATGGTACAGGGCAGGGCAGGGCAGGGTGCAGAGAGTGGCAAGCAGGGCAGGGCAGGGTGCAGAGGGTGGCAAGCAGGGCAGGGCAGGGTGCAGAGGGTGGCAAGCAGGGCAGGGCAGGGTGCAGAGGGTGGCAAGCAGGTGGCAGGGTTGGCTTGTTGTTTGGTGCTCCGGTGTGCGAGGTGTGACGGGAGTGTCCCCCGCTGGTCCTTATATACCCCCCGTACAACGTTGTCGCGTCTTCCCGCCAACACGCAGTGCGGCGGTGCTGCCAGATGCGCCCGGATTAACGTTAACTGTCCCGTTTGATGGGAATATTTTACGATTGACGGGAGCAGTTTACGTTTGACCGGGCGAGCTGCTACGTCTTACGGGGCTGCTCCCGTCAGACGTAGCCGATCGCCCGGTCAGACGTAGGATTTCCCGACTTTTGACATACGTGAGCGCGAGCCCCGTATCTGATTTGAAATCCAAAACATACCGGGCGGCCTTGGCCGCACCAACCACCTCCCCGACCAGCGTGGCTACTCCCGCCATACGTACCAACTCCCACGACTAGACACAATTTCATTTACATTTTGCGTACTAAGCCCTTACGTTTTACGTATTCGGTTGCCAACTACCGATAAACCTTTGTACGGGAGCATGCAGGAGCATATACGTGAATGTGTGACCCCAGCATTAGGATGACGTCTGATGAATCACACACACAACGAAAGCCTGTCCATTCACTGATGTTTGGCAGTGTTTCCTTAGTCTTAATTCTTTAATAGCTATCCGTGTTTTATGTATACACAGGAGGGAGTAACAAACTATGGTATTTGGTGGTATAATGGTTAAGGTGTCTAACAATATGTGTAATAACCCGGGTTCGAATCCTGGTGGATCACATATATGCTTTCATTAATTGCATGGGAGGTGTTTGGTGTTGTGGTGAAATTAATAAAAGAATAACAAAATAAAAATAAATAAATAAATAAATAAATAAATAAAATATGATTCTATAGTATGAATCGTATCGTAGCATAACAACAATAATTTTACATGGCAGACTGAGTGAAGCATCTATTGGTTCGAAACGTGTGTTCGTAAGTGTGCGACCTTGAGATAGCTAAAGTGGGCTGTCGTCCAGAAACAATACGCTCCCAATGTCCGGGGAACTATCCAGGTGTCTCAGAAACTGCGGTTTCTGACTGTACACTCGCGCTAATAAGTCATGTCCCAGCTGTCATTACCTTTGGCTTGCTCTGTGCTGTATTAATGTCTGTCAGATGTTGAATAGGGTGGGTAGGTGTAGGAACGTGTTTGTATATTTCACTCGATATGAAAAAATGAAGCTTAGACATTGCTGATACCAATTATTGATCAAAACATACTTGGTGCCGAGACATCACTTATTAGCGCGACTGTACACTCGGATACCATAGTCTATAGCCCACTCATAGGAATTCGTGGATCCCATATGTTTTTCTGTATGCAATTATAACTATCGGAATTGATTTATGGATAGAACTAGCATAACAATAAATAGTATAATTAGTTTTGTAGTTGATTTATAGAAAATTATATTCTTAAATTCGTTTCTAGAGATATACTTCCATAACTAAATATATTTGAAGTCCACGAATTTATTTGAGTGGGCTAGAAACTATGGTATCCGAGTGTACTGGTAGAGAGCCCAGGTCATCATTAAGCCGGAGTCACACGAGCCGTTTTTCGAGCAATTTCTACAGGCAATTGTGGTCTGGCAGCTTCAAATATTACACTTTATCATAATTCAGCCGCCTAACATACTCTACCTTCAGTATAGTTACCGATACCAGTGCAAAAAAGTCCTGAAATATATCGAGAAAAACTTGCTCATGGAAAATTGACGGAAAAATCGCTCGTGTGACAGAGGCTTAGTAAGGATCTATGGGGGGATGGGCGTATTTATTTGCTCATGTATTTATCTTTGTATTAACCCTTTCAAGCTCCAATACGCGTTTCTGTTCTGTTTTCTGGCTACTATTAGTCGATTTTATTCAGATTAGTAACGGTATATGGAAGTAAAAGGGTTAATTGAGATAGTATTTACCCTTTTAATACCCACAGATACTTCCTAAGCAGCATAAAATCATCTAAGGATAGCCAAAATAAACTGCTAAAACGCGTCAGAGCTTCAAAGATTAAGGTGTTTTTTGTTTTTAGCTTCTCCATCAAATTTATGAAAACACCCCAGTCCCTCCTTCAAGATAAATGTATAAATTTTTTGGTAGAAAAATGTCTCGACCGAAGAACGGTTCCTTCTAAAATTTCAGGGTCGCTATCGTTCGACAGAAAAAACTCGACACCTATATGGCACGAACAGTCCTAATATTGACAAAGAAATCAAGTGTAAGGGATTAAAATCACCAAACTAATAGAAAGAACGTCTTAAAATCTCAAAACTAATGTGGTTAAGGGGATAGTACTCGCTTTTTCTAGACCCCCTTCTAGCTCATGTTTAGCATATTAGTTTCGAGGTTTTAAGACGTTCGTTCCGTTAGTTTGGTGATTTTGAGACCTTTCACCTATTTTTTTTTTATCAATAATAAGAAATTTTTCTACCGAAAAATGTACAAATTTATTTTGAAAGGGGGTCTAGGGGGTGTTTTTCTAAACTTGACGGAGGTCTAACGAGGAAACTCGAAAATAAATTAATTAATAAATATATAGGCCAAAAACCAAGCAGTACCCCCTTAAACACGAGGGAGAAAAGAGTCCAAAAAAAGAAACTAACCCCTCTTAAGGGGAGACGAGTCGTTTCTCTGGTCCCCTTTCTCCCTCGTGTTAAGCCCCATTTGTTTTGAGATTAAAAGACGTTCGGCCCATTAGTTTGGCGATTTTAGCACCTTTCGCCCCATTTCTTTGTCAATTTTATGACCTTTCGTGCCATTTAGGTTTCCATCTTTTCCTGGCGAGCGATAGCGAGCCTGAAGTTTTAAGAGGAACCGGCCTTCGGCCGGGAATTTTTTCTATCGAAAAATTAACAAATTTATCTTGAAAGGGGGTCTAGGGTTTTTTTTTAAGCTTGATGGAGGTCTAGTGAGGAAACTAAGAAATAAAGGAATGAATGACCAAACAAAGGCCCGTCTCCCCTTAATCCGTAATATTTGCATACATTATGAATTATTGCATGTCTCAGAGACTTGTATGAATGATTGAATTACAGACTAAACCTTGCAGATTTGTCTTCAGTTTCTGTTTAGCAAATACAGTAAAATATACTGTAAATGTGGAGGAATATAAATATGTTTAATCTGTCGTCAGGTATAATTGTGTTTGTGAGAGAGAGAGAGAGAGAGAGAGAGAGAGAGAGAGATTTTGAATACTACATACTGTATTTTTCTTCTTAGGTTTTTAAATGTGTGCGTGTGTGTGTGAGAAAGAGTGAGAGAGATTTAGAATACTACATACCGGTTCTGTATTTTTTCTCTTAGGCTTTTCATGTGTGTGTGTGTGTGTTTGTGAGAGAGAGATAGAAGAGAGTTAGAGTTAAGCCATTGTCACACGAGCGCTTTTTCCGGCAATTTTGTATGAGCAATTTTTTTCTCGTTATATTTCAGGACTTTTGCACTGATATCGGTAACTAGATTGAATAAAGAGTATGTTAGGCGGCTGAATTCTGATAAAGTGTAATTTTTTAAGCTCCCAGACCATAATTGCCCGTAAAAATTGCTCGAAAAACGGCTCGTGTGACTCCGGTTTTAGAGAGAGTTGAACAATAGAGGAGCGCCAAATAGCCGCCCTGTTACTAAGACCTTATCAGTCACACATCCGCCGCGTGTTTTTACAGCCTGTGGGGATGATAAAATACAGACTAATCACACATAACAAAGCCACTCCAACAGCTTCCTCTCTCTCCAACACCCCTTCTCCCCTCTTTACACTCTTCAGAAAAAAATAGGAAAAGTAGAAAGTAGCTACGAGGTGCCGTTGTAAAGGCTTATCCCTCAATACCTTCATTTTTTTTTTTTTTTTTAAAGAGACAATGAACGGAGGAAGGAAAAACACAGATAACACAAAAAGGTCCATGTGCCTAAAGGCATCCTCCATTCATAAAATGTTTGTAACAACTGGATCTGATCTGATCTGATCTGATCTGATGTGGCCGAGTAATTGATAGCTCTACATCTTTGTCTGTATGTAGGTTTATGTGTTTCTGTGTGTTCAGTACATCTTTGTGTGTGCAAAGTACAAGACTGGTAACATGGTCCTTCCAAGAGAGAGCAGAAGAAAAAGAGACACCGAGAATATTGATGCTGAGTACATGTTTCTGTGTGCTGCGAGTATGTTTGTGTGTGCTAAGTACATGTTTCTGTGTTAATTACATGTTTATGTGTGCTAAGTACATGTTTCTTTGTGTTAAGTACATGTTTCTGTGTGCTGATTACATATTCCTGTGTGTGAGTACATGTTTCTGGGTGTGAGTACATGTTTCTGTGTGTTAAGTACATGTTTATGGGTGCTAAGTACATGTTTCTGTGTGCTGAGTACATGTTTCTGTGTGTTAAGTACATGTTTATGGGTGCTAAGTACATGCTTCTGTGTGCTGAGTACATGTTTCTGTGTGCTAAGTACATGTTTCTGTGTGCTGAGTACATGTTTCTATGTGCTCAGTACATGTGTCTGTGTGCTCAGTACATGTTTCTGTGTGCTGAGTACATGTTTATGTGTGCTGAGTAAATGTTTCTGTGTGCTGAGTACATGTTCTGTGTGCTGAGTACATGTTTCTGTGTGCTGAGTACATGTTTCTGTGTGCTGAGTACATGTTTCTGTGTTCTGAGTAAATGTTTCTGTGTGCTCAGTAGATGTTTCTGTGTGCTCAGTAGATGTTTCTGTGTGCATATAACATGTTTCTGTATGCTGAGTAAAATTTGTTTGTGTGTGGTAAACGTATGTTTGTGTGTGGTGAGTGTGTTTGTGCGGGTGAGTGTACCTATGTGTGGTGACTGTACGTGTGTGTGTTGGTGACTGTATGTATGTATGTGGTGACTGTATATGTGTGTTGTTTACTGTGTGTGCTTGTGACTGTGTAGTGACCGTATGTGTGTCTGTGATTGTATGTGTGTTTGTGGTGACTGTATATATGTGCGTGATTGTATGTGTTTGTGTAGTTAGTCTATATGTATGTTGGTGACTGTTTATGTGTTTGAGTTTATGTGAGTGTGTGGTGACTGTTTTTTGTTTCTGCAATTGTATTTGTGTGTGACTGTATGTGTCTGTATAGTGACTGTATAACGGTGTATATATGTGTTGGTGATTGTATGTGTGTGTATAGTGACTGCATGTGGTGACTGTATATGTGTGTTAGTGATTGTGTGTGTGTGTGTGAGTGTGTGTGTGTGTGTGTGTGTGGTGATTATATGTGTGATTGTACTGTATGTGTGTGTGTGTGTAATGATTTTATGTATGTGCAATTGTATGTGTATGTGTTTGTGTGGTGACTGTATATGTGTTTAAGTGATTGTATGTGTGTGTTAGTGATTTTATATGTGTGTGTGTGTGTGTTTGGTGACTGTAATATTATGTGTGTGTGTTGACTATATGTGTGTGGTGACTATGTGTGTGTGTGATTGTGAGTGTGGTAACTATATATGTGTACTTACTCTAGTTGTACTTACTCTAGTTGTATTGCGGGAGTGAGCATGCTCGTTATTTCCCACCTCCTATATGTGTAGGTGTTATATGTATCGTTGGAATGGCTGTGGATGTGTGTGTAGTCTGTATTTTTAGCCAATTGGCGACATCGGAAACGAAGGCTTAGGGTGGATCTGTATGGTACCATTCTCACTATAGATGGTACCGTCTCGCCCGAAGGCTTAGGTAGCCATCAGCTTAGGTGAACCATATGATACCCATCTCGCCTTGTACCATTTTTGCCAACCCCAGATGGGACGTCACAACGTCATCCACTTATTCCAGGTACCTATTTACAGCTAGGTGAACTGAGGCTAACACATGAAAGGAGACAAGCCCAATTTGTCTCCGCCCGGCCGGGTATTGAACCCCCGGCCCCTCGTGTGTGAGACGAGAGCTCTACCACTAGGCTACGGGCTGTGTGATTGTGTGTGTGTTATCTGGTATTTGTTGTAAGTGGCACCGATTAGCATGTCGCACATCAGTAATTTGTTGAGGGTTTATTCCCCTAGATGGGTTGCCCGCCAAGGCTATCGAGTCCCATCTACCCGGAAACAACCCTTTCAGATACCAGGTGGAATGCTAACACCAGAAAAAAACTACATTGATAGTCTGGTAGGTGGTAACTGTATGTGTGTGTGATTGTGTATGTGGTGACTATATATGTGTGTGATTGTGTGTGTGGTGACTATATATGTGTGTGTGATTGTGTGTGTGGTGTAGTATATGTGTGTGATTGTGTGTGTGGTGACTATGTGTGTGTGATTGTGTGTGTGGTGACTATATATGTGTGTGATTGTGTGTGTGGTGACTATATATGTGTGTGTGATTATGTGTGTGGTGACTATATATGTGTGTGATTGTGTGTGTGGTGACTATATATGTGTGTGATTGTGTGTGTGGTGACTATATATGTGTGTGTGTGATTATGTGTGTGGTGACTATATAAGTGTGTGATTGTGTGTGTGTTGACTGTATGTGTGTGTGATTGTGTGTGTGGTGACTATATATGTGTGTGATTGTGTGTGTGGTGACTATATATGTGTGTGATTGTGTGTGTGGTAACTATATATGTGTGTGATTGTGTGTGTGGTGACTATATGTGTGTGTTATTGTGTGTGTGGTGACTATATATGTGTGTTATTGTGTGTGGTAACTATATATGTGTGTGATTGTGTGTGTGGTGACTATATATGTGTGTGATTATGTGTTTGGTGACTATATGTGTGTGTGGTGACTATATATATGTGTGGTGACTATATATGTGTGTGATTGTGTGTTTGGTGACTATATATGTGTGTGATTGTGTGTGTGGTGACTATATATGTGTGTGATTGTGTGTGTGGTGACTATATGTGTGTGTGATTGTGTGTTTGGTGACTATATATGTGTGTGATTGTGTGTGTGGTGACTATATGTGTGTGATTGTGTGTTTGTGACTATATATGTTTTGGTGTGTGGTACTATATGTGTGTGTGATTGTGTGTGGTGACTGTGTGTGTGTTGTGTGTGTGGTGACTATATATGTGTGTGTGATTGTGTGTGTGGTGACTATATATGTGTGTGTGGTGACTGTATGTGTGTGTGATTGTGTGTGTGGTGGCTATATATGTGTGTGATTGTGTGTGTGGTGATTATATATGTGTGTGATTGTGTGTGGTGACTATATATGTTTGTGATTGTGTGTGTGGTGATTATATATGTGTGATTGTGTGTGACTATATATGTTTGTGATTGTGTGTGTGGTGATTATATATGTGTGATTGTGTGTGTGGTGACTATATATGTGTGTGATTGTGTGTGTGGTGACTATATATGCGTGTAATTGTGTGTGTGGTGACTATGTGTTTGTGATTTTTTTGTCCTATGTGATTGAGGGAGGCAAACAGCAGAACTGCCTATAGCGAGTGCCTCCCCAATAGTTGAAAGAGTGACAGGGCCAAAATCAAGGGACGTTCGAGCCAAAATGCCTGGACACACGGAGTTTGAAGCAATTTAAGTCATAGGAAGAGGGAAAGACTGATTCTGGGAGAGAGTTCCAGAGCTCAGCTGTTGAGTTGAAGAAAGACTGAGAGGAACGTTTCACTCTCGGGTTGGAGAGTTGCACAGAGTAGGGGTGGGATTGAGTTGCAAGACGGGTACCACGTGCCCTACGTAAAGGAGGTGGTATACACTGGGAAAGCTCTAACGAACACTGATTATTATAGTAGCGATAGAATAGCGAGAGCGATGCAACATTGCGGCGGAGAGAGAGAGATTGCAGAGAGTGGGTGAGTGGACGGGAGTTAATGATACCAAAGGCATTCCTTTCAACTTTGTCTAGGAGAGCGGTGTGAGAGGAACCTCCCCACACATGTGAACAATACTCAATACAAGGTCGCACTATGCCCCTGTACAGAGCAAGAAGCTGTGCAGGGGAAAAGAACCCCCTAAGGCGGTTGAGCACACCCAGCTTCTGGGAGGCTGCCTTAGCAAGACTGGTAATATGTGCCTTCCAACTGAGAGCAGAAGAAAAAGAGACGCCAAGAATATTGAGAGAAGATGAAGGATTGATTTTTGTATTGTTGAAGTACAAGGGATAGTCTGCTGGGAGTTCCTTACAGGTAGATAAATGGAGAAATTGGGTTTTGGAAGCATTAAAGGTAACTAGGTTTTCTCTTCTCCAATTGGAGATAGTATTTAGATCAGAATTTAAAAGTTCTATGGCTTCATTACGTTTGTCGTTGAGGGATTCCTGGCTGGGGCGTTCTGAAAAACTAATAGAGTAGTGTAAGGTTGAGTCGTCTGCGTCTGCGTATGAATGGATGGGAATTGAGGTACAGTTGAGGAGATCATTTATAAAAATTAGAAAGAGAATAGGAGATAGGAGGAACACCGGAGTTTATAGGGTGAGGAAGTGAACAATGGCCGTCCACAACCGCGGCTATGGAACGGCCGGAAAGGAAATTAGAGACAAAGGCACAGATGGAGGGATAGAAACCGAAGGAGGATAGTTTAGAAATAAAAGATTTGTGCCAGACTCTATCGAAGGCTTTCGATATGTCTAGTGCAATAGAAAAAGTCTCACCGAAATCCCGAAAGGTGGATGACCAAGAGTTAGTAAGATATGAAAGAAGATCACCAGTAGAGCGACCCTTAAGGAAGCCATACTGGCGATCTGAGAGTAGATTATGAGAAGAGAAATGCTTAAGAAATTTGGAAGCTAGAATAGTTTCAAAAACTTTAGAAAGACATGAGATGAGAGCAATTGGACGATAGTTGGAGGGTTGAGAGCGGTCACCCTTCTTTGGAACAGGTTGAATGTGAGAAAACTTCCAGCATGAAGGGAAGACGTTAGAGGATAGACAGAGACGAAAGCGTTTGCCTAGGCAGGGAGTCAGCACGGAAGCACAGTTTTTGAGAACAACAGGAGGAACACCGTCCGGACCGTACGCTTTATTAGTATTAAGCCCAGAGAGGGTAGACAGTCATCTTTAGAAGAGATTAAGATATTAGGCATAAGTAAGAAAGAGGAGGGTGGAGAGGGAGGAATAGCACCGGAATCATCCAAGGTGGAGCTTCTAGCAAAAGTTTGAGTGAAGAGTTTAGCTTTGTCAGAGGAAGAAGTGATGGTTGTGCCATCAGAATGGGAAAGGGGAGGGAAAGACGAGGAAGAGAAATTGTTGGAGACGTTTTTGGCTAGATGCCAGAAAGATTGGGGAAGAGCTAGAGTTGGATAGTTCAGTGCATTTATTATTGATGAAAGAGTGTTTGGCAAGTCGAAGAACAGATTTGGCTTGATTCCGGGCAGAAACATAGGAAGAATGAGAGTCTTGAGCTTTAAGGCGTCGGTACCTTTTGAATGCTTCCTCCTTATTGCGGACAGCCGTAGAACAGGCGTGAGTAAACCAAGATTTTTTACCATTAGCCTGAGAGAAAGAGAATGGAGTGTATGCTTCCATGCCCGATAGGATTACCTCGGTAATGTGTTCAGCACTCTCCCGGCCACGGAAGCAGAAATTATTCCATGGGAAATGAAAGAAGTACTGCCGGAGAGCCTCTCAGTCGGCAGTGCCAAAGTGCCACAAGCGCCGCCAGCTAGGAGGATCGGGTGGCCGTACTGGAGAGATAGGACAGTTGACAGAGATAAGTTTATGATCGGAGGAGCCCAAAGGAGAGAAAAGATCGACAGTATAAGAAGAAGGGTTAGAAGTTAGAAACAAGTCAAGAATGTTGGGCCCATCTCCGATGCGATCCGGAATAAGGGTGGGTTGCTGAACTAACTGCTCTAGGTCATTTATGATAGAAAAGACGTAGGCTTGTTCACCAGGTGGGTCAGTAGTGTGAGAGGAGAGCCATTGGCGGTGGTGAACATTGAAATCTCCTAAGATGGAGATTTCTGAGAAAGGAGAAATGGATAGAATATGTTCCACTGTAGAGTTTAGATAGTCAAAGAATTTGGAAAAGTTGGTAGAGTTAGGGGAAAGATAGACAGCACAGAAATATTTAGTAAGAGAATGACAGGAAAGTTTGTGCCATAAAGTAGATAATTCAGAGGAGTCGAAATCGGGAACACGAGAGCAAGTGAGTTTGTTGTGCACATATGCACAACATCCGCCTTTGGCTTTGAAACAAGGATAGAGACAGTAGGAGGATACAGAGAAGGGGTTGCTGGATGTTGCTACAGACACCTGAGTTTCGGTGAGGAAGAGAAGATCAGGTTTGTAGGAGGAAAGATGGTGTTCAACAGAGTGAAAGTTAGAGGAAAGTCCGCGAATGTTGCAGAAATCAATAGAAAGAGTAACAGACCGAGGTCCAGGTAATTTTGTGGGGTCGTCAGGGGATGGTCGGTCGGGTGTGGGGGCATTTATGTTCCCCCCCTCCCCCCCTCCCCCGGGGACTCCGAGGTTGGGCTGAAATTCAAAATTTTTAAATTTTTGGTGTGGAGGAATGAAGTGTGGTGTGTATGAGCTAGCTGGATTGCTCTCAGTGTAAATGAGGCACAAAGAAAATCAGTAAGAGAGGCCAAGCAAATGAAACAGGAGTTCCAGCGACTCTTTATCACATGCCTATAACCTCACCTGGGTCTAGCCTTGATCGATTGGTGCCTACAATCTCCCCACTGTGTGGTGACTATATATGTGTGTGATTGTGTATGTGGTGACTATATATGTGTGTGATTGCGTGTGTGTGTGTGTGATTGTGTGTGTGGTGACTATATGTGTGTGTGTGATTGCGTGTGTGGTGACTATACGTGTGTTTGTGATTGTGTGTGTGGTGACTAAATATGTGTGTGTGGTGACTATATGTGTGTGTGATTGTGTATGTGGTGACTATATGTGTGTGTGTGATTGCGTGTGTGGTGACTAGTCTATATGTGTGTGTGTGTGATTGTGTGTGTGGTGACTATATGTGTGTTTGTGATTGTGTGTGTGGTGACTGTACAGTATATATGTGTGTTATGACTATATTTATGTGTGGTCAGTGTATATGTGTATTAGTACAAAGTACAAAGGAAATCAAGCAACAACAGGTCTAGTGACCCTTCTAGGCTGCTTGTCCTCCAAAACACTGAGGACCAGGTGTCCAAACAGTGGGTAAGGGAACATTGGAAAGGGAATGTATGTGTGTGTGTTGTCAAAGTATATGCGTGTTAGTGACCTTATGTTTGTGTGTAGTTAGCGTAGGCCTATATGTATGTTTGTGTGTGGTCAATGTATATGTGTCTTAGTGATTGTATGTGTGTGTTTGGTTACTGTATATGTGTGTTATGACCTTATGTTTGTGTGTGGTCTGTGTATGTGTTTTAGTAATTGTATGTTTGTGTGTAGTTAGTGTATATGTGTGTTAGTGACTGTATGTGCGTGTGTAGTTAGTATATATGTGTGTTAGTGATTGTATGTTTATATTTGGTTATTGTATATGTGTTTTAGTGATTGTATGTTTGTGTGTAGTTAGTGTATATGTGCGTTAGTGAATGTATGTTTGTGTTTGGTTAGTGTATATGTGTATTATGACCTTATGTTTGTGTGTAGTTGGTGTATATGTGTGTTAGTGATTGGATGTTTGTGTTTGGTCAGTGTATATGATGTGTTTTTATGATTGCATGTTTATGTGTGGTGAGAATGGTTGTGTGTGATTGTGATGTTTGTGAGTGCTTATAGAATGTGTGTGTAGTTGTTTTATGGGTGTGTGCCAGTATGTTTGTGTGTAATTATTTTATTTTTGTATGTGGTTATTGTGTGTATGTGTGTGTGTGTGTGTGTGTGTGTATGTTTGTGTGTGTGGTTAGTGTATGTTTGTTTGTAGTTATCGTATGCTTGTGTATTATTATGTTTGTGTTCAGTGATTGTATTTTCTTTAACATCTTTCTTTTTTGCTGGAATATTGCTCTCATTCAATCCGTCCCAAAGAAGGGTGACTGCTCTCAATCCTTTCACTATAGTTCAATTACTCTCATTTATTGCATCTCTAAAGTTGTTTAAACTATTCTTAATTCAAAATGTCTTAAGCATTATTTTATCTCTCTATAATCTACTTACAGATCGCCAGTATGTGCCGCTCTACTGGTGATCTTCTTGCTTATCTTACTAACTCTTGGTCATCCTCCCTTTGAGAATGTTCCACGCACACCGTACTTGTCGAAAGAGTAGAGTCAAAAGCATTTCGCCTCAACAACTCACTACCTCTTACTAGTTCCTACAATAATTGTCTACACTCCGCAAGGCTGCATCTCTTTCACTCTTCTATCGCTATTACAACAATCAGTGTTCTTAAGAGCTCTCTCGGTGCATACCCCCTTCCTTGCGGCGAGTGCAAGGCACCCGCCTAGCAACACAGTCCCACTTCTATTCTGTCCAGCTCTCCAACTCAAGAATTAGCAAATGTTCTCATTCTTTCTTCTACTCAACAAGTGAACTCTTGATGTATCTCCCTCAATCAATCTTTTCTTTATCCTATGACTTGGACTGCTTTAAACGTTGTGTGTCCAGGTATTTTGTTCCCAGCGTCCCTTGAATCTGGGTCTATGTCACTTTGGGGGAGACACTCGTTACAGACAGCCTGCCTGTTGTCATCTGCATTCACATACAAAAACATTTGTGTGTTGTTTGCGTATTCGATTATGTTGATTATGTTTGTGTGTTCATGTTCGTGTATCTGTGAGCTTTGTGGATACATACATACATACATAACATTTTAAGACTGAGTGTTCCACACATAAGTGCAGTTTCAGTCTCTTGTCCTAATGGCGGCGTTCCAGGCAACCCTGTTAAGGGCTGCTTCACTTGTCAAGTTCTTGGATTTGAGATCGGCGCGTATAGTCCGATCCCAGGTCTTCCTCGGTCCACCCCTTGGTGCAGCTCCCTCCACAATCACAGACCTGCATTTTTTCACCCAATTTTGTTCATCCATTCTCTCCACATGTCCATACCATCCCAGTCTACTTGTACGCATCACCTCGCTAATACTCTTTATACCTAAACGTCTCCTCAGCTCAACATTTGTTATTCTATCCTGTAGCCTGGCCCCACACATCCATCTCACCATTCTCATCTCATTACGCTCCATTCTGTTGACATCCTCTACTTTAACGGCCCATGTTTCTGAGGCATACGTCATTGCACTTCTAACACATGAGGCATACACCTTTCCCTTCAGGGGGAGCGCGCTAGAGGCATTCTTTTCATGGTCAGGATTGGCATCAATTCTCTGAACTTCCCCCAGCCACACCTAATTCTAGCAACAGTGGCAGTCTCGGCCCCACCACCGGCAGAGATGGTATCTCCTAGGTAACAAAACTTGTTCACCAGCTCCAAAGACTCATTTCCAAAATTCACAGCCACAGGATCATCACTTAACACAAGCTCGCCTTTGCACACTACGCACTCAAATTTCTCTATTTCTGACTTATCCTTCGGCAGGGGCCCCTTTATTCTACTACAGCGCTTACTCCCATGGTGTACCCAACATCGACAGATGCTACATTGAATTGAGTTAACGCCCACTCCCTTTCCACACACTGCACATGGGTATGCACCGCTCTTTTCCACATTGCCTCGTCTCAAACTACAATGCATAACCTTGGTTTTGTTAATATTGACTCTTAAACCCTTGCTCGCCATGCCCTCTCTCCACTTTCTGAATTTGGCCTCAGCATCCTGCATACTGTCAGCTATTAGGACTAAATCGTCTGCATAAAACAGTTCCAACGGGAGTCCGCCTCTAAAAACTCTAGACAGCGCCTCCAAGACCATAATAAAGAGGAGGGGGCTTATCACTGAACCCTGATGGACTCCAACACGGACTGCGAACTCATCACTCACTACACCCTTCACCCTCACCGAACTTCGCGAATCCTCATACATCTTCATTATCACACGCACCAGCCACTCTTCCACACCAAGTTTCCTCATAGCCCACTGTACAACATCTCTAGGTACCCTATCAAAGGCCTTCTCCAGGTCCACAAACACAAAGTAAAGATCCCTGCCTTTTAGTAGGTATCTTTCCTGTATCTGCCTGACTATGAAGATAGCATCGGTTGTACCACGTCCTGGCATAAAACCAAACTGCATATCATCAATAGAGATGCTTTGCCTGATCAAACCCTCAAGGACTCTCTCACAGACCTTCATGATTTGGTCAAGCATTTTCAGGCCCCTATGTGTTTGCTTGATATATGCGTGTGTGTGTGTGTGTGCTTGTGTGTGCAATAATAGTGCACATATGATCCTTGTGTAATATACCATGCTATAAGTATATGGGTTTATTACTAATAATGTACAGTCCTGGACAGTAATTTCTTGATTTTTTTTCTTCTTTGTGAATGAGGGAGAAAAAAGGCACAACTGCCTGCAACGAGTGCCTCCGCCAGATTTAAAAGAGTGACAGGGCCAAAATCAAGAGACGTTCGAGCTAAAAAGCCTGGACACACAGAGTTTGAAGCAATTTAAGTCATAGGAAGAGGGAAAGACTGATTCTGGGAGAGAGTTCCAGAGCTCAGCAGTTGAATAGAAGAAAGTCTGAGAATAGCGTTTCAATCTTGGGTTGGAGAGCTGCACAGAGTAGGGATGGGATTATGTTGCAAGGCCGGTACTGAGTACCCTACGACATGTCTAGTGCAACAGAAAAAGTCTCACCGAAGTCCCGAAAGTTGGATGACCAAGAGTTAGTAAGATATGAAAGAAGATCACCAGTAGAGCGACCCTTAAGAAAGCCATACTGGCGATCTTAGAGCAGATTATGAGAAGAGAAATGCTTAAGAAATTTGGAAGCAAGAATAGTTTCAAAAACTTTAACACCTTATGAGCGGCCTAGGCGGTATATAATATGTAGCCACCAGCGGGGTGTTTTTACCCAAAATAGGGCTGTTTACGTGATCATTTTCATGCGTAAATAAGACCCAGAGCGTAAAACAAGTATCTATCCCTGAAAGGGCATAAACAGAGCTTTCCAATGACACCACAACGATCCTTTTATGACCGCTAGTTTTCTTGCAACAACCGCACAACACAAGTGCAAAAAGCATGTAATTCGGTACTTTCCCCATACAATTCAGTATGTAGCGAGTGAGAGAGGGAGGGAGGAGGTGGGATTCGTGTCAGTAGGTTCGCCGCGGTGGTCTGGAGCAGTCATACGCTCGCTACTCTCCTTCCACCACTTGTCTCTCTCTCTCAGCAACACTAAGTGCTGAAATTGCCACACGACCTATGTCGCGCGCCGCCAGATAGTCCAGATTTATTATACTCGACTTATGTTGCGCACCGATAGTTATGGGTTAAAGATACAAGAGATGAGAGCAATTGGACGATAGTTGGAGGGTTGAGAGCGGTCACCCTTCTTTGGGACTGGTTGAATGAGAGCAAACTTCCAGCAAGAAGGAAAGACGTTAGAGGAGAGACAGAGACGAAAGAGTTTGCATAGGCAGGGGGTTAGCAAGGAAGCACAGTTTTTGAGTACAACAGGAGGAACACTGTCTGGACCATACACCTTCTTAGTATTAAGACCAGAGAGGGTAGAAAGTACATCTTTAGAAGAGATTAGGATATTAGGCGTAAGTAAGAGAGAGGGGGTGAAAAGAGAGGAATAGCACTGGAATCATCCAAGGTAGAGTTTCTAGCAAAAGTTTAAACAAAGAGTTCAGCTTTGTCAGAGGAAGAAGTGATGGTTGTGCCATCAGAGTGGAAAAGGGGAGGGAAAGACGAGGAAGAAAAGTTGTTGGAGAGGTTTTTGGCTAGATGCCAGAATGCTTGGGAAGAGCTAGAGTTGGATAGTTCAGTGCATTTATTATTGATAAAGAGTGCTTGGCAAGTCGAAGAACAGATTTGGCTTGATTCCGGGCAGAAACATAGGAAGAATGAGAGTCTTGAGTTTTTAGGCGTCGGTACCATTTGAATGCTTCCTCCTTGTTGTGGACAGCAGTAGAACAAGCGTGAGTAAACCAAGATGTTTTTGGATTAGACTGAGAGAATGAAAATGGAATGTACGCTTCCATGCCCGAGAGGATTACCTCGGTAATGCGTTCAGCACTCTCCGAGGGTCCTCGGCCACAGAAGCAGAAGTCATTCCATGGGAAATCAAAGAAGTACTGCCGTGAGCCTCCCAGTCGGCAGCGCCAAAGTGCCACAAGCGTCGCCGGCTGGAAGGATCGGATGGCCGTACTGAAGAGATAGGACAAGTAGCTGAGATAAGTTTATGGTCGGAGGAGCCCAAAGGAGAGAAAAGATTGACAGTATAAGAAGAAGGGTTAGAAGTCAGAAATAAGTCGAGAATGTTGGGCCGATCTCCGAAGCGATCCGGGATACGGGTGGGTTGCTGGACCAGCTGCTCCAGGTCACT
Organism: Paralithodes platypus; assembly: GCA_032716605.1. Taxonomy (NCBI): domain Eukaryota; kingdom Metazoa; phylum Arthropoda; class Malacostraca; order Decapoda; family Lithodidae; genus Paralithodes; species Paralithodes platypus. The sequence continues at coordinate 45,705,186 of CM064502.1, forward strand.
TATGATAGAAAAGACGTAGGCTTATTCACCAGGTTGGTCAGTAGTGTGAGAGGAGAGCCATTGGCGCTGGTGAACGTTGAAATCTCCTAAGATGGAGATTTCAGAGAAGGGAGAGATGGATAGAATGTGTTCCACTTAAGAGTTTAGATAGTAGAAGAATTTGGGAAAGTCGGTATAATACCCTAGTGACATACTTTGATAATCACTTTGGGCCACAAATAACATGATGCTGGGATTTAGTAGTTAGGTGCCCCACCTCGTTTTTTTTAGCTCTCTCCCTCTCTCTCTGGGTTGTATTCATTCGAACCCAATCAGCCTACTGTTTTAAGACGTTTATCCCCATCCAGGTGTCAAGTGTTACCGCTCGCCAGCATAGTTTGTATAATGATTTGTCAGCAGGTTAAATTTGTACATTATTTCGAAAGAAAAATGTCTTCGGCGAAGCCGGATTTCTCCATGCAATGCTGGCTCGCTATCGCTCGCCAGGAATAAATCTACACCTGGATGGGGGTAAGCGTCTTAAAACATGAGTAGGCTGAATGGGGCTGCGTGGATACAAGCCAGAGAAAGAGAAAAAATAAGAGAACAAAGCATGTGACCCCCCCCCTTAACATTCACCGCTTTGTTTTTATCATTATGAGGTGTTCAAATATATCGGACCACGACTGTACCTTTATAAGGATTAATTATTTTGGACACATTATTTCCCTTTCTATGCCCATAATTGACCACTTGCGAGTTTCAGGCTATAAGGAAGTTCGAATTTCTTACATTGATATCTAGCAGAATTACCAGCTAAAATGCGGTTGTAGTACATTTATAAATACATACAACTAAATGCAACATAAGTTTTATCCATTAGACATCTACTTTATTATTGTATTTCTATTTAATATCGATGTTTATGGATCCAACTTCCTTATAGAATGAAACTCGCAAGTCGGCAATTGTTTACACCATGCAAGAGTTGAAACAGTTACTTTCAACCCTTTCAACAGTATCAGGATTTATACCACCTAAGATCAATATTGATTTACGAAGATGCGAAGTTAAAAGAGATTGGATTTTTTTTCTTCAAAATTTGGTGTACATCACTTTTATCAATGATTGCTTAGATTTGTGTGAGTTTTGCTACTGTAATATTGTAGATCAGCCGTTCCTCTTTCTATTGAGATAAAATAGATTGTAGGACACGTAATTTTTGTTGCTGAACATTGATGTAGAATTAATATTATGGTTATGCATGGGTACATTTTACTTGCCAAGGACCAATTGTTGTTTTATTCATACAAAATAACTATTTATGATAAATATATTTTAAGTATACATTTGGAATGAGCATGAAAAATGCTTCTTATTTTATGTAAAACAAAAATTGCTCAGCCTATTATAAAATTAAAACGGTTTAAACTCGGAAAACAAATTTAACATTTCTACATAGCCATTTTCAATATGATAAATTTTATAGGATTTTTTCCAGCTGGAGAATAGTATTGGTTTTGCTCTATTTTTGGGTGTATAATACATTGCACATAGAGGCCATTATTGTGGGTTATAACATGTTTAGCCCGATTAATTTTCAAATGTTAAGATTTTTGCCCCATTAGTTAGTCAATTTTAAGACCTTTCGTCCCATTTCTTCGTCCATATTTAAACATTTCGTGCTATTTAGGTGTCGATTTTTTCCCTGGCGAACGATAGTGAGCCTGTAATGTTGGAAGAACCGGCCTTCTAGTAGAGTCATTTTCAGAGCTTCCGTGACCGTGTTTAGGATACCAAAGTTTCTCAGTGAATTTAACAAGGGCAACTGATACTAAACAAAATAAGCCCCCATACACCTCACCAAAATGACGGGAAAGTTGTTATTTTAGACGTTTTTCAAAATGGCCGCCGCCGTCATCAAAAAATGATAAAGTTCTATTTCTTGAAGTGAATGGCCAAAAATGACAATTTTGGTGTCTATTCCCAATAATTTTGGTGTCAGAAGATCAATGGCATGGCACAATTAAAAAATAATTAATAAATAATTACCAAATAATTAAGTAAATAAGAAAATAATTAAGAAAATCAATGGGATGGCATAATTCATGATTTAGAGTCCCATTAACCTCAACATCTAAGACAAATATGATGTTGTTAAATCCACTGAGAAACTTTGGTATCCTAAATTAATAAAACATGAGACCTACTGCATTAAGATGCACTATCACTGCAGGACAAATATGATGCACAACTGTCAGAATCACTTCCGCTGTCATCATCGCTGCTCTCCATTTGTGGATGACTTGGAGTTTTTAGAAGATCCAGGAATGATGGAAGTGCAGGTTGGGTATAGCGTACTGGGAGGCATAAGCCATTTACAAGGTGCCATCCATGGCCAATTGGTGATGGATGATTCTGAAGCTGGAAATTCTTCTGCAGATATGCGAGGTAATTGGTGCGCTCTAAGTGTGGCAAACATGCCACTCTCCATGAATTGTGCTTGGATATGGGGAAGACTTTCTAGGACTGCTATGAAATCTGGAAGATGGCGCCCATATCTATCGTTGTCATAAATATGCATCCAAGGAAGCATCAACTTCAGTGAAGACTTGAACTCGATCCAGTTTCTTGTCCTTATAGCATGTATATTTTGAGTCAGTATCTCTACCATCTCCAAGAATGAAATCCAGAATTCTGCTAGTGGAGCACCATCTAAGTTCTGGAATAGGGAGTCAACGAGCCCCTTGAGATCGGCATTGCTCTCTAACTCAGCATGTGCATCATTAAGTTCTTGTTGGTCTACTGAACTGCGTAACTTATTGAGAGATGCCTGGATCTCTTCACACAGAGTGGCACCTTCCAAACGTTTGTCTAGTGCATGTTGGAGTAAAGCCTCGTAGTAGAAGAGTCGAAGGCAACGCACACCGCGGTTGAAGTGTTTTCCACGCAGAGCTTGATCCACGGATCCATCTGCAACGACGCCTGCAGCCACCAGTACATCTGAAATGCCTGAGCCTTTGAACCTTTTGTAGATTGCATTGATGAAAGACATCTGGATATGAAAAGGCCCCATGAATGTCAATATGTCAGCAAATATCTCTGGATTCTCACTTTTCAATTCTAGCAATAATGCGTAGACAGGATGATCACCGACGATAATGGCAAATGGCATCTTCTTGTCATCAATTGCCTTTGCAAGCTTGCGCAGGGCATCATACAGAATGGTCTTGCTTGCTGGATCAGGATAAGTCATATGATAAATCGCTTGACTTTTCTGGGTTTCTGGTGATAGCGTGGCCTGGAAGCCAGAAAAGGCTGGTACAGTCTGGTCTTCTGGCTTTGGTCTTCTTCCGTCTGCCTTAGCTCGGGCCATTGCATGGATGACACCTCTCATTCTTTGAGGAACTGTGTCCAGATGTTGTTCATCCGTTATCCTTGGTCTGATGGGTGGTTCACCACGCTTGACTGTTTTGTGTGGTTCAATTCTTTGCATCTGGCTCCCAAGTTCTTTGAGGCTATCAGAGAGGTACGAAGGCAAGGTGCTATTTGCAACTGGTCTATCATCATCTAGGGTAGGTAGATTTAGCTTAGGTAGGTCTGGCTAAACAAACATGACATTTGTACGATGTGATTGGCCACTTCCAGTCAAAGTGTCACTTTTGAAGTCATCGTTGTCGACTATACATATTGCCGGTGTTCCTTCAGAAAGTTCAAAAGGACACTCAGTTGAATGCTTCAGGTCAGTAACTGCCCAGAAATCTCTAAGCAAAAGCACATCATTGTAACTGATTCCCAGGCCATCGTTATGTAATATGTCTACCAGTTCTCTGCTCTTTGTCATACCATGTAGCAGTACACCGAGGTTTGTCTCAAATGCAGTACGTCTTCCAGTGATGTAGCTGGTCAAAATAGATGCAATTGATCTGACTTGGGGCTTGTCATCGACTTCAGACTTTGTGGGGTGCTTTAACCAAGTGATGAGCTTCAAGAGGAGATCATTCAGGTCTTCATATTCTTCTAGCTCATGTATGTATGGAGGCCAAGGAACAGTTTTTGTTTTGATGATCTGATCTCTGAGTCGCCCAGCTACATTCTTCACCAGCTGATCGTCACTTACACCTAGAGAGGATATTGCAGCCTCAAGATATGAACCTGCAGCTCTTGCATCATATACCAGTTCACTCACATTCTTCTGACCTCGTTCATGAAATGCTATGTCATCTCCAAATTCCTTGATCAGAATTTCCTTCACGAAACTGGACTTTGCTGTGGAATAGTAACCATAATTTGAAGTAATGCCTTTGTAATCCTTTACAAGACCTTGCAGTGTACGGATTTCATGATCTTCAAAGATAACTTGACGGACATGATGAAAGAAGATATTTTGGGCCTCTCGAAGATTAACATGTTGCAGATGCTCTGTTTATTCATCAGGAAAAGACTCCTTCGGAGGTTTGCTGACATAATTGCGCCAACATTCACGATGATAACGAATTTCCAATCCAAACGCCGTTCAACTGTCTGGGATAGATGCAAGTAGGGTATTCAATCTTTCTCTTATAGGCTCATCTGACAGACAAACTGTATGCAACTTGAACCGGTTCCATGCGTCTACTGTTGACAGCAGCAAAAGTTTGGACTTGCCAGGATTACTGGTTTTTTGTGGTCCTTTCATACACCACACACAGAGATTCTTATCATGAACCACTCCAGTACTAGAACGAAGCTTTTAGGCACATTTCCTGGGAGTTGTTGACTTGAAGTTGATGCTTGAACTTCTTCCTGTTCAGATTTCCGTTTACGATTCTGTGCTTGCTGAATATAGCGATTACTACTGATCTGGGTGTAACATTTACTATGCATGTACTATTTAGGTCCCTTGTCCCACTCCACTGCTGCATAGGCATGCTGAAATTTATCAAGTTTCTTCCACCGAAAACACTTGCTCCTTAGATTCTCCCACTTTGTATCAGATGTCTTGTCCGTACTATCATCAGCTATACAGGGATGTTGACATAATATGCATTTTAATCCAGGTCCTGGGTCAGGCACATCACTAACTCCTCTACGTTCCATGCTTATGATTCTTCACGCCAAATTCGATGCAACAAACCTGAACAAGAAGGAATTGATCAGTCAACATTCTTGGTTTACATTTTAAATTATATATTATATTATTTGAGTAAGTTTTAGAGGATCCGTGACCGTGTTTAGGGTACCAAAGTTTCTCAGTGGATTTAACAACATCATATTTGTCTTAGATGTTGAGGTTAATGGGACTCTAAATCATGAATTATGCCATCCCATTGATTTTCTTAATTATTTTCTTATTTTCTTAATTATTTGGTAATTAGTTATTAATTATTTTTTAATTATGCCATCCCATTGGTTTTCTGACACCAAAATTAGTGGGAATAGACACCAAAATTGTCATTTTTGGCCATTCACTTCAAGAAATAGAACTTTATAAATTTTTTAAGATGACGGCGGCGGCCATTTTGAAAAACGTCTAAAATAACAACTTTCCCGTCATTTTGGTGAGGTGTATGGGGGCTTATTTTTTTTAGCATCAGTTGCCCTTGTTAAATTCACTGAGAAACTTTGGTATCCTAAACACGGTCACGGAAGCTCTGAAAATGACTACTATTCGGCCGGAAAAAATTTCTACCGAAAAATTTACAAATGAATCTAGAAGGGGGATCAAATAGCTGTTTTTTTTTTGTTTTTTTTTTTAATTTGATGGAGGTCTAGGGAGGAAACTAGAAAAATAATGAATACATGCAAAAATCGTCCAAAAGTGAACCATCCCCCTTTAACCCTTTGAGTACCAGCGACGTGTGCTATGTTTAATTCTAGCTGTATTTTGACGATATTATGCAGCTTAGGAAGGATCTGTGGTAGTTAAAATAGTTGGTTGTGATAGTTTGAAGCCATATTATTGCTAAAAGTCCTTCCCATGTTGAACAATATCGTCTAATAGTTGCCATAATATGATAACAAAAATGTCCCTGGTACTCAAAAGGTTAAGGGGGGATGGTTAACTTTTTGGGCGATTTTTGCATGTATTAATTATTTTTCTAGTTTCCTCCCTAGACCTCCATCAAATTTAAAAAGACATCCATTAGATCCCCCTTCTAGATTAATTTGTACATTTTTCGGTAGAAGAATGTCTTTCTTCCAACATTACAGGCTCACTATCGTTCGCCAGGGAAAACATAGACACCTAAATAGCACGAAAGGTTTAAATATTGACGAAGAAATGGGGCGAAATGTCTTACAATCGAATAACTAATGGGGCAAAGATCTTTACATCTGAAAACTAATGGGGCTAAACATGAGGGAGAAAGTGGTCCAGAAAACCGGCCCATGTCCCCTTAAGCGAGAGTAAGAGGGTTAACAGTTGATATTTGGAATTTTGTTTATAGAACAATATATGTATATTTAGATTTTTGTGAATATCCTAACCATGAAGTTTGGAACACCCTGTATATAAACATTTAATAAAAGTATAAAAGTTAGGTGCTAGACAATATTACAAAACATGGTGCAAGAAAAACAAATAGATAGGATATCATTGTGTGTGTGCGCGTGTGAGTGTGACAGAAAAAGAGAGAGAGAGGGGGGAGGGCGGGAGAGATCCGAGAGAGACGACAAAACAAATAATTTGCCTTTAAATACAACAAATATACATACAGGCTGGGATAACAGAAAATAAAATGCAATATTATTTTGAAGACCAAGACTATAGGCAAGGGAATATGCCAACAGGTTAGCGTTGGGAAACCTACAGGATGCCCATGATAACACACCACAGTACAGTACAACGTGTGTGTGAGAGAGAGAGAGAGAGAGAGAGAGAGAGAGAGAGAGAGAGAGAGAGAGAGAGATAGTGAGAGAGAGAAAGAAACAGTGAGAGTGTGTGTGAGAGAGAGAGCGTGAGAGTTGATGGAGAGTGAAATAGTACAAAGAAGGTCAAACAACAACATGTTTAGCGACCCCTCGAAGTTGCTTGCCCTCTAAATCACTGCTGTTAAAAGTGTCCAGCATTGGTTCAGAGTGGGTAAGGGACAATTGGAAAGGGAAGCACTGCCTTAAAACCAGTGTCCTTGGCAGGGTTAGGAGATGTTAGTAGGGATTAATTTGGGTTAATAACATAACACAGTTATAACGGATCCTCGATGTATCTGAGAAAAAGGTCATTCATTTACAAATGCAATCAGTCACAGGTTTAAGGCGAGGTGCTTGTCTAGGCGATGTTTAAAGGAATCAACAATTCTGCAGTCTATAGAAACTTGAGGAAGACCATTCCACAAGTTCACAACTCTAATGAAGAAGAAATTCATAGACTTGTGCGAGTTAAAAGATTTACCAATAATTTTGCAACCATTTCCTCGCGTGTAGTTTGATTGGTCGATCGTAAAGTACTTATTGCAGTTCATATTGTCGATGCCTTTGATGATTTTGAAGACTTGAATTAGGTCAACAAGTTTTGAACATTGTTGACTGAGTTTTAAGTTACTCCATATTGTTACTCCTAAATCAGTTTTTCTGTCTATGCTCTTAAGCCGAGTGCCATTCATTGAATAGTTTGCTTTCTCATTTTGGGTCCCGATATGGAGTACTTTACATTTGTCCGCATTAAAACTCATTTGCCAAATTTGAGCCCAACTTGACAGCTTATCTATGTTATTTTGCATATCTTCTACATGTTTGTTTAAGAGAACAGCATTTGCAATTTTTGTATCGTCAGCAAACTTTGAGATTGTACAGGTGAGGCCCTCATCTATGTCATTTATATAAACTAGGAAGAGAACTGGCCCTAGAACCGATCCCTGAGGTACCCCACTAGATACATTTGTCTATTTCGATGCCTTACCGTTAATGCCTTACCGTTTACCTTGCCTCCCTCAATCACATAGAAAAAAAAATGACTACCCTTTGCTTTCTTTCACTGAGCCAATTTTCCATCAATCTCAACACCCCCTTGTATTCCATGCACTTTTAATTTTATTAATAAACGTTGATATTTGATTCATTACTATTAAACTTTATACTGAAACTGATCCTTCGATGGTGGTCGTCGCTGTTACTGAATTCTTCACTAACATTCAAACCCTCCACGAAGCCTTCTTTCATTGCAAGTACAAGGTCAAGCACATTATTACCACGGGTCGGAGATTAAACAAATTGAAAAAGTGAACTTTCTTGCAAGTTGGCAAAGAGGTCATGTCTGGAATGAGAAGTAAGCATATCACCCCACTTTGTTGCTGGTAAATCAAAGTCGCCAAGAATGACGGTATCTTGAATGTTCCATATTTCTTAAATTTGTTCATAAATCTCTTGGGCAGTTTGCACTGATTGAGCTGGAGGTCTGTATATAAAAGCTAGTGTTATTTTAGTTCCCTGATTATTTTTGAAGAGTACATTAGATATGGTGAAGAAACAGCATTGGCTGCAACAGATGTGGGAATTAAGACACAAATGCAGAGCAGGGACCCAGTTTATATAATGAAGCTAGATTGATAAAATGTGAAACAAATACTGTTAAACGTAGATACTTTGAGTCAGCTCACATCGTAATGAATGATACCATGAACTTAAATCAAGGTTCCTTTTCACTAGCCAAACCACTTGCATATTTATTAAAGAGTGTGTTGTTTCCTTATGGGAAGAGATATATTTTGTTGACTGTACTCCCCTACTGTATGTTATTCCTGAAGAAGCCTACATGGCGAAACGTTGAATAAACTGGGTCCCTGCTCTGCATTTGTGTCTTAATTCCTAGATTAGAAATATCGACATTTACAATTTGAGGTTTTGATATTAAGACAGGATTAAGACTTTCTTTGATAAAAAACAGAACGCCTCCTCCATTTTTGTTGATTCAACTTTTCTCAAACATTATATAACCAGGAAGTGTATATTCTACTAGAAAATCTCTATCTTCCAAATTTAACCAAGATTCTGTAATACCGATTATATCTTAGTTTTCTGTAAACACAATTTCCTCTTGATCCGAAAATTGATTGCGTATACTACGAGCATTTCCATAGAAGACCTTTAGAGAATTATTGTTTACTTATAATTAACTGCACATTTTTCGAGTTTCTGGTTGTTGTGAGATCTACACTGCCCTTCCTAGCTGCACACGATCGACCCTGTTTTTTGTACGAAAATCCTTTACCGCATCATTCAGCAGACGACCAAAACATGCTGCGCCTACTTGGTTCAGATGAACTCCATCTCTTGAAAACAAATACTCATCATGGTAGAAGTCGTCCCAGGTGTTGACGTATCCGATGTCCTCTTCCCTGAATAGGTTAGCAAGTCGACGATTTACGCTAGTGGCTATATTGTAGAAACGGTTCTCTGCGCCAATGCGGGGGACAATACCTGAGATACATTTTTTGTTAGATTTTACCTTGAAAGACTTGGATCAGCTCGTGGTACTTGCGTAGGAGATCCTCTGACCGGGTCCGTTGGACATCATTTGATCCGACGTTGATTACGTACGTCGTGCCGGAGGGGCCAGCCTGAATACCTCGTCGATGGCAGCAACAACGTCATCCGCACCACCACCCGGGATGCCGAAACGCTTTCTGGGTCCTGGGTGCCCTGGCTCAACTCACTCAGTGAGTTGGCCGCAGACCATCGAATCGCCCACAAGTCGAACTTCTTCCATTTTCTCTTCTTCATTGGTGTCAGCAAAAATCTTGAAACTGTTGTGACACATGGTTTTGGGGATGGTTTTCGTGGAACTGGGGTGCACATTGTTCCTCACAACACTAATGTTGTCCTAGGGAAGAGGAGAGTCATTAGTAGACTCTGGAACGGCTGCTGGTACGTGCGCTGCTAGTGTTGGAATTGTGGCAGTCGAAATCGTGGTGATGGTTTCTTGAGCCAATGGCACTTCTATGTTGAGTGTGGTGAATTCTTGAAGAGATTCCAGCTTCGTGGCCAGGGCGTCAATCTTACGGTGAGCTGCATTCAATTCATACATTATCTTCCATCGGAGCTCGCAGAATCTACAAATGCGGACATTAGGATTAACAAAATGCTAGGGCCAAACCTACTGGAACAACACGAGCAGGTTAGTTACGGCGCCATTATGATTCAATCACAATGAGCCTGAAAAAATGTACGTTAGTATTATAACACAATTATATATACTATACAAACAGTAAAGTACGCCTTAAGGAAAGATACAATAAAACACCTGGAAAGAAAAGAAAAGAAAAATGGACAACACAAGATTACCTAGAGAGCAAAAAATATGTCAGAGGGAGAGTGTCAAGTTAATTAGTCTAGTGTGAAACTTGAAAAAACAATAATTAAGTTATACAGTGATGATACATTATAATAATGACATAATTTATCAGCCGGAAAGGATAGAAATAGGCCTATTGATATGATGACAAGTACCTAAAATGCGCTTAATTAGGCTATCAATAATAAGTAAATTATTCTAACTCTATATTAAACTATCTAAGAAATTTTATTTGTGTGATTTAAATAGTCAACTTGGGTTAACAAAAAAAAAAAAATCAATTAAGTGGGGTAAAATAAGGTCTAGAGTTAAATATATTGAATACAAGAGGGTTAATTTTTGATTACACAGATGGCGCTACCGTCGGCGTGGGTCGAGCTTACTGACAAGATAAATTTGACAAATGTTTATCAGTCAAAAATACAGCACAATGGCATGCAAGTTAACCCCTACTGTACCGGAGGATACAGTAATAAAAGTCCCTCCCAGTTTCAAGCAATGTGGCCAAAATGTCAAGATAGAACAGCCTTCCACCTCAAGAGATGAAGGAATACTGGCTCTCCCAGCCTTCAGAGGGTTGGATATCAGCTGATAAGTGTTGCCATATCGAGAACAGTGCACAAACGGTCGTGGTACCAGGCACACACTGATACAGGCAGTTACAAGGAAAGTACATTACTGACGGCTCCCAGCCATCGCTGGGACTGGGGAGTGACTTGTCTACTGATGGCTCCCAGCCGTCACTGGTATTGGATGGGTTAACTACTAGGCAGGTTAGCAAGCACTTAAGGGTGGGTCACCTGCTTTTTTTATCTCTTTTTCTATTTATCTCTTTCTTTGGCTTGTATCCATTGGCCCCATTCAGCCTTCTGCTTTAAGACATTTATCCCCACCCAGGAGTTTATTTTTTCCTGGCGAGCTATAGCAAGCCAGAATTTTATAGAGAAATCCGGCTTTGCCGGAGATATTTTCTATCAACATTTTTACAAATTTAGCTAGCTCATTGTCCATTATCCAAAATATAATGGCTCGCTATCGCTCGCCAGGCATAAATCAACATGTGGAAGGTGCTAAACAGTCCCACTCTTGATAATTTTAAAGCTAGGATCACCAAAAACTTGTTCTCCTTAAGCTCGGTTCACACATGCACGAATTAACCTTCCGTCCGTCCCCGACCCCTTAATTCGCCTGCAAATGAGCAGGGACGCCGGCAAAATCGGCCTATGTTCTTGACATTGTACTTGCAACAAAAGAAGAATTAATAGAGAATTTGAATGTTGGTGATGAATTCAGTAACAGCGACCATCGTACGATAACTTTCACTTTAAAGTTTACTAGTAACGAACCAAATAGTAGCATCGAAAAAGTCCCTAATTTCAAGAAAGCAAACTTCCATACTGTCCAACTGTCTGATCATTATGTAGTGGTAGCTAAGGTTAGGATACAAAATAAGTGGGTGAGGAGAGCGGGAGGGAGGCGAGAGGAGGGTGGAATGGTGAGGAGGGTGGAGAGGTTGCAGGAGGAGGAAATCAGGGAGGAGTACAGGAGAGCAGTGGAAAGACGACTAGGGGGGTTCGACCTGGAAGTTATGGAGGAAGTGGAGGAGATGAGCAAGGTGTTTAAGGATGAGATCTGTGCAGCATGTGAGGAGGTGTGTGGAGTGAGGAGAAGAGGGAGGGGAGTGAAAGGTACAGCATGGTGGACAGAAGAGGTAAGAATAGCTGTGGAAGAAAAGAAGAAAGCATATAGAGAGTGGTTGGGTAGTAGAGGGAATGAAGATTCCGAGAGACAGAAATGAGCGAGGTACGTGGAGAGTAAGAGGGTGGTGAAGAGAGTAGTGAAGGAAAGTAAGAGAAGAGTAGATGAGGAATTTGGAAGGAATCTGAGTGTAAAATGGAGGGAGAGTAAGAAACTGTTCTGGAAAGAAGTCAAGAAAGTTAGGGAAGGTAGCAAGGGAAACAGTAAGGGTGTGAAAGATAAGAATGGGAGAATGCTAGCCGAGAAGCAAGAGAGAGTCGAAAGATGGAGGGAGTACTTCAGTGAGTTGCTAAATGAAAGGAATGAAGAGCCAGCAAACATAGCTGGATATGGTATGGGAGGGAGAAGAAGAGAAGTAGGGGAGGAGGAGGTGGGGATCAGGAGGTCAGAAGTGTGGGAAGCCATGAAAAGAGTGAAGTTGGGGAAAGCACCAGGAATAGATGGAGTGTGTGGGGAAATGTTGAGGTATGGTGGTGAGATAGTGATAGAATGGGTATGGAAAATGTGCAAACTAGCATGGGAGAAGGGGAGTGCACCCGATGACTGGAAGACTGGCATAATAGTCCCCCTATATAAGGGCAAAGGGGAAAGAGGAGTGTGTGGTATCCACCGAGGAATATGTCTTCTAAGCGTAGTAGGGAAGGTATACAGTAGGGTAGTGATTGAGAGAGTGAGAGTGAGAACGGAGAAATGGATAGGCGACGAGCAGGGAGGTTTTAGGAAGGGAAGAGGATGTGTAGATCAGATTTTTACCCTGAATTGTGTTGTGGAGAAGTATCTGGAGAAGAAACAAAAGGTGTATGTTGCCTTTATGGACTTGGAGAAGGCCTATGACAGAGTGGATAGAGAAGGTTTGTGGAAAGTACTTAGAATATACGGAGTAGAGGGCAAGTTGCTGAAAGCAGTGAAGAGCATGTATGAGGGTGCAAAGGCGGCAGTACGTGTGGAGAGTGAGCAGAGCGAGTTCTTTGACCTGAATGTTGGTTTGAAACAGGGGTGTGTGATGTCCCCGTGGTTGTTTACTGTATATATGGATGGAGTTATGAAAGAAATACTATCAAGAGCAGTGGATGTTGGTGTATCGCTGAAAAGGGAGGGAATTGAGTGGAAGCTACCTATACTGCTGTTTGCGGATGATTCAGTTCTGATGAGTGATAATGAATGGGAGTTGCAGGGTCTGGTAAATGAGTTTGGAACAGTGTGCGAAAAACGGAATTTGAAGGTAAATACGGGGAAGAGCAAGGTTATGGTCTTCGAAAGGGGTGAAGTCACAGAGTGTGAGGTGAAGCTGAACGGTCAGGCTATGGAGATCGTTAACTCTTTTAAGTATCTGGGCAGTGTGTTGAGTAAAGATGGGACTATGGATGAAGAGGTGCGGGACAGGGTACAACAGGGGAAGAGGGTTGTAGGAACGCTAAAAGCAGTAACAAGAAATAGGGTGGTCAGTATGGAAGTGAAGAAGTCCTTGCATGACAGTGTGGTAATCCCGACACTGACTTACGGAAGCGAAGCATGGACGTTGGTTGAGAGACTCAGACCAAGAGTGAGAGCAGTGGAAATGAATTACTTAAGGAGTGCGTGCGGAGTTACATGGAGGGATAGACAGACTAATGAGGAAGTAAGAAGGAGGTGTGGTGTGGAGGTAGATGTGCTGGAAAGTGTGAAAAGGAACAACTTGAGATGGTTCGGCCATATGGAACGTATGGAAAGCGAGAGAATGACTAAGAGGGTGTATGAGAGCGAGGTGGAGGGACAGAGGGGGAGAGGTAGAGCGAATATGAGGTGGAAGGATGGAGTGAGGAAGTACATGAACGAAGGCGGTGCTGGTTGGGGGGAGGGGCGTCGACTGACTGGGGACAGAGGTGCATGGGGGCGGTTCGTTCGTGGCCACCCCTTCGGGGATCACGGCGTCAGGCAATAGATAGATAGATAGAAACTTCCATAAACTTAGAGCTATGTTTAAAGAAACTGACTGGAGCTTTTTAATTAACAATAACGACATAAATACATCTTGGAAGTTATTCGAAACCATTTACCTAAAAGCAGTGCAAGACTGCATACCATCGAAAATACGGCGTTCAGGCCATAATAATAAGCCCAAATGGTGGAATAAAGATATTTCAAACTGCCTGCTTGCTAAAAAATTTGCTAATGATAGATTAAAATCCTCACAAAATGACGAAGAACGGGTGAAATTTGTAGAGCTACGACGCAAAGCCAAAAAGTTAATTAAGCAAAGTAAAAAGACCTTAGAGTTACATATTGCGAATCAAAGTAAAACAAACCCGAAAGAATTCTATAGTTCTATCAGAAAGAAAAAAGTAGTTACTTCAACTGTTGGACCGTTAGTCGATGAAAATGGAGAGTACACCAAAGACGAAGTACAAATGAGTAATGCCCTCAATACCTTCTTTGCATCAGTTTTTACAACAGAAGACCTCAGTGATATCCCTACACCATCGCCGATTCAGATTGATAATTCGGATGTTCTAAGCAATATCACCGTTACAGAGAGAGACGTATTGAATTGTTTAGATAAACTCAAGGAAAATAAAACGCCTGGACCTGATACAATCTCGCCTAGAGTTCTAAAGGAAGCTAAGGATGAGCTCTCCAAACCACTGACATTACTATTCAATAAATCCTTGCAGTCTGGAACTATGCCTGATCAGTGGAAGCTAGCCAACGTAACACCGATATTCAAAAAAGGCAGCAAATCCCTACCCAGTAACTATCGTCCAATTAGCTTAACCTCAGTTGTATGTAAAATGCTAGAAACGGTCATACGAGACAGACTCGTAAATCATTTAGAGGAAAATAACATACTTAAAGATACTCAACACGGCTTTCGTAAAAAACGTTCCTGTTTAACAAACCTCTTAGACTTCTTCCACGATATCCTCAACCTCTACGATGAGAGTAAAGCTGTAGATATTATATACCTTGATTTTCAAAAGGCCTTTGACAAAGTTCCCCACAAACGTTTACTGCTAAAACTAAAAGCACATGGAATACAAGACGGTGTGTTGAAATGTATAGAAAATTGGCTTAGCGACAGAAAGCAAAGAGTAGTCATAAACGGTAAGGCATCTAAATGGACCAATGTAAGTAGCGGGGTACCCCAGGGATCGGTACTAGGACCAATTCTCTTTCTAATTTACATCAACGACATAGATGAGGGTCTCACCTGTACAATCTCAAAATTTGCTGACGATACAAAAATTGCAAATAGCGTACTCTCAAAAGAACAAGTTGACGATATGCAACACAATCTAGATAAATTGTCATGTTGGGCCCAAATTTGGCAAATGAGTTTCAATGCGGATAAATGTAAAGTACTACATATCGGATACCTAAATGAGAAAGCAAACTATTCGATGAATGGCACTCAGCTTAAGAATGTAAACAGAGAAACCGATCTGGGAGTAACAATATCGAGTAACCTAATACCGAGTCAACAATGTTCAGAAGTTGTTAAGAAGGCAAACAAAATAATTGGCTTTATAGGCAGGTCATTTGAGCATAAATCCAAAGAAGTTATCCTAAGCCTTTACAATTCCTTAGTCCGCCCTCTTCTGGAATACTGCGTTCAATCCTGGTGCCCTTATTACCAAAAAGATATAAACAAGCTAGAACGAGTTCAACGTAGAGTTACCAAAATGATACCTAGCCTAAAGAACAAACCATACGAAGAGCGTCTTAGAGAATTAAATCTATTTCCTTTAACCCAGCGCAGATTAAGAGGTGACTTAATTCAAGTGTTCAAAATCATCAAAGGCATCGACAATATGAACTGTAGTAAGTACTTCACTATCGACCAAGCTAATTACACGCGGGGAAACGGTTGCAAAATTATTGGTAAATCTTTTAACTCACACGAATCTAAGAATTTCTTCTTCAATCGAGTTGTCAACTTGTGGAATGGGCTTCCCCGAAGCGTTATAGACTGCATCACCGTTGATTCATTTAAACTCCGCCTAGACAATTATCTCGCATCAAATCCGCGACTGACTGCGTTTGTAAATGAATAACTTTATTTTATCCCCCCCTCAGTTACTAACCCTTCTGTCCCCTACTAACTTCCTAATCCTGCCACGGACATTAGTTCCAGGGCAGTAGTTCCCTTTCCAATGTTCCCTTACCCACTCTAAACCACTGTTTGGACACTTGATCCTCAGTGTTTTGGAGGACAAGCAACCTAGAAGGGTCACTAGATCTGTTGTTGCTTGATTTCCTTTGTACTCCTTTGTACACGGACGTGAGGTGTCATCAGCTCACGTGACGCGACGGTGCCACATCGCCGACTCTCCTTCCAACGTTTTTTTGCCGCCGTTCTCATCCCATTTGTCGGCGTCTAGATCCCCCCAGTTGGCGTCTAGACCCCCCCCAGTTGGCGTCTAGACGCCGAATGCTCCCATGTGGCGACACCACACATCCCTGTACCGTCCATAGGCGATTTTGCCGGCGTCCTTGCCCGTTTGCAGGCCAATTAAGAGGTCGGGGCCGGACGGGACGTTAATTCGTGTATGTTTGAGCCAAGCTTTATCCTCATCCTTCCCATTAACCCCTTAACTCCCCGCACAACCCCCGCATATCATGCTGCCCGTCACCCGTGTGCGGGTCCCCAAGCTAAAGCTAAATATTCAGGAGGCAGGGCGGAGGGCATGGTGACGCCTCGACTGTGCTCGGCTGACTGGAGAGAGAGAGAGAGAGAGAGAGAGAGAGGTCATGGGGAGGAAGAATAAGGTAGAGGGTAATAAAGAGACACAGGGAGAGAAACGGAGAGAAGACGGAAGAGTGGGAGAGAAAGAAAGACAGGGAGGGAGAAACAGGAGGGAGAGAAAAGGAAATCTGGGGAAAGAGAAAGAGATAGGTCTGGGAAGCAAAATAGCGGGAAGGGTTAAAGTAAAAGTAAAGTAAAAGTAAAATTATTTAAAGCCACACTAAATTGGTTAGTAATACATTGTTTCAATAAAATAATCTAGGAACAAGATATTTCATATCATGTTATACATAGAGATGAGTCAAGTAATCTAAAAACATATAATAACTTTGATTATAACGAAATATTTAATCGTGCAAACGGCATTAATGTGGTGGGTTGGATCTATCAGAGTGAGGGTTGGTGTCCTCTACTTCCCATAGCCAGTTCTGACTTTACCTTTTTCATCATTCTTATTTCTATTTGTTCTTCCTGAGAGTGGTGAAGGCAGTGGGACCATAATGGTGTGCCCAATGGTTCCCTATTGTCTTACACTCACGGCCCACTGGCACAAGTTGGCCTTTCTCTCTGGCGTAGGGATGCAGCGACCCCACTGCCCACCACTACGGTGGTGCAGTCAGCCTCTGTAGCAGATACAGCTTCTTTAATAATGGCTGGGATTGTATTTCATAATTTTTGTCCCCTTACCTTTAATAATTTTGGCTCGAACGTCCCTTGATTTTGGCCCTGTCACTCTTTCAACTATGGGGGAGGCACTCGCTATAGGCAGTTCTGCCTTTTGCCTCCTTCAATCACATAAAAAAACAAAATCATGATCCTATATCAGGCTTGGTTCTTGGTATAGGTCAATAGGCATTCTGCAGATTTCCATTTGTCTTATGTTCTTATATAGTTTATCAGTCTGGCTTGTTATTATTTGGTATTATGTCTTCAACACTTGGAAGAGAATAAAGCCATTCAGAATATATTTTATATACAGTCGGTCTAATAAATGATGTCTCGGCACCAATTATGCTTTGATCAATAATTGGTATCAGCAATATCTAAGCTTCATTTCTTCATATCGAATGCATTATACAAATAATATACAAACATGTTCCTACACTTACCCACCCTATTCAACATCTGACAAACAAAAATACAGCACAGAGCAAGCCAACCGTGATGACAGCTGGGACATGACTTATTAGCGCGACCTTACAAAGAGGAGTCACTTAAGGGAGCCCACCCAATGCCTTCTCTATACGTATAGAGAAGGCATTGGCCCACCTCGCTTGTTTTCTCTTTGTCTCCCTCTCTCTTTGGCTTTTATCCATTCGGCCCCATTCAGCCTACTGTTTTAAGACGTTTACCCCCCTCCAGGTGTCAATATTTTCCTGGCAAGCGGTAGCGAGCCAGCATATATATATATTTTTGTTTTGGCAGCAAGCTAAATTTGTAAATTTTTCGATAGCAAAATTTCTCCGGCGAAGCCGGATTTCTCTATACAATGCTGGCTCGCGATCACTCGCCAGGAAGAAATTGACACCTGCATGAGGATAAACGTCTTAAAACAGTTGGCTGAATGGGGCCGAATGGATACAAGCCAGGGAAAGAGAGAACAGGAGAGAAAGAGAAAAACAGCGGGTAACCCCCCTTAAGTCGGCAGAGGGAGTTGCCTAGAATAAGTCAATACCAAACGGTTCGTATTCTGTCATAATCTTCCAATCGACTGAATTCAAGTAGTACACCAGAATATCACCACATCTCAAGATATGCTCTTTGTGGAACATTTGATACCATGCCATTTCAAATTCACCTACAAAATATCTAGGATCCCAATGATTCAGAGACGAGAGAGAGAGAGAGAGAGAGAGAGAGAGAGAGAGAGAGAGAGAGAGAGAGAGAGAGAGAGAGAGAGAGAAAGAAATATAAAGGTCAGAGGAGGATGTCGTCTTCACCAGTATGCCTAGTCAAGCGGCGAAGGTCAGACAGAGGCACCATAACGCTTTGACTTAGAACAAGATAGTTTTCTTAATTTTTGTTTTTCTTTTTGGTGTGTGTTTGTGTCTTGTTCCTCGCTGGTGCTATTCCGTAAGTACTGTATAGCTAGACAAATATGTTGTTAAGGGGGTAGTGCTTGGGTTTTGGTCTATACAGCATATTTATTTAATAATTTTGTTTTTAGTTTCCTCGCTAGACCTCCATCAAGCTTTAAAAAATACCCCCTAGATCCCTTTGCAAGATAAATTTGTACATTTTTCGGTAGAAAAATGTCCCTCTTCTAAAATTACATGCTCGCTCTCGCTCGCCAAGAAAAAATCGACACCTAAATGGCACAACAGGTCTAAATAATGACAAAGCATTGGGGCGCAAGGTATCAACATCGTAAAGCTAACGGAAGGCAAGTCTTGAAATCTCAAAAACTAATATGCTAAACATGAGGGAGATGGGGGTCCAGAAAAAGCGAGTAGTACCCCCTTAAGGTGCATTATTGTTTGTACTGTTGCCATTATTCTTATTAGTAAAAGTTTGTTCTCTAAATATATATTGTTATCATTATTGTTGCTGGTATTATTATTATTATTATTATTATTATTATTATTATTATTATTATTATCAACCCCTTCAGGAATATGACGTAATTTTCCTCATATTCTGGTTACCATTAGACGATTTTCTTCAGTTTATTCTCTACCTATTTGACTCAAATGGGTAAATACGATCTCAATAAAGCCTCTTAGTAACGTAGGTCCTTCTTAAACTGCATACAGTATAGTCATTTAATTTTAGCCAGAATTAAAGGTAAACAGGCGTGATGGTGCTGAAGGGGTTAAGATACACCTTGGCACCAGAGCTCCCCAAGGACGTTGGTTTTTCGAGTCGTTCTCCTCCCTCATGTTTAGCCCTATTAGCTATGAGATTTCAAAACATTCGCCTCATTAGTTTGGCGATTTTCAGACCTTTTGCCCCATTCCTTTGCCAATATTATGACCTTTCGTGCCATTTAGGTGTCTCTTTTTTCCTAGCGAGCGATAGCGAGCCTGTATTTGAAGAGGAATCGGCCTTCGGCCGGGACATTTTTATACCGAAAAATATACAAATTTATATAGAAAGATTTTTTTTATTTTTAAATGTTATGGAGGTTTAGAGAGCAAACTAAACCCTCTCCTTAAACCATTGAGCCGAACCAGTAAATTATGCTGCACAATGCCGTCTGAACTCCTTAACCCTTTCACGCATTTATGACACAGAGGTTGCCAGATTAGCAATAATATATAGAGTTATCTCACTCTTATAATTACCTCTCCAAAATTAGTTTTCTGCCCACAGCTAACTCAAAGACAACTGCAGAGGTTGAAGTAACTAAACTAAAGGTTTCTAAATACCCCTGATGGTAACAAAGGCTTTAAAGTATCCCTAATAGGCTCAAAATCGCGTCATGTGCGTGAAAGGGTTAAATGTAATTTCCCCTGTGCTTCGGAGGGCTAAAGAACAAGTGCTCTACATGAAATGCGGTTCCAGTTGCACATCCTAATGGTGGCCCTCCAGACAGCCCTGTTCATAGTTGCCTCACTTGTCCGGTTTATTTTACTCAAGATCAGACTGTATATGGTCTGATCCCACGTCTCTCTTGGTCTACCCCTTTGGTGCAGCTCCCTCATAGTTCACGGACTTGCATCTTTTCGCCCAACGGTGTTCATCCATCCTCTCCATATTCCCAAACAATCCATGCCTGCTTGTACGCATCTCATTACTGATGCTCTTGATACCTAAGCATCTCACCTAGCTCTTCACTCGATATCCTATTTTGCAATTCAGCCTCATACACCCATCTCACCATTCTCATCTAGGGGAGACAACCTTATAAACAAATGTGTGTGGATGGGACTCGTCAGCTTTGGTCGGCAACATGTCTAAGGGAGTAAACCTTATACAACTCCGTACTGCTTACCCAAGGGTATACCAGGTTAGTGGATGGACTAGACTCACACCACTGCAGAAAAATAGTTCTAAAAAGATACATAGAAGGCCTTGGAGTTGGACAGACCCAAAGTTGAGTGGTCAATCCTGTAAGTCCTTCAGTAAACTGGCACGGGTTGTCCTTCTGACAGGGGATAGGTCCGCCACTCTTCATCACCCTAACCATAAACCCACATATTTCCACCACATAATATTCCCACAACATATTCCCACCACATAATATGCCCACAACATATTTCCACCACAAATTCCCACCACATAATATTCCCACCACATAATATTCCCACCACATAATATTCCCACCACATAATATTCCCACCACATAATATGCCCACAACATATTTCCACCACAAATTCCCACCACATAATATTCCCACCACATAATATTTCCACCACATATTCCCACCACATTTTCCCACCACATATTATTTCCACCACATATTATTTCCACCACATATTATTTCCACCACATATTATTTCCACCACATAATATTCCCACCACATAATATTCTCATCACATAATATTTCCACCACATATTCCCACCACATAATATTCCCACCACATAATATTACCACCACATATTCCCACCACATTATATTCCCACCTCATAATATTTCCACCACATATTCCCACCACATAATATTCCCACCACATAATATTCTCATCACATAATATTTCCACCACATATTCCCACCACATAATATTCCCACCACATAATATTCCCACCACATAATATTCCCACCACATATTACCACCACATAATATTTCCACCACATATTCCCACCACATAATATTCCCACCACATAATATTCTCATCACATAATATTTCCACCACATATTCCCACCACATAATATTCCCACCACATAATATTTCCACCACATATTCCCACCACATAATATTCCCACCACATATTCCCACCACATAATATTCCCACCACATAATATTCCCACCACATAATATTCCCACCACATAATATTCCCACCACATAATATTCCCACCACATAATATTTCCACCACATAATATTTCCACCACATATATCCACCACATAATTATTCCCGCCACATAATATTCCCACCACATAATATTCCCACCACATAATATTCCCACCACATAATATTCCCACCACATAATATTCCCGCCACATAATATTCCCGCCACATAATATTCCCGCCACATAATATTCCCACCACATAATATTCCCACCACATAATATTCCCACCACATAATATTCCCACCACATAATATTCCCACCACATAATATTCCCACCACATAATATTCCCGCCACATAATATTTCCGCCACATAATATTCCCACCACATAATATTCCCACCACATAATATTCCCACCACATAATATTCCCACCACATATAAGTAGCAAACCAGAGAGGCAGATACCGGATCACTTGCAACAGCTATATTAAGAGCAGGCAGACCGTTTTTCTGGGCCCCCTTCTCCCTAATGTTTAGCCGTACTAGTTTTGAGATTCTAAGACGTTCGGCCCATTAGTTTTTCGATTTTAACACCTTTCGCCCCATTTCGTTGTCAATTTTAAGACCTTTCGTGCCAATTAGGTGTTGATTATTTCCTGGCGGCGATAGCGAGCCTGCAATTTTAAGAGGAACCGGCCTTCGGCCGTGACATTTATCTACCGAAAAATACAAAAAATTATCTTAAAGGGGGATCTAGGGGTGTTTTTCTAAGCTTGATGGAGGTCTAGGGAGGAAATTATAAAAATATATGAATAAATTAATTAATAGACCAAACAAGTACCCAGAGTTCATATTGAGCAGTATTCATTAGCTCCAGTACAAATGAAATATCTGAGAGCCTGTTCCAGCACCGCCTACTTCTATCGGCTTCCAAGACAGTTGAAGGGGAGAGAGGCAGGGGAGCAATAAGAGGACGACCTGCCCTATCCCAAGATTATAGGCATTAAGGGGAGGCAGACCGTTTGTTTGGTCTATTAAGTCACGTATTCATATATTGTTTTAGTTTCCTCCCTAGATCTCCATCAAGCTTAGAAAAACACCCCCTTCAAGATAAATCTGTACATTTTTCGGTAGAAAAATTTCCCGGCCAAAGGCCGGTTCATCTTAAAATTGCAGGCACGCTATCGCTCGCCAGGAAATAATCGACACCTAAGTGGCACGAAAGGTCTTAAAATTAACGAAATGGGGCGAAAGGTCTTAAAATCGCCAAACAAATGGGCCGAACGTCTTATAATCTCAAAACTAGTGGGGCTAAACATTAGGGAGAAGGGGGTTCAGAAAAAAAGTCTGCCTCCCCTTAAGTAACACCCCATTCTTAACATTAATCATCAATTAGCCGACCAATCAGCGCGTGGGAAAGGTGTTTGATCAGGTCAATGCATCACCTGTTCCTTGTCTCGAAATGCTGGCCACTGATTAGTTGCTTGTTTGGCACCAATTCTATGCTCAATTGACCACTTGCGAGTTTCGGTCTATAAGGAAGTTGGAGCAGTAGACATCGATAATCAACTCTGCGTAAGCAGAGTTTGGTATCCCCCCCCCCCCATATAGTGGGTACCACCATAAACAAATGTCTGTCGTTGTCGTCGTCGTCCGTCTGTCCCAAAACTCCTCGTAGACCGTTGGACGGATTGTCACCAAAATTCACACGAACATTTGTTGGGTGAATGCAAATGTCAATCAAAAAAGATTTTTTGAATATGTGCAATAGTTATGATTTTAGGTCCAAAATATGGTTTTACCCCCCTCCCCCCCATGGGCCTCTCCCCCCCAAAGACCCCCCCACCCCCTGCTATGATGGCATTCTGGGGGTGAAAACATCTCGCCCCGCATTTGCTAGGTTAAGTTAGATTAGTTGACATTAGAAGTGATGGTAGTAATAGAGGGGATGCTGTAATTGTAGTGATAATGGTGAGAATATTGGTGATGATGGTAATTGTAGTGATAATGGTGATAATAGTAGTACAAAGGAGTACAAAGGAGTAGTGATGATGGTTGTAGTTGTAGATGATGATGACAGCAGTAAAGATGATGGTAGTGATTATGATGACCATAGTAGATATGATGGTGACATTACTAGTAGTAGTGATGATTATCATAATAGTAGTGATGATGGTGACAAGTAATGATGATAGTTGTAGTGATAATGATGACATTAGTGATGATGGTAGTGACGATGGTGACAGTAGTAGTGATGATGGTGAGTAGTAGTGATGATGGTGAAAGTTGTAGTGATGACAGTAGTAGTGATGATGAGAGTAGTAGTGATGATAGTAAGAGTAGTAGTGATGACTATAATAGTAGTAGTGCTGATGATAGTAATGGTGATAGTGACTAGTAGCGATGATGGTGACCCATCGCAGAGTTGGGTATGCCGTTTTGATTTTGGGCAAAACGGCATGTCTACTTTATTGTATTTCTGTTTAATATCGATGTTTATGGCTCCAACTTCCTTATAGCCTGAAACTCGCAAGTGGTCAATTACAGTAGGTTGTAAATCTGATGAACTTTAGAAGCCAGACAGACTATCAATATTATTATATAAATGGGACCTATTGAAAGGGAAGTAATGTGCCAATTTAAATATTGATGTCACCCATATTAGGTGAATTAAGGGACCCCACCTCGCTTTTTTTTCTCTTTATCTCCCTCTCTCTTTGGCTTGTATCCATGCGGCCCCATTTAGCCTACTGTTTTAAGACGTTTACCCCCATCCAGGTGTTAATATTTTCCTGGCGAGCAGTAGCGAGCCAGCATATATATATTTTTGTTTTGACAGCAAGCTAAATTTGTACATTTTTCGATAGAAAAAAATTCTCCGGCAAAGCCGGATTTCTCCATACAATGGTGGCTCGTTGTCACTCGCCAGGAAGAAATCGACACCTGGATGGGGATAAACGTCTTAAAACAGTTGGCTGAATGGGGCCGAATGGATACAAGCCAGGGAAAGAGAGAAAAGGAGATAACGATAAAAAAAGCCGGTGACCCCCCTTAATGAGAATAATGATTAAAGACAACAATAATTAATGAAATTAAATGTAAATCTGAGTTAAAGGAATAGTTCTTCATTATTAAGAAAGCGAAACGCTAATAGCTAGTTAGCACAATAGGCATCCATGGGTTACATCTGTTACTGTCTTCGTGGCGCAATGCATAAGTGTGTTGATTTTCGGTGTGAGCGTCCTGGGTTCGAATCCCCGGACTGCCACATGTGTTTGTTAATTTCATCAATCGAGTTTAGGAGTAAAGTTGGTTGGTGGAGAGAACATAATAATTAATAGTTGTAGATAACGACCTAAGGGTATGTTACATGTTGGAACAAATAAGGAAAAGATGCCTGGTTCGTTTCTAGATTAAAATTAGAACAGTCTATTATACAAATGTGGGAAGATTAAAAAATAACGCCTATGTCTCATCGGAAGTCCAGAAATACTTACGCTAGGTGAGTTTACCTATTAGGCAATCAAGTTAAAGGCGAGAGGCCGAAAGCAATTTATGTTATAAGGAAATAGATTATCACAAAAAATAGAATAGTTTACTCTTATCTAGGTACATTGATATTATTAATCCCATTCAAGGGGAGGCAGACCGTTTGTTTAGTCTATTAATTCATTTATTCATATATGTTTTTAGTTTCCTTCCTAGACCTCCATCAAGCTTAGAAAAATTACCCCTAGACCCCCCCCCCTTCAAGAAATATTTGTAAATTCTTCAGTAGAAAAATGTCCCGGCCGAAGGCCGATTCCTCTTAAAATTGCAGGCTCGCTATCGCTCGCCAGAAAATAATCGACACCTAAATGGCACGAAAGGTCTTAAAAGTAACAACGAAATGGGGCAAAAGGTGTTACAATCGCCAAAATAATGGGCCGAACAAGTGGGGCTAAACATTGGGGAGAAGGGGGTCCAGTAAAACGGTCTTCCTCCCCTTAATATAAGGCTAGCAAGGTAACTTACAATTGAGACACCCCATAGTATTATATATCTTGTTCATACCATTTATAAACACTTGATGTCCTATAGTGTAGCGGACTGTAGTTACCTAAATAAAATCGTCTGTATTTAGCCAGAGAATGGAAAAATAGTCAACATTGGAATACTGGAATGGTTAACCGATATATTAAGGGAGCCCACCTCACTTGTTTCTCTTTCTCTCCCTCTCTCTTTGGCTTGTATCCATTCTGCCCCATTCAGCCTACTGTTTTAAGATGCTTACCCCCATTCAGGTGTCAATATTTTCCTGGCGAACGGTAGCGAGCCAGCATATATATTCATTTGTTTTTACAGCAAGCTAAATTTGTACATTTTTCGATAGAAAAATGTCTCCGGAGAGCCGGATTTCTCCATACAATGCTAGCTCGCTATCGCTCGCCAGGAAGAGATTGACACCTGCATGAGGATAAACGTCTTAAAACAGTAGGCTGAATGGGGCCGAATGGATACAAACCTGCAGGGAAAGAGAGAAAATGAGAAAAAGATAAACGAACGCCGGTGACCCCCCTTAAATCATTATTACTGAAATGTATTCATTACACAGTCATCATCACAGGTGTACTTGATAATGAGTCGAGGTTAACCCTTCCAGTACCAGCGACGTGTTATATTACTGAGATGTATTCATTACACAGTCATCATCACAGGTGTACTTGATAATGAGTCGAGGTTAACCCTTCCAGTATCAGGTGTACTTGATAATGAGTCGAGGTTAACCCTTCCAGTATCAGCGACGTGTTATATTACTGAGATGTATTCATTACACAGTCATCATCACAGGTGTACTTGATAATGAGTCGAGGTTAACCCTTCCAGTACCAGCGACGTGTTATATTTCATTCTAGCTATATTTAGACGATATTATGCAGCTTAGGAAGGATCTGTGTCCTTTAATGGGTTGGTTGAAATATGTTGAAGCCTTAGTATGGCTAGAGGTCCTTCCTAAGCTGAATAACACCGTCTAATAGCTGACAGAACATGGTAAAAAGGACGTCCCTGGTATTGAACGGGTTAACTCCTTTTGATCATCTTCAGGCAGCTAGATGACGATTTTATTCAGCTTAGGAAGGACCTCTAGCCATAATAAGGCTTCAAACTATCTCAACCAACCCTTTTAACGACCACAGATCCTTTCTAAGCTGCATAATATAGTCTAAATGTAGCTAGAATGATATATAAAACACGTTGCTGGTATTCAAAGGGTTAATGGGGGCCCACCTCGCTTTTTCTTCTTCTTCTCTTTCTCTCCCTCTCTCTTTGGCTTGTATCCATTCGGCCCCATTCAGCCCACTGTTTTAAGACGTTTACCCCCATCCAGGTGTTAATAGTTTTCTGCCGAGCGGTAGCGAGCCAGCATATATATATTTTTTTCTACAGCAAGCTAAATTTGTACATTTTTCAATAGAAAGATGCCTCCGGCGAAGCCGGATTTCTCCATACAATGATGGCTCGCTATCGCTCGCCAAGAAGATATCGACACCTGGATGGGTATAAACGTCTTAAGGCAGTTGGCTGAATCGGGCCGAATGGATACAAGCCAGAGAAAGAGAGAAAAGGAGAGAAAGATAAAGAAAGCCGGTGACCCCCCTTAAAGCACTTTATTATCTGCTTGTTATTGTAAAGTGGTGCATGTTGTAATGAGGTCGGCTGCACTGGACTGGCGCACGTATCCCGGATCCGCTTATCTCTCTCTCTCTCTCTCGCTCTCTCTCTCTCTCTCTCTCATTCTATCTCTCTCTCTCTCTCACTCTATCTATCTAGTTATCTATTTATCTCTATCTCGCTCTCTCTCACTCGCTCTCTCCCTCTCTCTATCTCTCTCTCTCTCTCTCTCTCTCTCTCTCTCTCTCTCACACACGTTGTACTGTACTGTGGTGTGTTATCATGGGCATCCTGTAGGTTTCCCAACGCTAACCTTTTGGCATAATTATTCCCTTCCTATAGTCCTGGGGCCGGATACTGAAAGAGCTTTAAATGTTGCGGCGATATCGATGCCATAGCGGTCTTCTGGCGCCTTCCACTATGGCATGGATATGGCGTTATAGTTAAGGTGAATTCTCGCATACTCAACAATTTTCTAAAATGCCTTAAGTGGTCCTTAACTCACTATGGTGAGATAACGCCAGATCTCGCTCAGCCAATCATGAGCGTTCATTATACAGTATCCCGGTGTTCATAAAGGAATGAAACGAAAGGGAGGAATTCAGCCAATCACGACAGGAGAATACCACCCCCACAGCAACAGCTGATTTTCCATTATTGTAAACACACGCACGTGTAGTTTATCTATCCCTGATGCCGTTATATTTAATTGTACGCGCTCATTACTTACTTGTTATTGAAATATAATTGTAGTAGTATTTCGGTACCGTACTTAATTAGGTTAGTTAGGTTATGGTTATTTAGAAAATTACGCAGCACGCCCATGCAAACATGCTGGTAAAGCTCGGGTCACACATACACGTTCTAACGTCCCGTCCGTCCCCGACCAAGAAAATAACTTCTGTGTGTCTGTGTATGTCCCGTGGGTGTCCCGGCATAACACGTTTTCTGGCAGTTGCCCCGACCCACACGACCCCACATGGACAATGCATGCACAAAAAGGACGCCGCCTAGGCACGGCGAATTAAGAGGTCGGAGCCGGACGGGACGTTAGAACGTGTATGTGTGACCCGAGCTTAACAGCGATGAGGGTACACCCGTGACCCGAAAACATTTAGAATTGCTAAGCTTTTATAATGTTTGCATGATTCTTTGTATATAATCATAGAATTAGCCTACTCTAACCAAAACAAACCAGTGTAGCCTATTTAGGTTAAGTAAAATTAGGTTGTTTGGTTAGGTTATTTAACTAGTTCCATGCTAAAAAGACAAACTGGCAATATATAATAACCCATTCAGTACCGGTCACGTATCATTTATTTGATTTCAGCTACATTTAGGAGATTTTATGAAACTCAAAAAGGATAAATGGTAGCTAAAAGGATAAATTGATATAGTGTGTAGCCTTTTAATGGGTAGACGTCCTTCTAAATCTGAATAAAATAGTTTAACAATTACCATAATATAATGAAAAATACGTCGCCGGTATAGATGGGGTTAACCCCTTTTCTACCGGTGATGGCTATTTAAATTTACTCTGGCTACTATTAAACGATTTTATTCAGTTTAAAAGGGCCTTCAGCAATGAACAGGCTTCGAACTATCTCACTTAACCCTTTTTACTACCACAGATCCTTCTTAAACTGCACAACATCGCCTAAATATAGCTAGAATAAAATTCCAAAGACGTTGCCGGTACAGAAGGGGTTATGGGTTACGCTTAACTTTCATATTAAATTAACAAATATAATTTTTCAACACAGAGTTCGTCGTCTGCTGCTCTTGTCAGGCCCAGTCAAGTGGTGGTATGGGTGCTATCATGTTATCGACCCCTCCGTTTACAGTTTATTTAGTCTAGATTTCACCTTAGTGGACTTATGGAACCCTCTGGAGGTTCCATAAGCTAAGGCGGCACGCGGCCATCTTTTCCAAGATGGCCACCCATGTGAAAAGCTTTGAGTATGGGCTCAGAAGGGCACATGGGGGAGCTAAGGTGAAATCTGCGAGATATGGCACCATAGGAGCTCCATGAGATTGTTTGAGTATCCCGCCCCAGGTCTTCAAAATAATATTGCATTTTATTTTGTATGCCAGCCTGTATTTATATTTGTTGTATTCAAAGGCAAAGTATGTATTTTTTCCTCTCTCTCGGATCTCTCTTCCCCCCTCCCCCCTTTCTCTCTCTCTTCCTGTCTCTCTCACACACATGCGCACACATACAATGATATCCTATCTATTTGTTTTTCTTGCCCCATGTTTTGTAATATTGTCTAGTACCTCACTTTTATACTTTTACTATATTTTTATATACAGGGTGTTCCAAACTTCAGGGTTAGGATATTCACAAAAATTTAAACATACATAAAGTAGAAAGGCCATCCACCAATCACCGCGCTCCCTTTTACTTGCTCGCCTCGCCAGCTGAGTTTGACAGTTCTACACGTCAACACGACACACCTTCCCAGCCGGCCAATCAGCGGCCTCCATTTTCGGAGCACACAGCTGAACCTCCAACCTCACCTCTAAATTTGCTCTCGTTCTCTTCCCGAACATTTCCTCTGGTTGCACTAGGTCCAATACCTCGGTGCCAGACCTATACTCCCGTAAGTCACTGAAAAACATTTGCAACCAGCTTCCACGAACTTATTACGAAGAGACGAGAGTGGAGGTGGGGAAGGCGAGAATTCAAAGCGAGCGGGCGGCCGCGCGACCCGCTCAGCCAATCACAGCGCGGGAGGTGGGACTATAAAGGGAGGGGAGGAAGGGTTACTGGGGTCATTCACCCCTCGGAACTCACTGGGCTAGCTTCTTGCAACCCACTTACCCTCTCTCGCTCGGGCACTAAAGGGAACTCGGAGCCAATCATTCCAGCTACCCTGCCCCCACCTAATGTTCCAGTACAGACCACTCCTGGACTTGACTCGCTGTCGCCCACTAGGCGGATACACCTTATGTATCCGGCCGCCTGTCGTCACATCGCTAGCTTACACACTCGCAGCCAAGCGATTCAAGAGGGACGACAATTAGTGGACGGGAGCGAGAACTTCCAGAAGAGCTATTGGCCAGCTATGTGGTGGTAAAACAGTTCCAGCACATACACTTGACCACAGGCAATATATGTATTTTTTTAACCCGTCAAGTGCGGGGAGAGACTTATGAGTTTTACCGGGCGACTGCGGTGAGACTCTTATGATCTCGGTTTTTTAACGCTTACCAAAACCGCGGGCTTGAAGCCAGGCGGCTACAAATTGGTGTGGGTGTAGTACTACTTGGCAACTCTCGATACCACCACCCCACACGCTCGGGTCGCACGCACTCAAGCAGTACACACGCACTTGTCATGGAGCCTACACGTCCCTCACGCTCTCGCCCTGATGACACAACCAGCCCTCCTTCTGGTGGTGTCAGCGGCCGTGGAAGGCAGAGAGTGGCTGCTAGAAACCCTAGCTACCACTACTTCGACCAGAGTAGCTCCGAGGACGAGGGACCTGCACGTAAAGCACGTAAAACATGTGCAAGCAAGGGCAGTGCCCAGAGGTCATTGTCCTTCAGGGACACTGCCACCACCACCCAGGCAACTGCTACCACCACTACCACCACCACTGCCACTGACGCAGGAGGCCGCCCTGGGCCTGCAGGACCTGCGGGGGCCAATGGGAAGACAGGGAAGGGCAAGGGTAAAGAAACTTATACCTCTGACACTACCACTGTGCCACCACCACCACCACCAGCCGCCCTTGCCGCCTCTGCCCCTGCCACCGCAGCCTCTGCCCCTGCCCAAGTGAAGACAGGGAAGGGCAAGGCAACAAAGGCGACTGGGACCACCATAATATTGCCATCTAGGACCTCTGCTGGCCCTGCCACCCCTTCTGCCCCTGCCACTGCCCCTGCCCAAGGGAAGAAAGGGAAGAAGGGCAAGGCGACAAAAGCGACAGGGACAACCATAATATTGCCATCCAGGACCTCTGCTGGCCCTGCCGATGCCGCCCCTGCCACCCTGCCCCTGCCTAAGGGAAGAAAGGGAAGAAGGCGACAGGGACAACAATGATATTGCCTGCGTCTATGACCTCTACCTCTGCCCCACTCACCACTGCTGGCCCTGCCGGCCCTTCTGCCCCTGCCCACAGGACACCTGCCCGATTGAGACGGATGAAGCACCTTACTCCGTCGAAGTACGACGCCCTGCTGTTTTCTGATTCCCAGGATGGCGACACGCAGGATTTATACGACGACGACGACGCACGGGCATGTGGGTGGGGGGCGGGGGTGGATAGTGACAGTGAATCAGAGCGAAAGTGACGACATTGAGGAGGGGCGTAGTTCAAGTAAGGAGGGTGACGACGATGTGTTATACCGTGACCATGGCAGTGATTTGTCTGATGGTGGCGGAGACGCAGACGACATTCCAATCCCCGACGCCAATATCCATACGTTTGTGTGGTCTGACGGGGCCGATTTTGTGCCTGATTTGCACCAGTTTGATGCTGGTAGGTCAGGTACAACTGCTGACTGGCCCTGTGACGACAACTCGAACGAGATAGATTTCTTCCTCGCCTTCTTCGAATTGCAGCTAATGACGTACATAGTTGCCCAAACCAACGCCTACTACAGGTGGGTGTGGAGCAAAATGAACGTAATTTCTCCAAAAGCGAGAATACAAAGCTGGGTAGATACGACTGAAAATGAATTCATGACGTTCTTTGCCTTAGTGATGCTCATGCCTCTTTGCAAGAAGCATGTGCTTCAACATTATTGGAAGCACGACCCTCTCATCACCACCCCAACTTTCAATAAGTTCATGACTCGTGACAGATTTTTGTTGCTTCTTAGATTTATGCACTTTGCAGACAATAAAAATCCTAACAGGATTGACAGAATGTGGATAGTTCACCATGTTGCTGGCGAGATACAAGAACTATTTTTACCCCTTCAACAACATGGTGATTGATGAGAGTCTCGTGCTCTTCAAAGGTCGTCTTGTCTTCAAACAGTATATCCCCTTGAAAAGGCACAGGTTTGGAATCAAGCTCTTCGTGTTGTGCGACTGTGAGACTGGTATAGTGCTTGACATGATTGTGTACACAGGAACTGATATAGACGTGCCAAGAGTCGGTGCCCAAGACCCCATGGGCATGTCAGGGGCCATCGTAAAGAAAATGATGGCACCTTACATGGGCAATAGACACGTATTGTACACCGATAATTGGTATACTTCTCCTGCTCTCTGCCAGTTTCTTCCATGACAACCAAACAGGGTCATGTGGGACTCTCAGAAAGACAAGAAAGTCCATGCCAAAGTTCGTCGGTCAGGTCACTCCACTTCCGGATCCCTCCTCCAGTGACACACCTTCTGAAGATGAACTGGCACAACACCGCGAGAGGAGGTTACAGCGAAGGCGACGAAGGGGGGCCGGCAAGTACAAGATGCTGGAGAAGTCCGGGAAAGTGGTGGCTCTGAAGTGGAAGGACGAAAGTGACGTTCATCTGCTTTCGACAGTCCACACAGGTGCCCAGGTCGACTCTGGTAAAGTTCACTACCGCACCAAGAAGACGATTGAAAATCCCGACATGGTAGTGGACTACACAAAATACATGCGCCTGGTGGACAAGTCAGCTTGTCAACTTGCAGGTGTTGAGTGTCTGAGGAACACTGTGAAATGGTATCACAAGCTCTTCCTCCACCTAGTCGACATCACGATGCTCAACGCGTACAACCTGTGGCTTGCCAAAAAAGACATGGCTCCAAACATGAAACTCAAGTTCTGGGAATTCGTGTACAACGTCTCGTACCAACTCCTGGAAAAATATGGCACTCTGAGGAATGTGGCATGGCGTGGTGATCACGTCCCTGACCACATCCAGGTGGGGGTCCACAGGCACTTTGCAGTCCACACGCAGATACTTGGCAATCGTCACAAGCAGGTGAAGTGTCACGTTTGCAGCAACACCACCAGGAGACCCCAGGTATCTCGAAATGTCACCTCCATGTGCAACGAGTGCAAGGTTGCACTCTGCTTGGGTGACTGCTTCCGGGACTACCATATGTACAAGAACTATTGAGTGCCGCCCCCCTGCCCCTGCCCTGGACTCGCGCCCTACCTGACCTGACCTGACCTACCTGATCACGCTTTTATGTCACTAAATATTTATGTTACCTCATAAATATATATATATATATATATATAATTCACCTAAGTACAATATTATCCCTGTGATATAATGTTATATGTATTTTTTTGTTCCTAATAGATATATTTTTGTATGTTATTCTCTTGTTTATTTCAACCTGAAATATATTGTATTGTACACAAATAATTATATGTATATTCAATCCTATGTTCACCTTACTTATAAAATAATAATAATAAAACAACCCCCCCAAATAAAATACAAGCTGATGTCATTGTATTCTTGCAATATGATATATTCTATGAATATTTCATATTGTTTGAATACAATGACATGGGCTTTAAAAAAATAAATCATCAAAATGTTTCTAATTATAAAACCTTCCCCATAACCCCCTCCTGGATTCGAACCCACTACCGTGGCCTACCCTCAGAATCCCAGTCCATCACCTTACTGACTAGACCATGGCATCTCATACAATGTATCACTCAAAACTTGAACTGTACATTCGAGCTGTCAGTTGGTAATTTTGTTTTTTTTCCCCCACCAATTTACTTTTGTAAATTGATGGAATTATCAGTCCTATCATGCAAAGGTACATAAAGCTATCTCTCTCGAAAATAAAGTTGTTATAGAACTTTATTCATTCAAAAATTGCCCCAACACTCCCCCAACATTGCCCCTCTCAGTGTGACTTTGATAACCCTTCCCTACACCCACACAACCACCGTTTCTCTCTGCCTCGGCCCCTACACACTCGTATATCGGTTTTATTACAGCATGCAAAAAATAACCTTCACAAATACATTTGTATTGTATAATCTTGCAAATAATGAAGGACAACTGTGTTTGTGTCGAAAATTCCTCCACCATCCCTCTATATCTCGCCTACGCCCTTACGCGCGTATATTCGATTATATTATATAGTGATGCATATCATACAAAATACACCAAGTAAGTCTCGAATATACATTTGTATTGCATATCATTTGCAAATGAATAAATCAAAGTGTTTCATATGGCAATCTGCCTACCCTACCCTCAAGCGTAATTGGACACCAGTCTAAATATAGCTCACTTTGTTTACACACAGAGATCACTTCCCTTCCTCCTTCTTCCACTCCTGAAAGCTACTCTATACGATCGTACTTTATTACTGTCAATGGCCTACCTATTCGTGTGCATACTTCACATGTGTAAAATGCAATGTTTGCTTGCATAAAAATGCAAGACTGAAAGTCATCTATACGAGCGACATATGTAAAAGCTCTCACTTTCTGCTCCCCCCCTACCCCTACCTACCCCTACCGGCTCTAGAGCAATAACAACATCTGTACTTGGCCTTGGCCGGCCGGGCTATAAGGCTGAGAATCCCATGACATCCATGCCTCGGGCACCGCCACCTTTCATAGCAACACACTTCCTCCCTCCCACTCCACCTCTCCCTTCCCGCCTCTAAACACATTCATAATTCGCTTATATATCGAATAATTGGTCTATATGTGGTATATTCCTCATTATATGGGTCGCCTACATACGTACACGTACTTTATATAGCATGACAGTGCTGAAAATACGATATATACGTGATATTACGGCCAACACACCCTCTCCTCCCCTTCCTTCCCGCCTAAACTCAATCACCTCTTCCTTACCGCCTCTAAACTCATTCGTAATTCGCTTATATGTCGCATATTTGGTCTATATGCGGCATATTCCTTGGTATATGGGTGGCCTACATACGTACACATACGTACACATACTCTACATAGCATAAAAGTGCTCAAAATAGGATAAATACACGATATTACGCCCTAACCCTCCATCCCTTCCCTCAGGTTCTACCCCCTGGGTGCGCGGATATTCACCCGGGAAATCTTGCGGCGCGATGACAATCTGGCCGCGCGATGCCATTCGCTCCACTTTTTTCAATTACGGACTGCTGCCCCCCCCCCCCTAGACATTTTTTTTTGGGGGGACAAATAAATATGGCTCGATGCGCGCGAAGATTCCCTACACGCTGATGTACTTTTCATCGATATTTGCAAGGGTCACCCAAATCGTCATACCTCCGCACAGGGGTGTGGTGTAAATTACACAGGGTGTGCAGCGGAGAGGTTAA
The DNA here is from genome assembly GCA_032716605.1 of Paralithodes platypus. Classification (NCBI taxonomy): domain Eukaryota; kingdom Metazoa; phylum Arthropoda; class Malacostraca; order Decapoda; family Lithodidae; genus Paralithodes; species Paralithodes platypus. The sequence continues at coordinate 45,740,716 of CM064502.1, forward strand.
CGACCCATATTGGGCCCGAACCAGATTTAAAGAAAAAGAGAGAAAGTGATTGACTAACCTAGTGGTTCCTTGAATAATTGATGTGTCCTTATAGGACAGACTAAAGAGAAAAGATCCTAGACTTATATGTACACTTGGTCAAAAAAGTATCTGCACCCCTACGCTGATCATCTGGTGTGTACAGCTTGATAGGGTTGGCACCTCTGCCTGCAGCTATATCCATGTGTCAGAGAGAATTGTCTCTGACACATGGATATAGCTGCAGGCAGAGGTGCCAACCCTACCGAGCTGTACACACCAGATGATCAGCGTAGGGGTGCAGATACTTTTTTGACCAAGTGTACATAAAATGATGTGTTAAAAAGGGAAATAGTTTTTCTTGTTAGCAAAGGCGTAATGCCGAGAGTTATAATTAGATATGATCTGATAGGAAAGATTTAGGTGTAAAGTAAAGTACAATTCTTGAAGACAGACGGGCAACCAATATGCTCAGGGGAAACAATTAATAGTTGCCCGATAGATCAGTTATAGATAGGGAGGACACTAGTCCATATAAATAACGAACTCTTTTGTTAAAAAGGAAACAATATCCATTACCATTAGAGAGGACATTTGGTCAGTTTTGGTGGAGCGTTAAGGGCGTTACGTTCAATATAGTAATGTAATCATAAACATTTATGTAAAGGATTATAACCGAGAATCTTTTACGTGTAGAGGTTTTGAGGTACAGTTTACCCATTTAAGAATTATTATTGATTAAATGTTTTATGTGAATATAGCTTGTTTGTAATAGGATTACGTGAGCGCATAATCGGAGGGTGTTATCAACCAGATTGATCAAGGTATATTGAGGAAACACCCGGTTCTTTTGAGTAACTGTGTGATACAACCCAAGAATGTATTAGAGAGGGCAATCTAGATCACTTGTAATCCCGACCGGTTCATTTGGAGGAATTTATTGTATATTCAGAGAGTGTTGAGGTACCCTTTTTGTAACAACGTCTTTGTCATATGAGTCACTATAATGTATAGGAAATATTAGTTAAGAGATTATATGTAGTAACGCCTTGGTCTCGGGAGTAGACGAAATAGGCCCAGTGGTCGTGTTTAATTCTTAAGGTTAGATAACTAATATAACTTTTGTTTAGCCCTGGTCTCTTCAGTAGACACGGCAGGGCTCAGCATAAACTATATTAATTTAGAAACTAATAACGTGCCTTTGGATCGAAGTCGACTTGAGTCAATACCTGAATATCGGGAATTCAACTAGGGAGTAACGGGAGCTCTAGGGTTCCAAAGTGCAACCTATGGTGGATCGACGTAATATTCAATCCGTGTCTTGAACTCATCTCGGCCCGAACAGAGAAACAGTTATTAGAGTAGTTAGGAAGTTTGTTAAATAAAGTATACAAACTTCTAAATGACTGTCGATTTATCCCCCACTTAAGTAGTATAGTCGAGAAAAGAAAATAAGTACTACAATTTGGTGGCAAGCGGTGGGATTCGACAAATCATTTAGATTGAGTATAATTATCTAACAGAACAGACATAATGATGGCTGTATTACCATTCAGGTTATGGGAAGAGGGGAAAGAAGAAATCGAGCTATGGATCGAACAGTTAGAATGTCAGTTCACGTTACTTGACGTAGGAGAAAATGGAAAGAAAATCGTCTATGGAAAGGCACACTTAGGCAAGGCCCTGAACGATGTAAGAGTACGTCTAGAGCAGGGATTCCCAAACTCTTCAGCTCATTGACCCCTTAATGAAGTTTCAAATTATTCATCGACCCCCAAACATTTAATATTAAGAATAATATAATATGTTGTGAAAAAAGAAACTTATTACATGCATATTATGATACAATAAATATGTGGAATTATAGTAGTACCTTAATATTAGTATTAGTAGAGTTAATGTCTTCATTTTGTATTTCCAAGTAAAATGGTGTAAGAATTCATTCAGGCACTTGCATTTTCTCCAGGTCTTCAAAGCGCACTTTAAAGTCTTCAATCAATTTGTCCAGGTGTGCGTATGTTTCTGTCACCATCTGAAATGCTTTCACTTTCTGCCGACTGTTGTAAGTTCGAAAAGTACTGAAAATCTCTGTGCCATTGACGCTTTAAACCAGCCTAGTTTGCCTTGGAAGCCCAGTAGAATTGTCCTGTCCTGAATAATGGTAACATCTTTACCCTGCAGACGTTACTGTACCACATTAAACTTTGAATATAGGTCTGCCAAATAGAACAGAGCATTCTTACACCTTTTCAGCTTTTCACATAGAGATGGGTCTACATCTTTTGAAACGTTCCTCACCTAGCCATTCATAGACCCCCTAGCCATTTATCGACCCCCTTTCGACCCCTGGTGATTCATTGACCCCTTGGATGGTCGATATCGACCCCTGGGGGTCGATATCGACCACTTTGGGAACCCCTGGTCTAGAGGGTCTAGTGTCATGGGCCGAAGTTAGGAGTGCCCTAATTGAAGAATTTGGCCGAGAAACTTCCACCAGGAAGGCCAGAGACAAACTTAAAGAGTCTGAAACTCGACGGCCAAAATGTGAGAGCCCTGATGAGGGAAATCGCGAAAGATTTCAAATTGGCGTATCCCCATATGGACCAAGAGAGCCAGGAAACTGAGATCAGAGAGATTATGATCCAAGCATGCCCGGTGGAAGCTAGAAGGCATTGCATTATCCATGAAGTGACCACCATTAAGGAACTCATGGAGGTAATCAAAAAGATCATGGAAGCTCGAGAGTTAAGAGAGGAAAAAAAGAAAGGGGAGGAGGAGAACCCAAACAAAGGGTATCCGAGCACCATGATCCGATGCTTCACATGTAGACAGACCGGACACCTAGCTAGGAACTGTTCCAACTGTCTACAAGCCCCAACCCCTAGATTTAACCCCCGACCCGCACTTCCAAACGATCGACCTCTAACAAGGGGAACCGATCCAAATCGGGGAGGAATGCTTCCGGTAGAATACAGGGAGACAGAAAGCCAGCCAAAAGTCACGATGCTGGATAAGAGAGAACATTTTCTGTTAAACCTCACATAGAAGGGCAGTATAGTGAGGTCAACATCTTAGAGAGACAAACGCCTTGTGAAACTATAGTAATAATTGGGAAAGCCGCCAACATGCTAATTGATACGGGGGCAAACAGAAGTTGTCTTTTAGAGAATTTTGTAAAAAATAAATCAGAAAGAAATGGGCCCCTTTAATCAAACCAGTATTCAGTTGTCAGGAGCCAGGGGTCAACCACTGACGATCCTAGGGAGAACTAATACGGTAGTAGTACAATGGAAAGGAATTAAATTCACCACCGATTTTTGTGTTTTATCGGAAAAATCGAATAGTGGAGTCGATGGGTATCTGGGAATAGATCTCATGAGTCAGTTGGGGGTAACTATCCAGTGTGGGCCGAAAGACACAACGACCACCCTACGACCTCAAATAATAGCTACCACAGGGAAACTGTCTATCCCCCCTAGATCTTGGAAAAGGATAGAGATTCCTCAAGCCCCGGGCATGACTGCCGGGATTTTTTAACCAGATGCACAGAATATAGTGAGAATATCTCCCACCTATATTACTACTGACCAGAGGAAAATAGTTTTTGCCAACTTTGGTGATGACACGATTAATTATCAAAAAGGAAAACTGTTAGGACAAGGCACACCCGCTCAACCCACCACTGTTAGAACTGACGGACCTGTGAACTTACCTGAAATTCCGAAACAATTAACGTCAAATCAAGCCAATACCTTACATGAACTGCTCTGGACGTACTGAGATGCGTTTGCTCAAAACGAAGGGGACCACGGATCGGATCGGCCCGAACCCGACACACCCACAAGATACACACTCAAGGGCCTCCTATTAGACAACCCTATAGGTGACAAAATCCCATTATGAGACAAAAAGAAAAGGAACAAGTAGAGGAAATGATTAAGCAGGGAATAGTAGTGGAATCCTACAGTCCGTGGTCATCTCCAGCAGTCCTGGTAAAAAAAAGATGGGTCTACTCGGTTCTGTGTAGATTATCGGAAATTAAACGATGTCACCATCAAAGACACGCAACCCCTACCTCGTATTGATGACTCGCTAGAATCACTCAATGGGTCAACCTGGTTCTCTACCCTAGACCTACAGAGTGGATACTGGCAAGTACCAGTTAGGTCAGAGGAGCAAGAGAAAACCGCATTTGCCACGAGTGAAGGCAAACTCTCCCAGTTTACCGTCTTGCCTTTCGGAGTTTGTAATGGACCAGCGAGTTTCACTAGAGTCATGGACGAAGAATTGAGGGGATTAACCTGGAGAACCTGCTTAGCTTACTTGGATGATATTATGATCTTTTCTGCTAGTTGGGAGGAACATATTCACCGACTACAAGAAGTGTTAGAAAGAATCAGGGGGGCAGGACTTAAACTGAAGCCTTCAAAATGCCAATTAGGGGCCCGTGAGGTGGCATACCTAGGGCAAATGGTTTCAAGTAAAGGTATCCAACCAGACCCTCATACAGTGAGATCTATTGCAGAAATCTCACCCCCGTCCTCGGTCAAAGAGATCCGAGCGTTTCTGGGAATGGCATCCTATTATCGAAGGTTCATACCCAACTTTTCAAAAATTGCTTGCCCCATGACTAAGAGACTGGAAAAAGGGAGGAGGTTCGACTGGGACCAGAGTTGTCAGATAGCTTTTGATCAACTGAAACAAAAATTTACTTCTAACCCCATAGTTTGTCATCCGGATTTTACCAAGCCGTTTCAGCTATACACCGATGCTTCCGATGAAGGGCTCGGAGCCGTATTGGCCCAGAAAGTGGATGGAAAGGAAGGCATAGTAGCGTGTGCTAGCCGGACGCTGAATAAGGGCGAAAAGAATTACAGCGTTACTAAAAAGGAATGCCTAGCTTTAGTGTGGGCTGTACAATATTTCTGTCCATATTTAGCCGGGGTTCATTTATCATGGACCACCATAGTTTGCAATGGCTCAGGAGAATGAAAACGGAAGACGGACTATTTGTCAGGTGGAAGGGGATTTTGGAGGAATACTCTTTTGAAGTTAGACATAGACCAGGTAAATTGCACATTAATGCCGATGGCCTGTCTCGACTACCAGTAGCACCGGGCCAACACACTGAAACTAACAGGGAACAGCATGACCCTAGGTATGGCGACAAAGTAAAATGTTCTGAAGGAGCCTGGAGGGATTCTAATGATCGGGTAGTACTCGATTGTTCGGAGGCTAAACACATGATCCAAATCCTCCACGGACAAGAGGGAAGGGGGGCTCATTTGGGTCAGTCTCGAGTTCTAAAGCAATTTAATGAAAGGACTTGGACCAAGAGGGCCGACCAGATTGCTAAAGAAGTTGTTCAAAATTGTTTGGGATGTCAAAGGGGCAAAGATGGACTGGGACCTAGACAGTCGCCCGGACACATTACGGCCGGTAAACCGTGGGACAAACTATCTGTGGACATTATGGGACCTCTGCCCCGACAGACGAACAAAAGGTACATTTTAACCTGCGTCGACGTCTTTTCAAAATACACGGTTGCTTGTGTCATTCCGGACAAGAAAGCCGAAACTGTGGCTAGGGTCATCTTAGAAAAGGTAATTTTTGTATATGGCACCCCTGGAGGTATTCTGAGTGATAGGGGAAAAGAATTTAATAATGAAATCTGGCAACACTTAGGAGAAACCTTGGGCTACCAGATACAGCAAACCTCCCCGTATTACCCCCAGGGGAATGCTGTATGTGAAAGGACCCATAGGGTGCTAGTAAATTATATACAGGCTAGTCTGAGCTCACAAGGGGAGAAAATAGTCCGAGGTTGGCCGGAAATGATCTGGGGGATAAATATCACGGTTTGTAGGACTACTGGGTATTCTTCCTATGAGATTATTTTTGGAATCACGCCGAAATTGCCTCAAGAACGATTATTACCCTACCTCAGTCCTTCCGCCAAATATTCCCAACCAGGACAATATTTGAAGGAACAAGGGGAGCGACGGCAGCAAGTCCATGATCATATTACCCAGCAACAGCCTAAGAAAATTTCTCTAAATAATCCTTATCACTGGGGGGAATATATTCTGGTGAAGAGACATGATCCCACCAGAGTTGGTAAACTGGAAGAGAAATACGAGGGTCCCTTCAGGGTTGTAGAGATAAACGGGTCCTCTCAAGTGTTGTACTTTCATCATGGAGATATTGTGTCATCTACCCATATCCGTCATACTAAACGATGTGAAGGTTATTTTACCGCCAGATATGAGCGAGTGGAGTAGCGAGGAAGGAAGCGAGGAGGAGATAGAATTCTTAGTTGGTGACCCTAGTACTTCCTTAGTTCGACCTAATGTTGGAGGTCCTAATCTGAACAGGAACTATTCGAAGGACTTTCCGTTCTGGTGGTCTTTTAGTCTCAAAACTAACGAGTCTCTCCCTGAGTTTGGGCAAGAGGGAAACGGAGGAGACGAAGAGACTGCGACAAGTGGGGAAAATGATTACTATGAACTTACCGATGATGAGAAGTCTACGGTCCCCGATAGCGAAGTTTCAGATCTCGCGAGAGATTTCAATAAGACTTTAAATAGTGAGGAAGTGTGTCTTCGAGCCGAGGTAGAAACGAGAGACGTATTTCTTGAAGGCAAACTTCTAATTGGCTCTCCCTCAGCTAAAGTCAATGAATCCAAGGAGAATCTCTTGACTAGTTTCCCGGAAAAAAGTCCAGCCAGAGCGTCTAAACCCATGGGCCCCTCAGAAACCCTTACTCATAATGGTAGGATTAGCCATCGACCAATCAGGTACCCGGACGAGGGTATAAATAGGACCCCCGAGGCATGTGCCTGCCAGTTGCAAGGCACCATGCCTCTCCCCTCTTACCCTCAGTACCGGCTGTGCCGACTATTAGCAATGGTCGATGGAAAAGGACAGAGAATAAACACTACCAGGGCCTTCAAACAGCTTCTCAGCCATCCCGGGCAAGTTCTAGTAGCTAAAACTGCCGTGGGAAATCAAAATCCTGCACTCCAGCTACACAGGTGCTTTTGTGAGCAGTGGACTGGTAGAGTGGCAGCCGGATGGCCAAAATTTTAAGGGAACAGTATGACGGCGATCAGGAGCTCGCCTTAAGTTAGTAGGGGGTGATAAAATAGAAAGACCATCCACCAATCACCGCGCTCCCTTTTACTTGCTCGCCTCGCCCGCTGAATTTGACAGTTCTACACATCAACACGACACACCTTCCCAGCCGGCCAACCAGCGGCCTCCATTTTCGGAGCACACAGCTGAACCTCTAAATTTGCTCTCGTTCTCTTCCCGGAGATTTTCCTCTGGTTGCAATAGGTCCAATACCTCGGTGCCAGCCCTATACTCCCGTAAGCCACTGAAAAACATTTGCAACCAGCTTCCACGAACTTATTACAAAGAGAAGAGAGTGGAGGTGGGGAAAGCAAGAATTCAAAGCGAGTAGGCAGCCGCGCGACCCGCTCAGCCAATCACAGCGCGGGAGAGCGGGAGGCGGGACTATAAAGGGAGGGGAGGAAGGGTTACTGGGGTCATTCACCCCTCGGAACTCACTGGGCTAGCTTCTTGCAACCCACTTACCCTCTCTCGCTCGGGCACTAAAGGGAACTCGGAGCCAACCATTCCAGCTACCCTGCCCCCACCTAATGTTCCAGTACAGACTACTCCTGGACTTGACTCGCTGTCGCCCACTAGGCAGATACACTTTAAGTATCCGGCGGCCTGTCGGTACATCGCTAGTTTACACACTCACAGCCAAGCGATTCAAGAGGGACGACAATTAGTGGACGGGAGCGAGAACTTCCAGAAGAGCTATTGGCCAGCTCTGTGGTGGTAAAACAGTTCCAGCACATACACTTGACCACAGACAATATATATATATTTTTTAAGGACCCATATTGGGCCCAAACCAGACTTAAATAAAAAGAGAGAAAGTGCTTGACTAACCTAGTGGTTCCTTGAATAATTGATGTGTCCTTATAGGTCAGACTAAAGAGAAAAGATCCTAGACTTATATGTACATAAAATGATGATGTGTTAAAAAGGGAAATAGTTATTCTTGTTAGCAAAGGCTTAATGTCGAGAGTTGTAATTAGATAGGATCTGATAGGAAAGATTTAGGTATAAAGGGGGAGAACAATTCTTGAAGACAGATGGGCAACCAATGGGCACAGGGAAAACAATTAATAGTTGCCCGATAGATCAGGTATAGATAGGGAGGACACTAGTCCATATAAATAACAAACTCTTTTGTTAAAAAGGAAACAATATCCATTACCATTAGAGAGCACATTTGGTCAGTTTTGGTGGAGCGTTACGATCAGTATAGTAATGTAATCATAAGAATTTATGTAAAGGATTATAACCGAGAATCTTTTCCGTGTAGAGGTTTTGAGGTACAGTTTACCCATTTAAGTATTATTATCAACTCTGCATAAGCAGAATTTGGTATCGCCCCCCCCCCACCCCACCCCGTATAGTGGGTACCACCGGAAAAAAGTCTGTCGTTGTCGTCCGTCTGTCCCAAAATACCTCCTAGACCGTTGGACGGATTTTCACCAAATTTCACACGAACATTTGTTGGGTGAATGCGAACGTCAGTCAAACAAGATGTTTTGAATTTGTGCAATAGTTATGATTTTAGGTCCAAAATATGGTTTTACCCCCACCTCTCTGGACTCTCCCCCTCCCCCCACACCAATGATGGTGTTCTTAGTTCGGGGCTCGCACAGTAAGAACGCATTCGTTCTGGGGGCAAAAACATCTCGCTCCACATTTGCTAGGTTAAGTTAGTTTAGTTGGCATTAGAAGTGATGGTAGTAATAGTGGGATTGATGGCGATAGTAGTGATGATGGTTGTATTTGTCTTAATGATGATGACAGTAGTGATGATGACAGTAGTAGATATGATGGTGACAATACTAGTAGTAGTGATGATGGTCATAATAGTAGTGTTGATGGTGATAAGTAATGATAGTTGTAGTAATAATGATGACAGTAGTAGTGATGATGGTGAGTAGTAGTGATGATGGTGAAAGTTGTAGTGATGAGAGTAGTAGTGATGATGAGAGTAGTAGTGCTGATGGTAAGAGTAGTAGTTATGACTATAATAGTAGTAGTGTTGATGATAGTAATGGTGATAGTGACTATGGTGACCCATCGCAGAGTTGGGTATGCCGTTTTGATTTTGGGCAAAATGGCATGTCTACTCACCATCATCAGTAGTAGTAATGATGATGGTGAAAGTTGTACTGACGATGATAATAGTTGTGATGATGAAGATCATAGTAATGGTGATGATGGCAGTAGTAGTGATGATGGTGATAGTAGTGATGATGATGTAAGTTGTACTGATGATGACAATAGTTGTGATGATGAAGATCATAGTAATGGTGATGATGGCAGTAGTAGTGATGATGGTGATAGTAGGATACATGGTGGTAATACTTGTGACAGTAGTGTAGGCTTAAGGGAATAGGGTTAATAATGGTATCAATTCCCCTATATATATGCTGCCACCATCACAGGTTTACCCTGGGATTAATTAGATAACTCAAATGAATGTTAGATAAATGGTAAGGTTAGGTAAATGAAACTTGAGAATAATTAAGAATAGTATAATAAAAGATATCTTAAGACTTATTCAGAAGTACACTAATATATTGATGGTATAAGTATTCGTATCAGTACGATTAATTCAAGTATGTTATATAGTCTGGTTATCACACACGGAGCTAACCTCTGACCCTTCGATGAGCGAGCCAGGGTCTCTCTTGTATCTGCCCTCGCTCTCTGGATACTCACCTTATATTATGTTGGGTTACGCCCCTCTTTATGACGTAAAACCACTCATTATCATTCACGTGTACTTCACGACCAATCCTAGTACCTGTCAATAATGACGTCATAAGGTGTGGCTTCCAACGTGACCTGTTCTGGGTAACTTTCCATCAGAGCGGTCACGTGTAACACCTCTATTGTGAGATCTCGGGAATGCTGACTAGAAGCTGACGTCTACTTAAACCTCAGATTCTAGGCGCCCAGTACCACTTGCCTCCATCATATACAGTCGGTGAAAGAAATATGTTTACTAATATGAGTAGTTGTATTAAGGTTATAATAGTGAGGTATACTTTAAATATGTATTCTAGTGTTTAAGTAATTCATAGAGTAATAGTTGGATATATTGGAGTATCTAACAGTAGTAATGATGATGGTTATAGTAGTAGTGATGATGTTAACTGTAGTAATGATGATTGTAAGATGGTGGTGATGATAGTAGTATTGATGGTTGATAGGTGTAGTATCAATGATGATAGTAGTGATTAACTCTTTCACGCTTTTATGACGCAGAGGTTGCCAGATTAGCAATAAGAAATAGAGTTCTCTCACTCTTATAATTACCTCTCCAAAATTAGTTTTCTGCCCACAGCTAACTCAAAGCCAACTGCAGAGGTTGAAGTAACTAAACTAAAGGTTTCTAAATACCCCTGATGGTAACAAAGGCTTTAAAGTATACCTAATCGGCTCAAAATCGCGTCATAAGCGTGAAAGGGTTAAGATGGTAGTGACAATGATGGCATTAGTAGCGATGATGGTGAAAGTAGTAGTGATGATTGTAATTGTAGTAGTGATGATGATCATAGTAATGGTGATGATGACAGTAGTCGTGATGATTGTGGCAGTTGTGATGATGGCAGTAGTAATGATGATGGTGATTGTGATTGATGATGGTATTAGTAGTGATGATGGTAACCCATCGCAGAGTTGGGTATGCCGTTTTGATTTTGGGCAATGTGGCACTTCTACTTTATCAACTCTGCGTAAGCAGAGTTTGGTATTGCTCCCCCGTATAGTGGGAACCACCGGATTTTTTTTTCGTTGTTGTCGTCCGTCTGTCCCGAAACTCCTCCTAGACCGTTGGACAGATTATCACCAAATTTCACACGAACATTTGTTGCGTGAATGCGAACGTCAGCCAAAAAAGATTTTTTGAATTTATGCAATAGGTATGATTTTAGGCCCAAAATATGGTTTTAACCCCCCCCCCCCCAGCAATGATTGCGTTCTGGGGGCGAAAACATCTGCATTTGCTAGGTTAAGTTTAGTTGGCATTAGAAGTGATGGTAGTAATAGTGGGATTGATGGTGATAGTAGTGATGATGGTGATAATAGTAGTGATGATGGTTGTAGTTGTATTGATGATGACTAGTAGATATGATGGTGACAGTAGTAGTGACAGTACTAGTAGTAGTGATGATGGTCATAATAGTAGTGATGATGTTGACAAGTAATGATGATAGTTGTGATAATAATGACAGTAGTGATGATGGTGTGAGTATTAGTGATGATGGTGAGTAGTAGTGATAATGGTGAAAGTTGTAGTGATGACAATAGTTGTGATGATGAAGATCATAGTAATGGTGATGATGGCAGTAGTAGTGATGATGGTGACAGTAGGATACATGATGGTAATACTTGTGACAGTAGTAATGATGATGGTTATAGGAGTCGTGATGATGTTAACAATACTGTAGTAATGATTGTAAGATGGTGGTGATGATAGTAGTAATGATGGTTGATAGTTGTAGTATCAATGATGCTAGTAGTGATAAAGATGGTAGTGCCAATGGTGACAGTAGGAGTGATGATGGTGAGAGTAGTAGTGATGATTGTATTTATAGTAGTGATGATGATCATATTAATGGTGATGACAGTAGTCGTGATGATTGTGGCAGTAGTAATGATGATGGTGATTGTGATTGATGATAGTAACTCATCGCAGAGTTGGGTATGCCGTTTTGATTTTGGGCAAATCGGCACGTCTACTTTATATGCAATGTTTCTTAAATGTTTCGCATACAGTAACCCAAGTCTTTGAATGATGCTTTATAAATTAATGTTTTTATCAACTCTGCGTAAGCAGAGTTTGGTATCGCCCCCCCCCCTCCCCCCCCCCCCCCCCCCTGTATGGTGGGTTCCACCGGAAAAAAGTCTGTCGTTGTCGTTGTTGTTGTCGTCCGTCTGTCCCGAAACTCCTAGACCGTTGGACGGATTTTCACCAAATTTCACACGAAAATTTGTTGGGTGAATGCGAACGTCAGTCAAAAGAGATTTGTTGAATTTGTGCAATGGTTATGATTTTAGGTCCAAAATAATGTTTTACCCCCGACCCCCCCCCCCCCCACACCAACCAATGATGGTGTTCTGGGGACGAAAACGTCTTGCTCCGCATTTGCTAGGTTAAGTTAGTTTAGTTGGCATTAGAAGTGATGGTAGTAATAGTGGGATTGATGGTGATAGTAGTGATGATGGTGATAATAGTAGTGATGATGGTTGTATTTATATTGATGATGATGACAGTAGTAGATAATGATTATGATAGTGACAATAGTAGATATGATGGTGACAATAATAGTAGTGATGATGGTCATAATAGTAGTGATGATGGTGATAAGTAATTATGATAGTTGTAGTGATAATGATGACAGCAGTGATGATGGTGACAGTAGTAGTGATGATGACAGTAGTAGTGATGACGATAGTAGTAGTGATGATGGTAAGAGTAGTAGTTATGACTATAACAGTAGTATTGTTGATGATAGTAATGGTGATAGTAACTAGTAGTGATGATGGTTATCCATCGCAGAGTTGGGTATGCCGTTTTGATTTTGGGCAAAACGGCACGTGTACTCACCATCATCAGTAGTAGTGATGATGGTGAAAGTTGTAGTGATGACAATAGTTGTGATGATGAAGATCATATTAATGGTGATTATGGCAGTAGTAGTGATGATGGTGATAGTAGGATACATGGTGGTAGTACTTGTGACAGTAGTAATGATGATGGTTATAGTAGTAGTGATGTTAACTAGTAATGATGATTGTAAGATGGTGGTGATGATAGTAGTAATGATGGTTGATAGGTGTAGTATCAATGATGATAGTGATTAAGATGGTAGTGACAATGGTGACAGTAGTAGTGATGATGGTGAGAGTAGTAGTGATGATTGTATTTGTAGTAGTGATGATCATATTAATGGTGATGATGACAGTAGTCGTAATGATTGTGGCAGTTGTAGTGATGATGGTGATTGTGATTGATGATGGTATTAGTAGTGATGATGGTAACCCATCGCAGAGTTGGATATGCCGTTTTGATTTTGGGCAAAACGGCACGTCTACTTTATTGATTAAGTGTTTTATGTGAATATAGCTTGTTTTTAATAGGATTACGTGAGCGCATAATCGAAGGGCGTTATCAACCAGATTGATCAAGGTAAATTGAGGAAACACCCAGTTCTTTTGAGTAACTGTGTGATACAACCCAAGAATGTATTAGGGAGGGAAATCTAGATCACTTGTAATCCCGACCGGTTCATTTGGAGGAATTTATCATCTCTGCGTAAGCAGAGTTTGGTATCGGGTACCACCGGAAAAAAAGTCTGTTGGCGTTGTTGTCGTTGTCGTGGGTCTGTCCCGAAATTCCTCCTAGACCGTTGGACGGATTTTCACCAAATTTCACACAAACATTTGTTGGGTGAATGCGAACGTCAGTCAATTTTGTTTTGTTTAAATTTGTGCAATAGTTATGATTTTAGGTCCAAAATATGGTTTTAACCCCCACCCACCCACCCACCAATGGTGGCGAAAACATCTCGCTCTGCATTTGCTAGGTTAAGTTAGTTTAGTTGGCATTAGAAGTGATGGTAGTAATGTGGGATTGATGGTGATAGTAGTGATGATGGTGATAATAGTAGTGATGATGGTTGTATTTGTATTGATGACGGTAGTGATGACAGTAGTAGATATTATTATGTTCCTTCCAACAACCAACTATACTCCTAAAATCGATTAATGAAATTTACAAACACATGTGGCAGTCCGTGGATTCGAACCCAGGACGCTCACACCGAAAATCAACACCTTATGCATCGCACCACGAAGACAGTTAAAGGATGGTGGACACTGCCTACGATTTATTATGCAACTTCGAATCCTGCATATCAATCTAAGCATGTACACACATCCCAACTGCAACTCACGTAGGCTAGGCATATGTGAATGGAAAGAGCAATTAATGGGGCCTTAACCACAAGGGAAGTCCTCTCGATAAAAATTACCCCTGAACCAATATCAATTATTATGTTCCAATAGTGATATGATAGTGACAATAGTAGATATGATGGTGACACTACTAGTAGTAGTGATGATGGTCATAATAGTGATGGTGGTGATAAGTAATGATAGTTGTAGTGATAATGATGACAGTAGTGATGATGGTGACAGTAGTAGTGATGATGGTGAATAGTAGTGATGATGGTGAAAGTTGTAGTGATGATGACAGTAGTAGTGATGATGAGAGTAGTAGTGATGATGGTAAGAGTAGTAGTTATGACTATAATAGTAGTAGTGTTGATGATAGTAATGGTGATAGTAACTAGTAGTGCTGATGGTGACCCATCGCAGAGTTGAGTATTCCGTTTTGATTTTGGGCAAAACGGCACGTCTACTCACCATCATCAGTAGTAGTGATGATGGTGAAAGTTGTAGTGATGATGACAATAGTTGTGATGAAAATCATAGTAATGGTGATGGCAGTAGTAGTGATGATGGTGATAGTAGGATACATGGTGGCATTACTTGTGACAGTAGTAATGATGATGGTTATAGTAGTAGTGATGATGTTAACTGTAGTAATGATGATTGTAAGATGGTGGTGATGATAGTAGTAATGATGGTTGATAGGTGTAGTATCAATGATGATAGTAGTGATTACGATGGTAGTAACAATGGTGACAGTAGTAGGGATGATGGTGAGAGTAGTAGTGATGATTGTATTTGTAGTAGTGATGATCATATTAATGGTGATGATGACAGTAGTTGTGATGATTGTGGCAGTTTTAGTGATGATGGCAGTAGTAGTGATGATGGTGATTGTGGTTGATGATGGTATTAGTAGTGATGATGGTGACCCATCGCAGAGTTGGGTATGCCATTTTGATTTTGGCAAAACGGCACGTCTACTTTATTGTATATTCAGAGTGTTGAGGTACCCTTTTTCTAACGACGTCTTTGTCATATGAGTCAATGTTATTTATAGGAAATATTAGTAAAGAGATTATATGTACAGTAGTAACGCCTTGGTCTCGGGAGTAGACGAAATAGGCCCAGTGGACGTGTTTAATTCTTACGGTTAGATAAAGTATATAACTTTTGTTTAAATAGGTAAATAACGGTTGATTTATTAGTGCCCTGGTCTCTACAGTAGACTCAGCAGGGCTCGGCATAAACTATATTAATTTAGATACTAATAACGTGCCTTTGGATCGAAGTCGACTTGAGTCAATACCTGAATAACGGGAATTCAGCTAGGGAGTAACGGGAGCTCTAGGGTTCCAAAGTGCAACCTATCGTGAATCGACGTAATATTCAATCCGTGTCTTGAACTCATCTCGGCCCGACACAGAGAAGCAGTTATTAGAGTAGTTAGGAAGTGTGTTAAATAAAGTATACGAACTTCTAAATAACTGTCGATTTATACCCCACTTAAGTAGTATAGTCGAGAAAAGAAAATAATTACTACAATACATTTATTGTTCTATAAACAAAATTCCAAATATCAACTGTTAACCCTCTTACTCTCGCTTAAGGGGGGATGGGCCGGTTTTCTGGACCACTTTCTCCCTCATGTTTAGCCCCATTAGTTTTCAGATGTAAAGATGTTTGCCCTATTAGTTATTCGATTTTAAGACAGTTCGCCCCATTTCCTCATCTCTCACTATCTCTCTCACTCTATCTATCTATCTCTCGCTCTCTCTCTCTCTCTCTCCCTAGTAGAATATACACTTCCTGGTTATACAATGTTTGAGAAAAGTTGAATCAATAAAAATGGAGGTGGCGTTTTTTTTTCCAAGAAAGTCTTAATCCCATCTTAATGTCAAAACCTCAAGTTGTGAATGTCGATATACAGTATATCTTATGTACTCTTGAAAAATATTCAGCGAACTAAAATAACACTAGTTTTAAGTGGGGTCACCGGCTTTTTTATCTTTCTCTCCTTTTCTTTCTTTCCCTGGCTTGTATCCATTCGGCTCCATTCGGCCAACTGTTTTTAGATGTTTATCCCCATCCAGATGTCGATTTCTTCCTGGCGAGCGATAGCGAACCAGCATTGTATGGAGAAATCCGGCTTCGCCAGAGACATTTTTATATCGAAAAATTTACAAATTTAGCTTGCTGTTAAAATAAATATACATACAGTATATGCTGGCTCGCTAGCGCTCGCCAGGAAAATATTGACACTTGGATGGGGGTAAAAGTCTTAAAACAGTAGGTTGAATGGGGCCGAATGGATACAAGCCAAAGAGGGAGAGAAAGAGAAAACAAAAAAAGCGAGGTGGGCTCCCTTATCAAGCGAGGTGAAAATTCCGAACAAATGGGGGTGAAACAGGGAGGGTCGGAAATGGGGTGAAACAGGGAGGGTCGAAAATGGGGTGAAACAGGGAGGGGCGAAATGGCCTAACCTCCCACCTCCTCCTGACTTGCTTCCTTTCCAGCTGTAAGATTTATGTTTACTCTCTACACATATTTCACTTTGTATATAATTCTTTTACATATTTAGCTTATTGTCTTCTGGTAAATATTAGACGATTTCATTCAGCTTAGGAAGGACCTCTAGCAAAGATAAGGCTTCCAACTATCACAATCAACCTATTTAACTACCACAGCTCCTTCCCAATCTGCATAATATAATATCGTCTACATATAGCTAGAATACAATATAACACACGGCGCTGGTACTCAAAGGATTAAACTTCACTATTTACAATATTCATGCACACACACACACACATAGTAGACGGAGCGCTACGCCCATTAAGGGAAGGCAGACCGTTTTTCTGGACCCCCTTCTCCCTCATGTTTATCCCCCCTAATTTTGAGATTATAAGACGTTCGGCCCATTAGTTTGCCGATTTTAACACCTTTCGCCCCATTTCATTGTCAATTTTTTCCTGGCGAGCGATAGCGAGCCTGCATATTTAAGAGGAACCGGCTTTCGGCCGGGACATTTTTCTACCAAAAAATGTACAAATTTATCTTGAAAAGGGGTCTAGGGGGTGTTTTTCTAAGCTTGATGGAGGTCTAGGGAGAACACTAAACAAATATATGAATAAAGTAGACGTGCCGTTTCGCCCAAAATAAAAACGGCATACCCAACTCTGCGATGGGTTACCATCATCACTACTACTATCATCATCACTACAACTGTCACCATCATCACTACTACTATCATCATCACCAGTACTATCATCATCACAAATACTATTATAATCATCACTACTACTCTCACCATCATCACTAACAGTCACCATTATTATCACTACTACTAGTAATTATCACCATCATATCTACTACTGTCATCATCATTACTACTGTTATCACTATCACTACAACTACAACCATCATTACTACTATTATCACCATCATCACTACTATTACCATCATCCCCACTCTTACTACCATCACTTCTAATGTCAACTAAACTAACATAACCTAACTTACCCTGACATATGCTGGGCGAGTTGTTTTCGGCCCCAGAATGTTGGCGTTGTGTGTGTGAACCCCTACGGGGCACACACACACAACACGCCCTCATTGCTGGGGGGGGGGGGGCAATTTTGTTTTGACCTAAAATCATAACTATAGCACAAATTCATTTTTTTTTTATATTACCGTCGCATTCCCGCACCGAAGGTTCGTGTGAAGTTTGGTGAAAATCCGTCGAACGGTCTAGGAGGAGTTATCAGACAGACAGACAGACAGACATACATTTCGGCCGACATGTACCACTATACGGGGGGCGATACCACTCTGTTTACGCAGAGTTGATAAATTAATTAATAGACCAAACAAATGGCCAGTCTCCCCTTAATTTTGACCACCAATCACTGGACCTCTACATGAATTTACCCGCCTTCTTTCCTCCTCCTCCTCCCTCTTTTCCATCTGAAAGAAATTTTTGGCTGGACAAATATTTTGGTGTATGGCATTTGCTTGATGAAGCTATTCTATTTTTTATTAATTTCACCACAACACCAAACACCTCTAATGAAATTAATGAAAGCATATAATTTATGTGATCCACCAGGATTCGAACCCGGGTTATCATACACAGATTTTTAGACACTTTTACCATTACACCACCGAGACGGTTAAAGGTTTACAGTATGCACACGCCTACGACTTATTATCCATTCTCGAATACTGGATATTAATCTAATCATGTTCATATTCCCACCACACTATGGTAGCCTAATTTTGTATATATGCAAAACGTCAATAAAGTGCTCTTCCTCACATGGCGTTTATTTTCATTACCGTCTTGATAGCATAATGCATAAGTGTGCGGAATTTCGATGTGAGTATCCTAGGTTTGAGTCCTTGGAGTACCATCATTACTGTCTTGATAGCATAAGTGCGCGGAATTTTGATGTGAGTATCCTGGGTTCGAGTCCTTGGAGTGCCATCATTACTGTCTTGATAGCGTAATACATAAGTGCGCGAAATTTCGATGTGAGTATCCTAGGTTAGAGCCCTTGGAGTGCCACATGTATTTGTTGATTTAATTAATTGAGTTTGGAGGTGAAGTTGGTTGGTGGAAAAAGCATAATAAAGTAGACGTGTAGTTTTGCCCAAAATCAAAACGGCATACCCAACTCTGCGATGGGTCACCTACTATTACTACCATCGCTTCTAATGTTAACTTAACTAACTTAACCTATCAAATGCGGGGCGAGTTGTTTTCTCCCACAGAACGCCATCATCATTGCTGGGGGGGGGGGGCTGGTGGAGGGCCGAGGGAGAGGGGGGGCAGGGCAATTTTTTTTTTTAACCTAAAATCAAAATTATTGCACAAATTCAAAATATCGGTTTTTAATTACCGCCGCATTCACACTCCGAATGTTCGTGTGAAGTTTGGTGAAAATCCGTCTAACGGTCTAGGAGTTATCGGACAGACAGACAGACATTTCGGCCGGCATGTACCACTATACAGGGGGCGATACCCTGCTTACGCAGAGTTGATAAAGTAGACTTGCCGTTTCGCTCAAGATCAAAACGGCATACCCAACTCTGCGAAGGGTTGCCATCATCACTAATATTACCACCATTATTATTACTACAATTGTCACCATCATCAGTAATACTACCATCATCACTAATATTACCACCATCATCACTACTACTATCATCATCATTGCTTGGGAATAGGTACAGGGTGGGGGCGGGGGGGGAGGGGGGGCAGGCAAAACCATATTTTGGATCTAAAATCATAACTATTGCACAAATTCAAAACATCTTTTTTTAATTACCATCGCATTCACGCACCGAATGTTCGTATGACGACGTTTGGTGAAAATACGTCGAATGGTCTAGGAGTTATCGGACGGACAGACATACAGACAGACAGACATTTTGGCTGGCATGTAGGCCTACCACTATACGGGGGGCGATACTACTCTGCTTACGCAGAGTTGATAAAACTCTAGTATACAAGCTTCGGAAAGACCTGTAGAAGTCAGAGAAGCACAGTCGAGGCCTTTAACCCTCTCCGACATATGACGCGATTTTGAGGCTATTAGGGATACTTTAAAACCTTTGTTATGGTTTAGAAACCTTTAGTTTAGTTACTTCAACCTCTGCACTTGTCTTTGAGTTAGCTGTGGGCAGAAAACTAATTTTGGAGAGGTAATTATAAGAGTGAGAGAACTCTATTTCTTATTGCTAATCTGGCAACCTCTGCATCATATGAGTCTGAAGGGGTTAAGGGGGGATGGTTCACTTTTTGGTAGATTTTTTAATTCATTTATTATTTTCTTTAGTGTCCTCCCTAGACCTCCATCAAACTTAAAATAAAGTAGACGTGCCGTTTTGCCCAAAATCAAAACGGCATACCCAACTCTGCGATGGGTTACCATCATCACTACTAATACCATCATCAATCACAATCACCATCATCACAACTACTGCCATCATCACTACAACTGCCACAATTATCACGACTACTGTCATCATCACCATTACTATGATGAGCATCACTACTACAATTACAATCATCACTACTACTCTCACCATTGTCACTACCATCTTAATCACTACTATCATCATTGATACTACACCTATCAACAATCATTACTACTATCATCACCACCATCTTACAATCATCATTACTACAGTTAACATCACTACTACTATACCCATCATCATTACTACTGTCACAAGTATTACTACCATGTATCCTACTATCACCATCATCACTACTACTGCCATCA
The DNA here is from genome assembly GCA_032716605.1 of Paralithodes platypus. Taxonomy (NCBI): domain Eukaryota; kingdom Metazoa; phylum Arthropoda; class Malacostraca; order Decapoda; family Lithodidae; genus Paralithodes; species Paralithodes platypus. Next base: position 45,761,085 of record CM064502.1, read on the forward strand.
TCGCCATTACTATGATCTTCATCATCACAACTATTGTCATCATCAGTACAACTTTCACCATCATCACTACTACTCACCATCATCACTAATACTTACACCATCATCACTACTGTCATCATTATCACTACAACTATCATTACTTGTCACCATTATCACTACTATTATGACCATCATCACTACTTCTACTACTGTCACCATCATATCTACTACTGTCATCATCATCACTACTGTCATCATCATCAATACAACTACAACCATCATCACTACTATTATCACCATCATCACTACTATCACTACCATCAATCCTACTATTACTACCATCACTTCTAATACCAACTAAACTAACTTAACCTAACAAATGCGGGCGAGTTTTTTTTCGCCCATTGAACGATGGCGTTCTGTGTGAGTATGCTCCTATGGGGCACACACACAGAACTCCATCATTATTGCTTGGGAATAGGTACAGGGTGGGGGGTGGGGGGCAAAACTATTGTTTGGACGTAAGATCATAACTATTGCACAAATTCAAAAATATTTTTGTAATTACCGTCGCATTCACGCACCGAAGGTTTGTGTGAAGTTTGGTGAAAATCCGTCAAACGGTCTAGGAGGAGTTATCGGACGGACAGACATTTCGGCTGACATGTACCTCTATACGGGGGGCGATACCACTCTGCTTATGCAGAGTTGAAAACATCCATCAGATCCCCCTTCTAGTTTAATTTGTAAATTTTTCGGTAGAAAAATGTCCCGGCCGAAGGACGGTTACTCTTTAAGATTACAGGCTCACTATCGCTCGCCAGGAAAAAGTAGACATCTAAATGGCACGAAAGGTCTTAAAATTGTCAACGAAATGGGGCGAAAGATGTTAATATCGCCAAACTAATGGGCCGTAGGTCTTATAATCTCAAAACTAGTGGGACTTAACACGAGGGAAAAAGGGGTCCATACAAACGGTCTGCCTCCCCTTAATTGAGTTTAGAGGTGAAGTTGGTTGGTGGAAAAAACATATTTCAAAGTATATTTTTATCACACATATTTTTCCCCTAGACCGAGATGGCGCACACGGACAAGCGGACCATTATCGTGCTCACAGGTGTTGCGGTGGCGTTTGTGGTGATCATCGTTATCCTGTGTCTGAGCCCTAGCCACTATCCCTGCAAGCCGCCCCACTGTGACCAGGTGAGTGAGTTAAGGGGGGTTGCCGACTTTTTTTATATCTTTCTCTCCTTTTCTCTCTTTCCCTGGCTAGTTTTCATTCGGCCCCATTCACCCAACTGTTTTAAGACGTTTATCCCCATCCGCAGGTGTCGATTTCTTCCTGGCGAGCGATAGCGAGCCAGCATTGTATGGAGAAATTCGGCTTCGCCGGAGACATTTTTCTATCGAAAAATGTACAAATTTAGCTTGGTCAATACAAAAATATACAGTACATATGCTGGCTTGCTAACACTCGCCAGGAAAATATAGACTCCTGGATGGGGGTAAAAGTCTTAAAATAGTACGCTGAATGGGGCCGAATGGATTAAAGTCAAAGATAGAGGGAAAGAAAAAAGCGAGGTAGGCTCCCTTAAACAGAGTTACACAGATACTGAGACACACAAACCTTGCAGTCCTTACTAGGTGGTCAGGCCTTAATACTACTAGACAGGGACAGTTTATAGCAGAAGAAAAGAACAAAGTATGCCTATAGGCCTCCCCTGGGTATCGCCTTGTTCGATTGGAGCCGGCAATCTCCCCATCTGTTAACTGTCTTCTGTTATAGAGATCTCCACCTGTAAGTGGCACCGATTAGCGTGTCGCCCATCGGTAATTTGTTTAGGGTTTATTCCCCTAGATGTGTTGCCTGCCAAGGCTATAGAGTCCCATCCACCCGGAAACATAGTTTTCAAATATCAGGGGGACTGCTATCACCAGAGACACCCCTATCATAGGGGGACCGCCTAACACCAGACAGCCATAATTATTACATTATGGGGGATGAGTGGAGGATGGGATGTACCCGAACTCTTCAGGGGAGCCCAGGGACCCTGACTCCACACATCAGGGGGAAGAGGGTCTAGGTTGTGCCATTCAGGGCTGGGGACTGGTTACTGTGGTTAGTGTAGGAAGAGAACTTCCTCCACTCTATGAAGGGGACTTGCAGTGCACAAGGAGGCTATGGAGGACCTGAACGAGTTCAAGCAACCAGACTCCTCTGAGTCCCCCAGGACCCCCTCACACACCATAGTCAAAGACCCTCACCAATACCAAACCCCAGACCACCTACCCCTTCCCATCCTCCACCATTCACTTGCCCTGCAATTAAATCTTAGGCTTGTCCATACTTCTTTAACTGATAGCGTAATGCATAGTGCGCGGAATTTGGATGTGAGTATCCTGGATTCGAGTCCCCGGAGTGCCACATGTATTTGTTGATTTCATTAATTGAGTTTAGATGTGAAGTTGGTTGGTGTAAATAACATAATAATACTGCTCTGTCTGTGTGTGGGATATCTGAAATAAAAATCTCCAAACCCAGAAAACTCCACAAATTATCAACTCTGGTACCCCCCCCCCCCCCCCCCGTATAGTGGTACCATGCCGGCCGAAATGTCTGTCTGAATACTCCTAGACCGTTCAACGTATTTTCACCAAACTTCTAACCAACATTCGGTGCATGAATGCGACAGTCAGTCAAAACAGATATTTTGAATTTGTACAATTATTTTGATTTTAGAATAACAAAAATGGTTTTGCCCCCGCCCTTTCCTCCGCTCCTCCAGCAATGATGATGGCATTCTGTGTGTGTGTGCCCCATGGGCACACACACACAGAATGCCATCACATACAGAACAAGCACACACACACACACACACACACAGAATGCCATCGTTCTGGGGGCGAAAACAACTCGCCCTGTATTTGATAGGTTAAGTTAGTTTAGTTGAAATTAGAAGTGATGGTAGTAATAGTGGGGATGATGGTGATAGTAGTGATGATGGATGTAGTTGTAGTAATGATGATGACAGTAGTGATGATGATGACTAATAGATATGATGGTGACACTACTAGTAGTAGTGATGATGGTGTCAAATAATTACTATAGTTGTAGTGATAATGGTGACAGTAGTGTTGATGGTATTTACGATGGTGACAGTATTAGTGATGATGGTGCGTAGTAGTGATGATGGTGAAAGTTGTAGTGATGATGACAGTAGTAGTGATGATGAGAGTAGTAGTGATGATGGTGAGAGTAGTAGTGATTATAATAGTAGTAGTGCTGATTAATGGTGATGGTATGATTGATGATGGTGACAGTATTACTAGTGATGATGGTAACCCATCGCAGAGTTGGGTATGCCGTTTTGATTTTGGGCAAAACGGCAAGTCTACTTTATTACCAATACCGGTACCCCACACACAGACAGAGGAGTAAAGGGTACATCACACAGTCAGGAGTGGGAGTCTAACAGGAGTCGCTAGAGTCACTAAGAGTCATCGATTTTCACCGCGAGCGAGTGGGAGTCTAACAGAAGTCGCTAGAGTCACTAAGAGTCATCGATTTTCACCGCGAATAGGCCCGCGAGTCCGAATTGTCCCCTACTCCTAGTGACTCTAGCTGTACCCTTTAGTATTGCAGGGCAAGTGAGTGGGGGAGGATGGGAAGGGGTAGGTGGTGTGGGGTTTGGTATTGGTGAAGGTGGGTGAGTATACAGTATGTGAATGGAGGTACAGTAGGTGGGTGGGGACATGTGGGTAGAACAACAGTAGGTGGGTGAGGATAAGTAGGCTCCGTTCGATATGTGAGCGAGCTATTATTGTTGCTAAAACCTATGTAGACTACCCTCTGAGTGTCTCTACTGTAGGCATAAGTTTACAGGTGATTAGTTGAGTGAATTGGTGATACTAACCCAACGTACACACACACACAAGCATACAAACCACACTACACCACACACACACATTAATTAAGAAATTATGAGCACTCTTAAAATCAAAATATAATATATATATATATATATATATTTCACTCCCAACACCAAACACCCATTGAAATTATGAAAACATGTGATCTTCCCGGGATTCGAGCCTGGTAATATGACGGTATTATTGTTTTGAAGTTATAATTACAAGTGATTTTACGTTCTCATAATTATATACTTTCATCTTTTCAAAACATTCTTTTTTGTGTATACAGTGTTACGTATCTTGATCCTCAAGTGGTTAACTTGATGAATCTAGATAGCACAGAGATATATATTAAGGTATCAGTCAGCTGAAGGCAAAACAAAAGTAAAATCTAATAAAATTATTTCCTGTTGTTGCTTCCTCTCCTTTTGGATCTTAGGACTTGGTATCCTTTATTGACTGATACTCTTTAATTATGAAAAAATACTGAAACTAATTAAAGTCATGTAGTATGTATAAAGAATTATTATTTAACCGAAGCTTAGTAGGCTATGGTTATGAACCGAATAAGTTATATCTAAAGGACTATTAATTCTAAAAAAAGTCTTAAAAGATAAATATTAAGGTAAGAATATTTCTGTCTCTTACCCTTTTTGAAATGAATAGCTAGTTTTCTTATGTCCTTTTATTTATTTGTAATGTAGTTATTCTTGGTTCTTGTCTTACGTTAATAGTATTATATTATTATTATCATCAGGATTAATATCAAAGTCACGTAAAAAGTTAGATATATATTTAATAATTAGTTAAATGTATTTCTTAACCACGTAACATTGAGGTTTGATTATGAGTAAATTAAGTTACAGGATCGCTTCATAGATTCGATTCAGGTCTCACTCAAATAATATGAAAAGCAAAATAATATTTTGAAGCTAAAAGAATTTTCTTCAACTTAGGAAATCACTAGAAGTAACATTAAAACAGCCATGTTAGTCTAAGGCGATATTACTAATATGAGACAATAGTATCACCGTACTAAGCACCGTTAAGCAATGTAAGCTTAATTAAAAGAAAATGAAAGAACTCGTAAGTATTAATATAAAACAATATATAGTATTACTTTCATCATAACCCAATTACTTAAATAGTTGCTTTAGTCCACAAGTCAGTTAACTAAAATAGTTAAGTACAAAATAGTAGCGTTAATGTTAATTCCCAATCAAATAGTTAAGTACATAATAGTAGCGTTAACGTTAATTCCCAATCAAATAGTTAAGTACACAATAGTAGCGTTAACGTCCCAATCACATATCTCACTAACCAACATAACGTAAGTGTTTACACGGAACACACTTAACACACACTTATATAAACTGACTGACAGTCACAATCCCATTATAATACTTCACCCCGTCTTCCTCCAGCTGCAAGTTCACCTTCCCCAACTCCAAATGAGACTGATTTGAATGCCCACTACTCGGGTCTTATATACTAAACAATGATGGTGTAGGAACGAATCAGGAGGCGAGTGATGGTGCGCGCCCCTATCATAGCTCGAGTTGTGTAGCAGGTGCGTGGTCCAATGGGGTCTCCTGGCGTCGATCATACGTCATAGCGTCGGGTCATCGAAGTAGTTTGCAGGGTCCCCTATGACGCACGCAGGTGTGAAGGCTTGTTTGCTGGTATGCGGACGAGCTGGTTTCCCACTTCGCCGCCTGGGTAGTTTGGCACTCCTTCAACTCTAATTCTAACTCTTAAATTAACATACAGGGCTCCGTATGTCAGAACTTGTTTTCTATTTTGTTTTGTTTTTCAGAGAAAAGGTCCTCTAGAAGTTGTTACCGATACTACCACCAGTACCACAACCTCCACTACCCTTGGCATACCCTTCACCTCCGCCCCTACCACCTCCACCTCCGCCCCTACCACCTCCACCACCACCATCTCCACCTCCGCCCCTACCACCTCCACCACCACCACCTCCGCCCCTACCACCTCCACCACCACCACCTCCGCCCCTACCACCACCACCTTCGCCCCTACCACCTCCACCTCCGCCTCTACCACCTCCACCACCACCACCTCCGCCCCTACCACCACCACCACCACCACCTTCGCCCCATCCACCTCCACCTCCGCCTCCACCACCTCCACACAATTGCCGGATGAAACTGTTGACTCAGAAGTAGACACCTCTACCACAACATCCACCACATCTCAACCAGTTGTTCTGGAGACCACCTCAACTACCACTGAGGAGAAGTTGGCATATCCAAATACCCCTTCTACTTATACCACTGAGGAGGACTCAGCAGAACCAGAAGACACCACTGAGGCTCCCACTACCACTTCTACTACTACCACTTCTACTTCCACTACCACGCCAACCTCTACCACTTCTAGTTCTACCACAGCCACTACTACGTGTGGAACCACACTCTCGCCTGAAGAGGATGGTGAGTATGTGTGTGTGTGCGTTTAAGAGAGACAGGGGAGAGAGAGAGAGAGCGAGAGAGGAGTTAATTTTATTATCAATTTCAAACTCCATTACATTATGGGGGTTAACCCGTACAATCCCAGCGACGGCTGCCACCAGTCAGTAGATAAATCACTCCCCAGTCCCAGCGACGGCTGCAAGCTGTCAGTAATATACGGTCATTGTAACTGCCAGTATCAGGCAGTGGCTGGTACCATGACTTGTAAATACTGTTCTAAGGAATTGGCAACACTTCTTAGGTTGACTGCAATCTTCCAAAGGCTGCCTGACTCAGTGTTTCATCAACTTTTGAGATGGGAGGTTGTTATATCTTGCCTCTGAAGCCATTTTGTCCACATTGCTTGGTACTGGGGGGTACATTTATGGTAGTACCCTATGGTACAGTAGGGGTTAGGAAAAATATCTGTAACTTTATCAACGTTCTATATTGTCTGTTATGTTATTAACTATCATTATTTATTTACATTGCCCACATTTAGCTTACCTACCTTATTGAGGAGGTCACCGGCTTTTATTATATTTCTCTCCTTTTCTCTTTCCCTGGCTTGTATCTATTCTGCCCCATTCAGCCAACTGTTTTAAGACGTTTATCCCCATCCAGGTGTCGATCTCTTCCTGGCGAGTGTATGGAGAAATCCGGCTTTGCCGGAGAAATTTTTCTATCGAAAAATTTACAAATTTAGCTTGCTGTCAATATAAAAAATATAAATGCTGGCTCACTACCACTCGCCAGGAAAATATTGACACCTGGATGGGGGTAAACGTCTTATAGCATTAAGCTGAATGGGGCCGAATGGATACAAGACAAATAGAGAGGGAGAGAAAAAGAAAAAATAAGCGAGGTGAGCTACTTTAAAAGCCCGTATTCCTAGAGAAACTCCATCATTGTCGGTAGTAATGAGTGTACTGTATTTTCTTTTTGTTTGTTTTTTATTTTTTTTACTGTAGTTTTGCCGTATTTCGTTCATTAGGTTGGGCATAAATCGTAACCTGTAACCTCTCATAACTCAAAAAGGACTAGAGTAATCGAGCTAATATTTTTACCAAATAAGAAGATTTGGCTCAGGAATAGGTGTGGACATTGATAGTTCATTTGCTCTAGCCCTTTTGAGTTACAGAGGTTAGTGGTTACGATTTCTGTCCAACCCAGAATGAACGGACTATAGTCAATATGATATATACTAGGTGTTGGAATTACAATACGACTACTGTAATGCCGTTCCACAACTTCTTATTGTAATGGCATAAACTGCCGTATCCTATTGAATGGTTAGGAATACGGTAATACTATAGCGATTGACCACTTGCGAGTTTCAAGCTACAAGGAAGTTGGGGCCGCAAGCATCGATAATTAACATAAATGCAATAATAATGTAGGTTTCTGATAGATAGAAAGTATGGTGAATGTAATTGTATGTGTTTATAAAATCACTGCAATCGATTTTTAGCTGTAATGCTGCTAAATATCGACGTCTACAGCTCCAACTTATCCTTAGCCAGAAACTCGCAAGCCGTCAATTGACATCTACAATGATGGGAATTGTGTACCATAGGAATACAGGTCTTGATCAACTGACACCTTCATTTTCTCTTCGCCGCAATGTTGCATATCTCTCGCTATTCTGTCACTACTATAATAATCAGTGTTCCTCAGAGCTCTCCCAGTGTATACCACCTCCTCTACGTAGGGCACGTCGTACCCGTCTTGCAACACAATCCCACCCCTACTCTGTGCAACTCTCTAACCCAAGAGTGAAATGTTACTCTCAGACTTTCTTCTATTCAACAGCTGAGCTCTGGAACTCTCTCCCAGAATCAGTCTTTCCCTCTTCCTATGACTTAAATTGCTTCAAACTCCATGTTTCCAGGCATTTTGGCTGAAAACGTCCCTTGATTTTGGCCCTGTCACTCTATCAACTCTGGGGGAGGCACTTGCTACAGGCAGATCTGCCTTTTGCCTCCCTCACTCACATAGAAAAAAAACAAATTAATGTAATTAACAGTTTCAAAAGATTACGATACTGTGGAAGTTACCGTAAATGAACGTGAGAACGTAAGATTCCAGAATTTTGAATAATTACGTAATGTGAGCGCTAGTGAATACTGGTGCTTACGACAATATTATTAGTAGGAGGAGTATTAGTAATATTAGTAGTATATAATATTATCATTATTGTTAAGGGGGGATGGGCCGGTTTTCTGGACCACTTTCTCCCTCATGATTAGCCCCATTAGTTTTCAGATGTTAAGATGTTTGCCCCATTAGTTAGTCGATTTTAATACCTTTCGCCCCATTTCTTCGTCAATATTTAGACCTTTCGTGCTGTTTAGGTGTCGGTTTTTTCCCTGACGAAAGATAGTGAGCCTGTAATGTTGGAAGAACCGGCCTTTGGCCGGGAAATTTTTCTACCGAAAAATGTACAAATTAATCTAGAAGGGGGATCTAATGGATGTTTTTTTTTTTTTTTTATTTGATGGAGGTCTAGGGAGGAAACTAGAAAAATAATGAATACATGCAAAAATCGCCCAAAAAGTGAACCATCTCCCCCTTAATAGTGATAGTAGTAGCATTACCTTTAGTACTGTACACTCGGATACCATAGTCTCTAGCTCACTCGTAAGAATTCGTGGACACCCTATGGTATTCTTTATGCAATTATAACTGTCTGGATTGATTTTGTGATAGATCTTTCTTGTCAATATATAGTATATATAGTTTGGTATTTGATGTAAAGAAAAGTATGTTAATAAATTCGTGTTCAGATATATACTTCCATAATGAGAAATAGGTGAAGTCTACGAATATTTATGAGTGGGCTAAAGACTATGGTATCCGAGTGTACAGTCGCGCTAATAAGTGATGTCTCGGCATAAAGCATGTTTTGATCAATAATTGGTATCAGCATTATCTAAGCTTCATTTCTTCATATCGAATGCAATCAACATGTTCCTACACTTACCCACCCTATGTAACATCTGACAGCCATTAATACAGTACAGAGAAACACAAATGTAATGACAGCTGGTACATGACTTATTAGCACGACTACTATGTTATTACTATATGTTCACAGATAAGGTTTGCCAGACGACCCCGTGCAAACGAATGGCTGCCAAGATGCTGCACATGAAGGACAACGGACCGGTGCATCCCTGCGAGGTGGGTACTTGAGGGGGTAGTACTCGCTTTTTATGGACCCCCTTCTTCCTCATGTTTAGCATAATAGTTTGGAGGTTTTAAGATGTTCGTTCCGTTAGTTTGGCGATTTTGAGACTATTCGCCTCATTTTGTTGTCAATATTAAGACTTTTTGTGCCATTTAGGTGTCGATTTTTTCCTGGCGAGCGGTAGCGAGCCTCTAGTTTTAGAAGAAACCGACCTTCGGCCGGTAAATTTTTCTACCGAAAAAAATAAAAATTAATCTTGAAAGGGGGTCTAGGTGTTTTTCTAAGCGTGATGCAGGTCTAGCGAGTAAACTCAAAAATATATTAATAAATATATATATATATATATATATATATATATATATATATATATATATATATATATATATATATATATATAGACCAAAAACCAAGCACTACTCCCTTAATGAGGCTATCATTAGACGATTGTATTCAACTTTGGGGCCCTCTAAAAATCAAAGAGTTAAGGTATATCTCAATTAACCATCTAACTTTCAAAAACAAGAAATGAGTGGTAGGGGGCAGGAGGCGTGACAACAGTAGCATAAAGGTTCGTACTACGACCCTGGTCTCTGGGTCTTCTCCTGGGTGACCTACTATGGGTTTCAGAGGCCGTGTTACATCGTTTTTCGGGAATAACTTATTAACAAACAGTTGGATCAGTATGATATGTTGACACAGCTTTTTTCGCACCGTGCCCTAATTTTCGTCAATATAGTGCATTACCAAAAGTGTAGAAATAAGCCACTTGTCCCTGTGTCATAGGTTAAAGTCACACATTAATGACTAAGAAATGGACAAGCTACCGTGGCTTACCTGTGAGAACCACCAAACCATTATTGCTCCTCCATCAAACACGGTAGTTATCAGCCACCACCCAACCCTATTATCGCCCTTAAATTCAAGTTATCTGTCAATATTAGGTATAAATATACAAAAAGTATGTATTTTTGTATATCTCTATTTTGATATTGACAGATAACTTGCATTTAAAGGAGATAATAGGGTTGGGTGGTGGCTGATAACTACCGTGTTTGATGGAGGAGCAATAATGGTCTGGTGGTTCTCACAGGTAAGCCACGGTAGCTTGTCCGTTTCTTAGTCATTAATGTGTGACTTTAACCTCATGACACAGGGACAAGCGGCTTATTTCTACACTTTTGGTAATGCACTATATTGACGAAAATTAGGACACAGTGTGAAAAAGGCTGTGTAAAAATATCATACTGATCCGACTGTTTGTCAACTCTGCGTAAGCAGAGTGGTATCGCCCCCCGTATAGTGGTACATGCCGGCCGAAATGTCTGTCGGTCTGTCTGTCTGTCCGTCCGTTCGTCCGAGAACTCCTCCTAGACCGTTTGACGGATTTTCACCAAACTTCACACGAACCTTCGGTGCGTGAATTCGACGGTAATTATTATTTTTTTTTTGAATTTGTGCAATAGTTATGATCTTAGGTCCTAACAATGGTCCCCCCCCCCCCCCCAACAGCCCCCCGCTCAACCAGCCTCCCTCCTCTCAGGTCCCCCACCCCCCACCCTGTACCTATTACCAAGCAATGATGATGGCATACTGTGTGTGTGTGACTCATAGGGGCACACTCACACAGAACGCCATCGTTCAGGGGGCGAAAAAATACTCGCCCGCATTTGTTAGGTTAACCCTCTTAGGTGCAGGGCGGGCCAATTTAGATCCTCCCAGTTTTACTCCATTAGCTTGGAGATTTTAAGACGTTTCATCTCATTTGTTTGGCGATTATATGATGGTTCAACCCAATAAGGTGTCGATGTTTCCTGGGCGAGCGATAGCGAGCCTTCAATTTGGAAGAAACCGGCCTTTGGCCGGAACATTTTTTACCGAAAAATTTACACATTTAGCTTGAAGCGGGTCTGGGAGACGATATTTTTTAGTTTGAAGGGGGTCTGGAGAGGCGTTTTTTAAAGTCTAGGGGGTAAACATAAAAATACATTCTTCGGAAATGGCAAACACAATTAAAACCCTCCATAATTAAACAAAATACCAAAATAACCCTAGGACGTTGCACCAGATAGTGTTAAGTTAGTTTAGTTGACATTAGAATTGATGGTAGCAATAATGGGGATAATGTTGATAGTAGTGATGATGGTGATAATAGCAGTGATGATGGTTGTAGATTTAGTGATAATGATAACAGTAGTGATGATGATAACAGTGGTGAGAGTAGTAGTGATGATTGTAATGATGGTGATGATAGTAATGATGATGATAGTAGTAATGATGATGGTGACAATTGCAGTGATGATAGTAGTAGTGATGATGGTGGTAATATTAGTGATTATGGTAGTAGTAGTGATGAAGGTGACAATTGCAGTGATGATAGTAGTAGTGATGATGGTGGTAATATTAGTGATTATGGTAGTAGTAGTGATGAAGGTGACAATTGCAGTGATGATAGTAGTAGTGATGATGGTGGTAATGATAGTGATGATAATAACCCTTCGCAGAGTTGGGTATGCCGTTTTGATTTTGGGCAAAACGGCACGTCTACTTTATTAATAAGTTATTCCCGAAAAAAACGATGTAACACGGCCTCTGAAACCCATAATAGATGTGTGTGAATTTGTGTTTTTGTCTATGTTTGTTCGTTGTTTTATGTTTTTGTGTTTTCCTGATAATTAATTGGTATCAGCAATAACTAAGCTTCATTTCTCCATATCGAGTGAAATATACACACATTTTCCTACACTTACCCACCCTATTCAACATCTGACAGACATTAATACAGCACAGAGCAAGCCAAACGTAATGACGGCTGGGACATGACTTATTAGCGCGACCGTACACTTGAGAGCTGCATCGAGATTTGTTGACGTATTTATTGGCAGTCTCCAGGGATTTGGACTGTGATAGTATAAAGGACTGCATTAAGTGGGTAGTACTCGCTTTTTATGGACTCCCTTCTCCATCATGTTTAGCATAATAGTTTGAGGTTTTAAGACGTTCGTTCCGTTAGTGTGGCTATTTTGAGACCTTTCGCCTCATTTTTGTTGTCAATATTAACCCTCCTGGCCCGGGCAGGCTCTCCAAAGGACGGAGCTCGTATCCGGGCGATCTGGCCGAATATCAACAAAAGTAAACTAAGGTTAATCTCGCTTAATATATTACCTACATTAATCAAACATATATAGAAATGGGCGCCTTACCTTGCTGCATAGAATGGCGTTGAGTAGAGCTCTCTAGCTCAACTGGTTCCGGAGTGATGGTGATGGAAGTGGAGGTAACTTTTGCCGCGTATTTACCTCGGCGCGTCCGAACACTCAACCGCGGCCCCGGCTATGACGCCCATTTGCACTCGTCGCTCCACCCGCAATTATGCCGGGAAGCAATTTGATAGTGTTTTATTGGTTATTATGTCATTTATTATAGTTATTATGTTATTTTCACTCAATACAGTTATTTACATGAACATATTTGTGTCTCTGTCACTTATTACTTCGTTTTATTATTATTATTATGATTATAGTGTCACTTTCACTGGACTTTGATAATTGATAGTCATTTCCCCTTTTATGTATTGTTAGGTAAGCTAATATATATAGTGTCACTGTCACTTGTTCATATTGTTATGAAGGCACTTATTATTACTTGTGTGTGTCTCTTTCACTTATACTTAGTTTTATTATTATTATACTGTCACTTTGACTGGCCTAGGCTTATTGAGTGTCATTTTCACTTATTTATTGTTAGAAATATATATTTTAGTGTCACTTTCACTTGTTCATATTGTTATTGAAGGCACTTATTATTACTTATATGTGTCCTTTTCACTTATACTTAGTTATATTATTATTCTTAGCCTACATTTGAGTGTCACTTTCACTGTTGTCACTTCCACTTCAAAAGTTTATTAGAGTATGGAAGTCGTTGAAGCAGGTGCCAGCACACAGTCCAACTTGACACTCGAGGCATTCCCAAGTGGTTTTTGTGGTTTTGCGGGGTCTTCTTGTTGTGTGGCTGCACACATGGCACCTCTTCTGGATTCTGGTGTTATTACCTGGTGCTTTGAAAGGAAGGGCGTTGAGCTGGTGCTTCCTGAAAAATTCAGCACACCCCATTCTGTCCAGCTGGTCTGGTCCTTGTAGTGACCTCCCTGGTGTAGCCGCATGTTTAGCCAGGAGCTCAAGTATCACCTGCTTGTGGAACTTCCGCAGGGACTTGTACTTCTTGGCTCCTGGAGTCCTCAGACGGTAGATGTTGTAGGCATTGAGGACCGACATATCTACCGTATGCAGGATAAACTTCTTGTACCACCTGCAAGATGTTCGCAGGCAGTCGATGAAGCCCATCTGCATGTCGGACTTGTCAACGAGGCGCATGTTGAGGTTATAATCCAGGACAGCAGCTGGTTTCTGGACGGGCTTCTTGGTTCTTCGGTCCACCTTCCCTGTGGCGACCATCTCGGCCTTGTGGCATGTGGTGAGGAGGTTGACCTTGCGCTGGTCATGCCAGTGGATGGAGAGGATGGGGTCACTCTTCTTGTGGAAGATGTCCGCCTTCTTCGTCTTGGTTGGGTAGCCTGGTATGCCCTTCCTCTTGCCCTTGACTGTGCCGACAGTTCCGGTCGTGCGGTCATGGAGGTACTTGGTCAGGAGAGGCGACATGTAGTAATTATCTGTGTAGAGGATGTGGTTTTTATTGAAGTGCCTCTCCATCATCTTCTTCACTACAGCGCCACCAAAACCAATGAGGGGGTCAGTCACAATTTCTCCACCCTTGCCGCTGTAGACTATAATGTCCAGCACATACCCCGTCAAACAGTCGCAGAGGACGAAGAGCTTGATGCCGAAGCGGTGTCTCTTGGACGGGATATACTGTCGGAAGTGCAGCCTACCATGGAACAGGACCAGAGACTCGTCGAGGCACATCTTCTGGAAAGGAATCAGGTAGGTGGTGAAACCGATGATGTATCATGTCATACTGCTTCCTGATCTTCCATAATGAGTCGGGAAGGTGGACTGCCATGTTGTTTGTCAGGTGGAGATACGAGAGGATGTCGAAGTACCTGTCCCTGATCATGTACTTTCCAAATGCTGGAGTCGTTATGATGTCGCCAGTGATCCAGTAGTCTGCCAGAGCGTGCTTCCTGACATGTGTCATCAGCATTGTGAGTGCCAAGAACCCATTTAGTTCTGCCACAGTGACAGCTCTCCATGCCACCATCTTGGCACTGGTCTTCCCTCCCAAGAAAGTTGGCACAGATCTCATGATGGTTGTTGGTCTCCTCGACGAGGTATTCCATGACTTCATTGTCATAGAAGCCACAGAAAATTTCACTGGGGGTAGCAGCTGGGCCATAGGGAAATGTTGGTGACACCCCGGAACCCATCTGTACCTCGTCAAAGGCAGGACAATCTGGCTCAAAATCAGCTCCATCTGTCCACACAAACAGGTCGGATGCTGATGCTCGAGGACGTGCAGGTGCAGCAGGCACACGCCCTGGATGCCCTGGCACACGCCCTTGGTCACGCGGACGCCCTGCACGCCCACGCCCACGCCCAGGGGCAGCGGCGTCAGCAGACTGACCACATCCACGACCTCGCCCTCTCGCTCGTCTTGTCGGGACTTCCTCTTCCTGTTCCTGTTCCTGTTCCTCTTCCTCTTCCTCCTCAGGCGACGTCAGGTCATCTGGGGCAATGTTGGGGTCGTCAGCATCGTCTTCAGGAGACAATTCGGGTGAAGAAGTGACCGGGCGTCGGCGGTGTGGGGCGCGGGAGGCTGCGGGAGCTACAACAATGGGAGCCTCGGCCTCGGGAGTTGGGATCCTTTTGCGGCGAGCCGAGGGCTTCTCTGCAGCAAATAATGCTCTGCGGTGTGTTGAGGGCTGTGGCACACTAGTAATACCACTTGAAGAGGCCCTTTGGTCATCCTGAAGGAGAGATAAAGCCGAGGGCTGTGGGTGACCCACGCGGCGTCCCGGGTCAAGGCGTCGGGACAATGGAATGCGGGTGGTTGCTAGACCAGGGTCGGCGTCATTATCACTGTCTTCAGCTTCCCTATCCTTTTGTGCGGCTGCCCTGCGTGCTTTTTTAGCTGCACTTTTCACCAACAATTGTATATAGAAATATTTGCCCACTTTCAAGGGCGTACGGGCAGGCAAAGGGGAAGGTCCTGGGCTAGGGCTAGGCCTAGGCTGACATAGCAAAGATGGCGAAGGGTTGGCCTAGGTTCTAGCACACTTGGAAGCTCAATGGCACCTTCCTGAAACACTTCCACATCAGGATCATCACTACTGTCTCCCCCCTCAAATAAATCGACATTATCGTCGTCTCCAAAGCCAACGAAATCGTCATCTTCGCTTGCACTTATAAATTGTTCTTTGTCCACCAAGCTTTCGCCACTGCTCTCTTCACTATCAAAAAGTTGTCGCTGTATAGCGCTATCACTCAACAAACGCTTAACTTTCTTACGTTGAGCTTTCCTCTCGGTTGCAACAGGCGTTGAAGTTGCGAGCGGGGTAGCAGTGGAGCCCGCGGGAGGTTGCAGCGATTCGGACATGTCGGAATTTTTTTTTTCAGTATAACTCGCTATGGCGGCCACGTACGAACTGATAACACTAGCAGTTGAGGCTTGGTGGCGCTGCGGTCGCTCCTGCAATGCAAAATTTGGCCGCGCAAATTTTGAAGCACGCTTTCAAGCACAGGGATTTTAAAAGGACACCCTGGCACCTGCCCTTTTAAAAGGACACCCAGGCTGGAAGGGTTAAGAACTTTCGTGCCCTTTAGGTGTCGATTTTTTTCCTGACCAGCAATAGCGAGCCTCTAAATTTAGAAGGAATTGGACTTCGGCCAGGACATTTTTCTACCGAAAAATGTACAAATTTATCTTGAAAGGGGATCTAGAGGGTGTCTTTCTAAGCTTGATGGAGGTCTAGCAAGGAAACTAAACAATAAATAAAATATATAATATATAGACCAAAAACCAAGCACTACCCCCTTAATAATTTTTTAATATACAGACACAATTACTGAAATTGAAATAGGGCCCACTGATTATAAAGCTTTTAACTTCCACTACCACTAACCACCACTGCCATCTACCACTACCACTACCATCACTAACCGTCACCACCACAAACTTACACGAATCACCACTATTTGTTTATACCACTAAACACTAACCATCACTATCGCTAACTACCACTACCACTATCACTCCCTCTACCACTAATCACTAACCACCACTACCACTAACCATCACTAACCACCACTACCACTCCCTCTACCAATAACCATCACTACCATCACTAACCACTAACCACCACTACCACTACCACTAACCATCACTACCATCACTAACCACTAACTACCACTCCCTATACCACCAGGACTTCTATCAGTACTCGTGTGGAGGGGTTGCGGATGATCCTTTCTTCGAGCCTCAGGACCCTCAGCTCCTCACCAAAAACTTGATCTCAGGTAAATGTGTACTTACTCTAGTTGTACTTACTCTAGTTGTATTGCGGGAGTGAGCATGCTCGTTATTTCCCGCCTCCTATATGTGTAGGTGTTATATGTATCGTCGGAATGGCTGTGGATGTGTGTGTAGTCTGTATTTTTAGCCAATTGGCGACATCGGAAACGAAGGCTTAGGGTGGATCTGTATGGTACCATTCTCACTATAGACGGTACCGTCTCGCCCGAAGGCTTAGGTAGCCATCAGCTTAGGTGAACCATATGATACCCATCTCGCCTTGTACTATTTTTGCCAACCCCAGATGGGACGTCACAACGTCGTCCACTTATTCCAGGTACCTATTTACAGCTAGGTGAACTGAGGCTAACACATGAAAGGAGACAAGCCCAATTTGTCTCCGCCCGGCCGGGGATTGAACCCCCGGCCCCTCGTGTGTGAGACGAGAGCTCTACCACTAGGCTACGGGCTGTGTGTCAGGTAAATGTGTGTGTGTGTGTGTGTGTGTGTGTGTGTGTGTGTGTGTGTGTGTGTGTGTGTGTGTGTGTGTATCCATCATTTGCAGTTTCGGGCAGTCAATGATGAATCTATGAACATTCAGGCAGTAAGTCACTAAGCCATGAAAGTAATATTGCCCATAGACGTAATAGTTACTGCTGAGTGTGGTTGGTATTTGTGGAAGTATGTGAAATATGAGGTCTGAAAGTAAATGCTAATAAAAACAAAGTAATGGCAGTAGAAAGAGAATGAGACACTGTGTGTAATGAAAGTATAAATGGAGAACAGCTTGAACTAGTAGAAGAGTTTATGTATCTGAGAGCCATGATTGAGAACAGGTGAAAATGTGCAAGAGAAGTGGGAAAACAGAGTAACACAAGGAAGAAAGGTAACTGGAGCAAAGAAACGCCTTGTTTAGGAGCAGGAACACTTGGTTGAGCCCAAGTACTGTTATCTTCTACTGTGCTTCCTATTTTTCAACTTAAGCCGCTGTCACACAGCGCTTTTTCCGTCAATTTTCCATGTATCGTGACTTACGAGTGTCCACGATAGACCTTTCTATTTCCAGTTGGGATTGGTTAAAAAGGGAATCTACAATTCTGTATATACACAAAGCATTATGTAAAGTAAATTGGGGTGTATATCAGATGATTAATATATAAGGGGTAACTAAGGTATAGGGCCTATAGGCTAAGGTGTACATTTATTCTATAAAGAGTTAATTTGAGAATATAGTATTCCATAAGTATTAAGTACTATTTAATATAGTAATTAAAGTAATATGAGGAACGTTAGCAGCATCGAGAATGATTGCGCATGTCTAGCTTCACTTGTTACCAAGCTGACGTTCTAAGGTATCTCCCTATAAAGGGTGCCACTCAATAACACCAACCCTTACCAGCAACACCGGCGATCGGCCACATCTATTGTCCCATATATTAAACATCCCAGCACCTACTATCCATCAACATGCTCCACTAACCAGCTAAGTCTATATATATTCACTGGTGGCCATTATAATATATGTAGACAATATACAGCATGTGAATTAACAACAAAGTGCCCAACCCCGAAAGGGGTTGAAATAGGGGAGCTATCCCCCCCCCCCCCCCGCCAAAGGCGGCTTTCTAGGGCCTTTCCTAGCTGATGCCGAGAGGATTGGGTTCTAGTCACGTGGTGATGGGCTGGTCTATCAGAGTGAGAACTGAGTGATCTCTGCCATACCCATAGCTTACTCTGACTGTTCCTTTTACTTATATATTTTCTAGATCTCAAGTGACGGCGTCTCTTCCGTGGATTGACCTCCCAATCTACCAAGATTGGAAGCCAAATGTCACATTTTTTCCTTTGCCCCTCAGCTTTCTCTTCATAATTGCTGAGGGGCACAGGGCCCTGGGTGGGGCTTTGGTTTCCCGGGCGTTTCTGTCGCCCTCCTCAGCTCCCCGCCATGGAGTGGCTTCGGTCACCCATGCTTTATTGTGGTCGGCTGGGAGGGTTCTGTGGGAGCGCTCGGTTATTGCCTTGGTCTTGCTCGGGGCCTTGGGGCTGTTCGGCCAGGCAGCTTGGGGAACAACAACAACAACAACAACAACAACAAAGGCGAGACGATCTCAATGCTTTCCCCCTTAGGCAGATAATCCTAACCCTTTACTCGTCTTGTAACTAATTCATAAATCCACTATACCAGTGTTATTCACTAATTTGTTAATGAGAACCAAAAGTTCAGGACATATTCAGAGTGAGAGCCGCATAAGCTATAAGGCAAAAAAGTCACAATGATAAGCAGAACAAAATATAATTATATAGGAACTAAATTACATATTTTTGTGTTTCCATAGCCACAGATTTATAGAAAACGACTAGTAACAATTATTATATTGAAATTATTTAGTAAAAAATATATTATTTTTAAATTCTTGACTTTACTAATATAAATTAAACAAATGAATACTTTCATTTAATGTTGTGATGACCGGAAATGAGCCAGCTGGTTTTTCTACTTTCTCCATGCTGTAGGCTACTTGTAATTTGTCACTGCTATTAATAATAATAATAATAATAATAATAATAATAATAATAATATTTATTCAGTTAGCAATTTACAGAGTTGGTACCACACAGTATGTTATAAATATGACATGTACCACCCTTGCATAATTCCAACTAAGGATAACGGCCCAATAAGGCCGTTAGGCGTATTTCCATTAGGGTCCTTGTGGGATTAGGTTAGCTGGGGAAATGGGGAGGATAAAGAAATAGATACTTTAGAGAAAGTATTTCTAGGGGGTTATTTTAAGATACCTTACATCCTATAGTAAATATCAGTAATCCGTAATCAGTAATCATTTCAGTTTGGTTTGTCTATCAGATAGACAAACCAAACTGAAATGATTACTCTATCTCTTATGTCGTATTTAGTAGTAGACATAAGCTTGGTGTTCCCTTCTCGCAGCTGTCCGGTTCAGGTGTTCCTTCAGGCTACGTCTGAAGGAATACAGTGTTCTCTTTTCACGGACTGACTGGGGTAGGCCGTTCCAGTCTTTGATGGCAGTGAAGAAGAATGTTTGCTTACCCTGTCCTTGGATTCTCGGGACCTTAAAATTAAACATCCTGTTTCTTGTATTATGTCCACTCCTCTCATTTGCTTTAACAAAATAATTCTTTAGATACTCTGGAGCTCTGTCATAGAACATTTTGAAGGCATTAGTGAGCCTGACTTGTTTGGCCCTGTCAGAGACATTGAGCATACCTAGTGACTGAAGTTGTTCCTGGCCAACATGTGATCTGGGTCCTAGGTTCAGCATGAACCTAACCATTTTATTTTGAGTGACCTGAAGTTTGTGCTGTGCTGATTTAGATGATGCAGAGTACCAGGATGACACAGAATAGTCAAAATGACATTGAACAAGCGCTTGGCAGAGGGTCTTTTTGGTCGCCGCGGGCAAGCATGCCACCTGTCTATACAGGTATTTTATACATGCTCTACACTTACTCAGGATATATTCCAAAATTGTTTCACCTGACAAACTCGCGTCCAGTTTTAGTCCGAGATATTTAACTTGTGACACTGTTGTTATAGGAATATCATTACAGTTGACCGAGAAGCCCACAATGTCTTTCAGTTTACGTTTTGTTCCACATAAGATGGCTTCCGCCCAGGTGAAGAGATAGTCTATTGTCCACTAGCCATTCACTACATGATTCTAGTTCTTTGGAAAGTGAAGCGGCAATACTTATTGGGTCTTTTCCTGAAACCAGAAGCACGCTGTCGTCTGCATACAGTAATAATTTACATGAGACGCTCAGTTCCATGTCGTTCACATAACAGAGAAAGAGGAAGGGACCAAGGATGCTTCTCTGCGGGACCCCACAGTTAATTGGTATGGGATCAGATATATTATCATCAATTTTGATTCTTTGGGTTCTACCACTAAGATAAGATTTAAACCAGTTCACAGACCCTATACCCATTGCTTGTAGTTTATTACATAGGATATCATGGTCTACTGTGTCAAACGCTTTTTGTAGATCAAGAAGAACCATACCGGTGTAGTTACCTTTAGACATTTCTTTACGAATGTGATCCGTTAAGTGGATGAGACAGGAGTCTGTCGAGTACATGCATCTGAAACCTGATTTAAACTTATAGAATAGATAATTTTGTTTGAGGTAGTGTTCAATTTGGGTGTATACCGCTCTTTCAAGGATTTTAGATACAATACATAATATGCTAACTGGTCTGTAGTTGCTAACTTCTAGTTTATTTCCTTTCTTGAATAGAGGGGTTACAATAGCTTCCTTCAGTTAAGCAGGTACAGTGTTGGTGTTAATTGACAAGTTGATGATGTGGGTTAGGGGGCCTGCTATACCAATGGCTCCATCTCGTAGACATTTGGCAGGAATTTTGTCTGGTCCTGTGCTTTTATGTACATTTAGGTTAGACAGCTCGTCAAAAGTGTATTTTGGTGTAACATTTTGCAATCCAAATGTGTTCGGGTGTATGTCTTTATCTCTGTAGAAATTACGAAAGGTGGCCGTTGTTGTCGTGTATTTATTGAGAGGTTGAGGTAGGTTCTGTGCAAGTGTGTTTGCTATGGAAGTGAAGAAGGAGTTGAAGTAGGTTGAAATTTGTCGTTTATCGTGGCAAACCTGATCATTAATGGTGAGAGCAATATTAGTGTTAGACGAATCCCTTGTCTTGTTGCTGTAGCCTGTTGTTTTTAGGTGCCTCCATAGTTTCTTTGGGTTATTCTGATATTCCTCTGCCTTATTGTGAAAATAATTAATTTTTGCTGATTTCATTTTCCTACTTAGTTTATTCCTGGCCCTGTTGAACTCATGTTTCATACCTTGATCCTGTTTATGTTTCGCTAGCCTTTTTAACAGATTGTCTCTGTGTTCCAGATGGTTTAGTATGTCATTGTTGATCCATGGGTCTGACCTTGCTTTAATTCGTATGTGTTTCAGAGGAGCTATTTCGTCTAGGATGTTTGTGATGATGGTTCTGAAGCCAACCCATGCGTCATTAATGTTTGTACTTCCAAACACTGGAGACCAGTCTGTATTCCATAAAATGTCCAGAAATGTTTTTTTATTGTAGTTTCTGAGTGACCTTGTTTTGATAACCTTGTGATTCTCTAGGGTAATTTTTGTGGTTTTCGGTGTGCAATATGTGACGAAGTGATCACTTATCCCAGTCTGTATAACCCCTGATTGGGATATTTTGTCCTCTCTGTTACAGTTTATGTGGTCTAATATTGTGGCAGTGTTCTCAGAGATACGTGTGGGGGTTGTGATGAGTTGTTTGTGATTGTGCATTGTCAGTATATGCCTATATTCTCGTACAAGCCTATGATTCGTTGTTTGTAACACAGGTTAAAATCCCCTAGTATGATGGATTCATTCCGAGGGTCTAGCGATGACAAAGTTCGTTCAAATTTGGTCAAGAATTGTGTGTCGTCTGGTGGCCTATAGCATACCCCAATTGTGATGGGTCTTGTCCTCGGCAGGTGTAGGTCGATCCACAGAGCTTCGTGATTTTCTACATGGAGGTCGGTCCTAGTTGTGTGTGTGAGGTTGTTTTTTACATACAGACATACTCCTCCCCCATGCCTATTGCGATCATTCCTAACCATATTGAAACCTTGAATGTTTATTTCACCATCGTTTATACTTGAATCCAGCCAGGTTTTTGTGATTGCAATTATTGAAGCTTTGGCCTTATATTGCCCTTATTAGCTAACAAGTTTATTTCTGACAATTTATGGTACATTGATCTGGCGTTAATGTGGATAAGATGGAGCCCTTTGTAGGCTTTGTTGGTGAACACTCTGTATTCATCTTTGATTTTTAATGTGTCCTGGCTGGATTCTGAGTTGTTAATACTTGGATCATTTACATTAATATTCGGTAATGAATGCAAGGCACACTTATTGCAAAGGAATTCCCGTTCTTCACTGTTGGTCTTCTTAGAGATGCACTTCATGTGAGCTACATGTTTACACTTTACACAGTTTTGGATCTTCTGATGTCGTGTTATGAGTGATTCACAAATAAAACAAATGGTTTCGCGATGTTGTACAACTTACGCGCGTATATTCGATTATATTATATAGTGATGCATATCATACAAAATACACCAAGTAAGTCTCGAATATACATTTGTATTGCATATCATTTGCAAATGAATAAATCAAAGTGTTTCATATGGCAATCTGCCTACCCTACCCTCAAGCGTAATTGGACACCAGTCTAAATATAGCTCACTTTGTTTACACACAGAGATCACTTCCCTTCCTCCTTCTTCCACTCCTGAAAGCTACTCTATACGATCGTACTTTATTACTGTCAATGGCCTACCTATTCGTGTGCATACTTCACATGTGTAAAATGCAATGTTTGCTTGCATAAAAATGCAAGACTGAAAGTCATCTATACGAGCGACATATGTAAAAGCTCTCACTTTCTGCTCCCCCCCTACCCCTACCTACCCCTACCGGCTCTAGAGCAATAACAACATCTGTACTTGGCCTTGGCCGGCCGGGCTATAAGGCTGAGAATCCCATGACATCCATGCCTCGGGCACCGCCACCTTTCATAGCAACACACTTCCTCCCTCCCACTCCACCTCTCCCTTCCCGCCTCTAAACACATTCATAATTCGCTTATATATCGAATAATTGGTCTATATGTGGTATATTCCTCATTATATGGGTCGCCTACATACGTACACGTACTTTATATAGCATGACAGTGCTGAAAATACGATATATACGTGATATTACGGCCAACACACCCTCTCCTCCCCTTCCTTCCCGCCTAAACTCAATCACCTCTTCCTTACCGCCTCTAAACTCATTCGTAATTCGCTTATATGTCGCATATTTGGTCTATATGCGGCATATTCCTTGGTATATGGGTGGCCTACATACGTACACATACGTACACATACTCTACATAGCATAAAAGTGCTCAAAATAGGATAAATACACGATATTACGCCCTAACCCTCCATCCCTTCCCTCAGGTTCTACCCCCTGGGTGCGCGGATATTCACCCGGGAAATCTTGCGGCGCGATGACAATCTGGCCGCGCGATGCCATTCGCTCCACTTTTTTCAATTACGGACTGCTGCCCCCCCCCCCCCTAGACATTTTTTTTTGGGGGGACAAATAAATATGGCTCGATGCGCGCGAAGATTCCCTACACGCTGATGTACTTTTCATCGATATTTGCAAGGGTCACCCAAATCGTCATACCTCCGCACAGGGGTGTGGTGTAAATTACACAGGGTGCGCAGCGGAGAGGTTAACGACCCATATTGGGCCCGAACCAGATTTAAAGAAAAAGAGAGAAAGTGATTGACTAACCTAGTGGTTCCTTGAATAATTGATGTGTCCTTATAGGACAGACTAAAGAGAAAAGATCCTAGACTTATATGTACACTTGGTCAAAAAAGTATCTGCACCCCTACGCTGATCATCTGGTGTGTACAGCTTGATAGGGTTGGCACCTCTGCCTGCAGCTATATCCATGTGTCAGAGAGAATTGTCTCTGACACATGGATATAGCTGCAGGCAGAGGTGCCAACCCTACCGAGCTGTACACACCAGATGATCAGCGTAGGGGTGCAGATACTTTTTTGACCAAGTGTACATAAAATGATGTGTTAAAAAGGGAAATAGTTTTTCTTGTTAGCAAAGGCGTAATGCCGAGAGTTATAATTAGATATGATCTGATAGGAAAGATTTAGGTGTAAAGTAAAGGGGGAGAACAATTCTTGAAGACAGACGGGCAACCAATATGCTCAGGGGAAACAATTAATAGTTGCCCGATAGATCAGTTATAGATAGGGAGGACACTAGTCCATATAAATAACGAACTCTTTTGTTAAAAAGGAAACAATATTCATTACCATTAGAGAGGACATTTGGTCAGTTTTGGTGGAGCGTTAAGGGCGTTACGTTCAATATAGTAATGTAATCATAAACATTTATGTAAAGGATTATAACCTAGAATCTTTTACGTGTAGAGGTTTTGAGGTACAGTTTACCCATTTAAGAATTATTATTGATTAAATGTTTTATGTGAATATAGCTTGTTTGTAATAGGATTACGTGAGCGCATAATCGGAGGGTGTTATCAACCAGATTGATCAAGGTATATTGAGGAAACACCCGGTTCTTTTGAGTAACTGTGTGATACAACCCAAGAATGTATTAGAGAGGGCAATCTAGATCACTTGTAATCCCGACCGGTTCATTTGGAGGAATTTATTGTATATTCAGAGAGTGTTGAGGTACCCTTTTTGTAACAACGTCTTTGTCATATGAGTCACTATAATGTATAGGAAATATTAGTTAAGAGATTATATGTAGTAACGCCTTGGTCTCGGGAGTAGACGAAATAGGCCCAGTGGTCGTGTTTAATTCTTAAGGTTAGATAACTAATATAACTTTTGTTTAGCCCTGGTCTCTTCAGTAGACACGGCAGGGCTCAGCATAAACTATATTAATTTAGAAACTAATAACGTGCCTTTGGATCGAAGTCGACTTGAGTCAATACCTGAATATCGGGAATTCAACTAGGGAGTAACGGGAGCTCTAGGGTTCCAAAGTGCAACCTATGGTGGATCGACGTAATATTCAATCCGTGTCTTGAACTCATCTCGGCCCGAACAGAGAAACAGTTATTAGAGTAGTTAGGAAGTTTGTTAAATAAAGTATACAAACTTCTAAATGACTGTCGATTTATCCCCCACTTAAGTAGTATAGTCGAGAAAAGAAAATAAGTACTACATTTTGGTGGCAAGCGGTGGGATTCGACAAATCATTTAGATTGAGTATAATTATCTAACAGAACAGACATAATGATGGCTGTATTACCATTCAGGTTATGGGAAGAGGGGAAAGAAGAAATCGAGCTATGGATCGAACAGTTAGAATGTCAGTTCACGTTACTTGACGTAGGAGAAAATGGAAAGAAAATCGTCTATGGAAAGGCACACTTAGGCAAGGCCCTGAACGATGTAAGAGTACGTCTAGAGCAGGGATTCCCAAACTCTTCAGCTCATTGACCCCTTAATGAAGTTTCAAATTATTCATCGACCCCCAAACATTTAATATTAAGAATAATATAATATGTTGTGAAAAAAGAAACTTATTACATGCATATTATGATACAATAAATATGTGGAATTATAGTAGTACCTTAATATTAGTATTAGTAGAGTTAATGTCTTCATTTTGTATTTCCAAGTAAAATGGTGTAAGAATTCATTCAGGCACTTGCATTTTCTCCAGGTCTTCAAAGCGCACTTTAAAGTCTTCAATCAATTTGTCCAGGTGTGCGTATGTTTCTGTCACCATCTGAAATGCTTTCACTTTCTGCCGACTGTTGTAAGTTCGAAAAAAGTACTGAAAATCTCTGTGCCATTGACGCTTTAAACCAGCCTAGTTTGCCTTGGAAGCCCAGTAGAATTGTCCTGTCCTGAATAATGGTAACATCTTTACCCTGCAGACGTTACTGTACCACATTAAACTTTGAATATAGGTCTGCCAAATAGAACAGAGCATTCTTACACCTTTTCAGCTTTTCACATAGAGATGGGTCTACATCTTTTGAAACGTTCCTCACCTAGCCATTCATAGACCCCCTAGCCATTTATCGACCCCCTTTCGACCCTGGTGATTCATTGACCCCTTGGATGGTCGATATCGACCCCTGGGGGTCGATATCGACCACTTTGGGAACCCCTGGTCTAGAGGGTCTAGTGTCATGGGCCGAAGTTAGGAGTGCCCTAATTGAAGAATTTGGCCGAGAAACTTCCACCAGGAAGGCCAGAGACAAACTTAAAGAGTCTGAAACTCGACGGCCAAAATGTGAGAGCCCTGATGAGGGAAATCGCGAAAGATTTCAAATTGGCGTATCCCCATATGGACCAAGAGAGCCAGGAAACTGAGATCAGAGAGATTATGATCCAAGCATGCCCGGTGGAAGCTAGAAGGCATTGCATTATCCATGAAGTGACCACCATTAAGGAACTCATGGAGGTAATCAAAAAGATCATGGAAGCTCGAGAGTTAAGAGAGGAAAAAAAGAAAGGGGAGGAGGAGAACCCAAACAAAGGGTATCCGAGCACCATGATCCGATGCTTCACATGTAGACAGACCGGACACCTAGCTAGGAACTGTTCCAACTGTCTACAAGCCCCAACCCCTAGATTTAACCCCCGACCCGCACTTCCAAACGATCGACTTCTAACAAGGGGAACCGATCCAAATCGGGGAGGAATGCTTCCGGTAGAATACAGGGAGACAGAAAGCCAGCCAAAAGTCACGATGCTGGATAAGAGAGAACATTTTCTGTTAAACCTCACATAGAAGGGCGGTATAGTGAGGTCAACATCTTAGAGAGACAAACGCCTTGTGAAACTATAGTAATAATTGGGAAAGCCGCCAACATGCTAATTGATACAGGGGCAAACAGAAGTTGTCTTTTAGAGAATTTTGTAAAAAATAAATCAGAAAGAAATGGGCCCCTTTAATCAAACCAGTATTCAGTTGTCAGGAGCCAGGGGTCAACCACTGACGATCCTAGGGAGAACTAATACGGTAGTAGTACAATGGAAAGGAATTAAATTCACCACCGATTTTTGTGTTTTATCGGAAAAATCGAATAGTGGAGTCGATGGGTATCTGGGAATAGATCTCATGAGTCAGTTGGGGGTAACTATCCAGTGTGGGCCGAAAGACACAACGACCACCCTACGACCTCAAATAATAGCTACCACAGGGAAACTGTCTATCCCCCCTAGATCTTGGAAAAGGATAGAGATTCCTCAAGCCCCGGGCATGACTGCCGGGATTTTTTAACCAGATGCACAGAATATAGTGAGAATATCTCCCACCTATATTACTACTGACCAGAGGAAAATAGTTTTTGCCAACTTTGGTGATGACACGATTAATTATCAAAAAGGAAAACTGTTAGGACAAGGCACACCCGCTCAACCCACCACTGTTAGAACTGACGGACCTGTGAACTTACCTGAAATTCCGAAACAATTAACGTCAAATCAAGCCAATACCTTACATGAACTGCTCTGGACGTACTGAGATGCGTTTGCTCAAAACGAAGGGGACCACGGATCGGATCGGCCCGAACCCGACACACCCACAAGATACACACTCAAGGGCCTCCTATTAAGCAACCCTATAGGTGACAAAATCCCATTATGAGACAAAAAGAAAAGGAACAAGTAGAGGAAATGATTAAGCAGGGGATATTAGTGGAATCCTACAGTCCGTGGTCATCTCCAGTAGTCCTGGTAAAAAAAAGATGGGTCTACTCGGTTCTGTGTAGATTATCGGAAATTAAACGATGTCACCATCAAAGACACGCAACCCCTACCTCGTATTGATGACTCGCTAGAATCACTCAATGGGTCAACCTGGTTCTCTACCCTAGACCTACAGAGTGGATACTGGCAAGTACCAGTTAGGTCAGAGGAGCAAGAGAAAACCGCATTTGCCACGAGTGAAGGCAAACTCTCCCAGTTTACCGTCTTGCCTTTCGGAGTTTGTAATGGACCAGCGAGTTTCACTAGAGTCATGGACGAAGAATTGAGGGGATTAACCTGGAGAACCTGCTTAGCTTACTTGGATGATATTATGATCTTTTCTGCTAGTTGGGAGGAACATATTCACCGACTACAAGAAGTGTTAGAAAGAATCAGGGGGGCAAGACTTAAACTGAAGCCTTCAAAATGCCAATTAGGGGCCCGTGAGGTGGCATACCTAGGGCAAATGGTTTCAAGTAAAGGTATCCAACCAGACCCTCATACAGTGAGATCTATTGCAGAAATCTCACCCCCGTCCTCGGTCAAAGAGATCCGAGCGTTTCTGGGAATGGCATTCTATTATCGAAGGTTCATACCTAACTTTTCAAAAATTGCTCGCCCCATGACTAAGAGACTGGACAAAGGGAGGAGGTTCGACTGGGACCAGAGTTGTCAGATAGCTTTTGATCAACTGAAACAAAAATTTACTTCTAACCCCATAGTTTGTCATCCGGATTTTACCAAGCCGTTTCAGCTATACACCGATGCTTCCGATGAAGGGCTCGGAGCCGTATTGGCCCAGAAAGTGGATGGAAAGGAAGGCATAGTAGCGTGTGCTAGCCGGACGCTGAATAAGGGCGAAAAGAATTACAGCGTTACTAAAAAGGAATGCCTAGCTTTAGTGTGGGCTGTACAATATTTCTGTCCATATTTAGCCGGGGTTCATTTATCATGGACCACCATAGTTTGCAATGGCTCAGGAGAATGAAAACGGAAGACGGACTATTTGTCAGGTGGAAGGGGATTTTGGAGGAATACTCTTTTGAAGTTAGACATAGACCAGGTAAATTGCACATTAATGCCGATGGCCTGTCTCGACTACCAGTAGCACCGGGCCAACACACTGAAACTAACAGGGAACAGCATGACCCTAGGTATGGCGACAAAGTAAAATGTTCTGAAGGAGCCTGGAGGGATTCTAATGATCGGGTAGTACTCGATTGTTCGGAGGCTAAACACATGATCCAAATCCTCCACGGACAAGAGGGAAGGGGGGCTCATTTGGGTCAGTCTCGAGTTCTAAAGCAATTTAATGAAAGGACTTGGACCAAGAGGGCCGACCAGATTGCTAAAGAAGTTGTTCAAAATTGTTTGGGATGTCAAAGGGGCAAAGATGGACTGGGACCTAGACAGTCGCCCGGACACATTACGGCCGGTAAACCGTGGGACAAACTATCTGTGGACATTATGGGACCTCTGCCCCGACAGACGAACAAAAGGTACATTTTAACCTGCGTCGACGTCTTTTCAAAATACACGGTTGCTTGTGTCATTCCGGACAAGAAAGCCGAAACTGTGGCTAGGGTCATCTTAGAAAAGGTAATTTTTGTATATGGCACCCCTGGAGGTATTCTGAGTGATAGGGGAAAAGAATTTAATAATGAAATCTGGCAACACTTAGGAGAAACCTTGGGCTTCCAGATACAGCAAACATCCCCGTATTACCCCCAGGGGAATGCTGTATGTGAAAGGACCCATAGGGTGCTAGTAAATTATATACAGGCTAGTCTGAGCTCACAAGGGGAGAAAATAGTCCGAGGTTGGCCGGAAATGATCTGGGGGATAAATATCACGGTTTGTAGGACTACTGGGTATTCTTCCTATGAGATTATTTTTGGAATCACGCCGAAATTGCCTCAAGAACGATTATTACCCTACCTCAGTCCTTCCGCCAAATATTCCCAACCAGGACAATATTTGAAGGAACAAGGGGAGCGACGGCAGCAAGTCCATGATCATATTACCCAGCAACAGCCTAAGAAAATTTCTCTAAATAATCCTTATCACTGGGGGGAATATATTCTGGTGAAGAGACATGATCCCACCAGAGTTGGTAAACTGGAAGAGAAATACGAGGGTCCCTTCAGGGTTGTAGAGATAAACGGGTCCTCTCAAGTGTTGTACTTTCATCATGGAGATATTGTGTCATCTACCCATATCCGTCATACTAAACGATGTGAAGGTTATTTTACCGCCAGATATGAGCGAGTGGAGTAGCGAGGAAGGAAGCGAGGAGGAGATAGAATTCTTAGTTGGTGACCCTAGTACTTCCTTAGTTCGACCTAATGTTGGAGGTCCTAATCTGAACAGGAACTATTCGAAGGACTTTCCGTTCTGGTGGTCTTTTAGTCTCAAAACTAACGAGTCTCTCCCTGAGTTTGGGCAAGAGGGAAACGGAGGAGACGAAGAGACTGCGACAAGTGGGGAAAATGATTACTATGAACTTACCGATGATGAGAAGTCTACGGTCCCCGATAGCGAAGTTTCAGATCTCGCGAGAGATTTCAATAAGACTTTAAATAGTGAGGAAGTGTGTCTTCGAGCCGAGGTAGAAACGAGAGACGTATTTCTTGAAGGCAAACTTCTAATTGGCTCTCCCTCAGCTAAAGTCAATGAATCCAAGGAGAATCTCTTGACTAGTTTCCCGGAAAAAAGTCCAGCCAGAGCGTCTAAACCCATGGGCCCCTCAGAAACCCTTACTCATAATGGTAGGATTAGCCATCGACCAATCAGGTACCCGGACGAGGGTATAAATAGGACCCCCGAGGCATGTGCCTGCCAGTTGCAAGGCACCATGCCTCTCCCCTCTTACCCTCAGTACCGGCTGTGCCGACTATTAGCAATGGTCGATGGAAAAGGACAGAGAATAAACACTACCAGGGCCTTCAAACAGCTTCTCAGGCATCCCGGGCAAGTTCTAGTAGCTAAAACTGCCGTGGGAAATCAAAATCCTGCACTCCAGCTACACAGGTGCTTTTGTGAGCAGTGGACTGGTAGAGTGGCAGCCGGATGGCCAAAATTTTAAGGGAACAGTATGACGGCGATCAGGAGCTCGCCTTAAGTTAGTAGGGGGTGATAAAATAGAAAGACCATCCACCAATCACCGCGCTCCCTTTTACTTGCTCGCCTCGCCCGCTGAATTTGACAGTTCTACCACATCAACACGACACACCTTCCCAGCCGGCCAACCAGCGGCCTCCATTTTCGGAGCACACAGCTGAACCTCTAAATTTGCTCTCGTTCTCTTCCCGGAGATTTTCCTCTGGTTGCAATAGGTCCAATACCTCGGTGCCAGCCCTATACTCCCGTAAGCCACTGAAAAACATTTGCAACCAGCTTCCACGAACTTATTACAAAGAGAAGAGAGTGGAGGTGGGGAAAGCGAGAATTCAAAGCGAGTAGGCAGCCGCGCGACCCGCTCAGCCAATCACAGCGCGGGAGAGCGGGAGGCGGGACTATAAAGGGAGGGGAGGAAGGGTTACTGGGGTCATTCACCCCTCGGAACTCACTGGGCTAGCTTCTTGCAACCCACTTACCCTCTCTCGCTCGGGCACTAAAGGGAACTCGGAGCCAACCATTCCAGCTACCCTGCCCCCACCTAATGTTCCAGTACAGACTACTCCTGGACTTGACTCGCTGTCGCCCACTAGGCAGATACACTTTAAGTATCCGGCGGCCTGTCGGTACATCGCTAGTTTACACACTCACAGCCAAGCGATTCAAGAGGGACGACAATTAGTGGACGGGAGCGAGAACTTCCAGAAGAGCTATTGGCCAGCTCTGTGGTGGTAAAACAGTTCCAGCACATACACTTGACCACAGACAATATATATATATTTTTTAAGGACCCATATTGGGCCCAAACCAGACTTAAATAAAAAGAGAGAAAGTGCTTGACTAACCTAGTGGTTCCTTGAATAATTGATGTGTCCTTATAGGTCAGACTAAAGAGAAAAGATCCTAGACTTATATGTACATAAAATGATGATGTGTTAAAAAGGGAAATCGTTATTCTTGTTAGCAAAGGCTTAATGTCGAGAGTTGTAATTAGATAGGATCTGATAGGAAAGATTTAGGTATAAAGGGGGGAGAACAATTCTTGAAGACAGATGGGCAACCAATGGGCTCAGGGAAAACAATTAATAGTTGCCCGATAGATCAGGTATAGATAGGGAGGACACTAGTCCATATAAATAACAAACTCTTTTGTTAAAAAGGAAACAATAGCCATTACCATTAGAGAGCACATTTGGTCAGTTTTGGTGGAGCGTTACGATCAGTATAGTAATGTAATCATAAGAATTTATGTAAAGGATTATAACCGAGAATCTTTTCCGTGTAGAGGTTTTGAGGTACAGTTTACCCATTTAAGTATTATTATCAACTCTGCATAAGCAGAATTTGGTATCGCCCCCCCCCCACCCCACCCCGTATAGTGGGTACCACCGGAAAAAAGTCTGTCGTTGTCGTCCGTCTGTCCCAAAATACCTCCTAGACCGTTGGACGGATTTTCACCAAATTTCACACGAACATTTGTTGGGTGAATGCGAACGTCAGTCAAACAAGATGTTTTGAATTTGTGCAATAGTTATGATTTTAGGTCCAAAATATGGTTTTACCCCCACCTCTCTGGACTCTCCCCCTCCCCCCACACCAATGATGGTGTTCTTAGTTCGGGGCTCGCACAGTAAGAACGCATTCGTTCTGGGGGCAAAAACATCTCGCTCCTCATTTGCTAGGTTAAGTTAGTTTAGTTGGCATTAGAAGTGATGGTAGTAATAGTGGGATTGATGGCGATAGTAGTGATGATGGTTGTATTTGTCTTTATGATGATGACAGTAGTGATGATGACAGTAGTAGATATGATGGTGACAATACTAGTAGTAGTGATGATGGTCATAATAGTAGTGTTGATGGTGATAAGTAATGATAGTTGTAGTAATAATGATGACAGTAGTAGTGATGATGGTGAGTAGTAGTGATGATGGTGAAAGTTGTAGTGATGAGAGTAGTAGTGATGATGAGAGTAGTAGTGCTGATGGTAAGAGTAGTAGTTATGACTATAATAGTAGTAGTGTTGATGATAGTAATGGTGATAGTGACTATGGTGACCCATCGCAGAGTTGGGTATGCCGTTTTGATTTTGGGCAAAATGGCATGTCTACTCACCATCATCAGTAGTAGTAATGATGATGGTGAAAGTTGTACTGACGATGATAATAGTTGTGATGATGAAGATCATAGTAATGGTGATGATGGCAGTAGTAGTGATGATGGTGATAGTAGTGATGATGATGTAAGTTGTACTGATGATGACAATAGTTGTGATGATGAAGATCATAGTAATGGGGATGATGGCAGTAGTAGTGATGATGGTGATAGTAGGATACATGGTGGTAATACTTGTGACAGTAGTGTAGGCTTAAGGGAATAGGGTTAATAATGGTATCAATTCCCCTAT
This sequence comes from Paralithodes platypus, assembly GCA_032716605.1. Classification (NCBI taxonomy): domain Eukaryota; kingdom Metazoa; phylum Arthropoda; class Malacostraca; order Decapoda; family Lithodidae; genus Paralithodes; species Paralithodes platypus. The sequence goes on from CM064502.1 coordinate 45,794,966, forward strand.
ATATATGCTGCCACCATCACAGGTTTACCCTGGGATTAATTAGATAACTCAAATGAATGTTAGATAAATGGTAAGGTTAGGTAAATGAAACTTTGAGAATAATTAAGAATAGTATAATAAAAGATATCTTAAGACTTATTCAGAAGTACACTAATATTGATGGTATAAGTATTCGTATCAGTACGATTAATTCAAGTATGGTTATATAGTCTGGTTATCACACACGGAGCTAACCTCTGACCCTTCCGATGAGCGAGCCAGGGTCTCTCTTGTATCTGCCCTCGCTCTCTGGATACTCACCTTATATTATGTTGGGTTACGCCCCTCTTTATGACGTAAAACCACTCATTATCATTCACGTGTACTTCACGACCAATCCTAGTACCTGTCAATAATGACGTCATAAGGTGTGACTTCCAACGTGACCTTTTCTGGGTAACTTTCCATCAGAGCGGTCACGTGTAACACCTATTGTGAGATCTCGGGAATGCTGACTAGAACTGACGTCTACTTAAACCTTCAGATTCTAGGCGCCCAGTACCACTTTCCTCCATCATATACAGTCGGTGAAAGAAATATGTTTACTAATATGAGTAGTTGTATTAAGGTTATAATAGTGAGGTATACTTTAAATATGTATTCTAGTGTTTAAGTAATTCATAGAGTAAATAGTTGGATATATTGGAGTATCTAACAGTAGTAATGATGATGGTTATAGTAGTAGTGATGATGTTAACTGTAGTAATGATGATTGTAAGATGGTGGTGATGATAGTAGTATTGATGGTTTGATAGGTGTAGGTATCAATGGATGATAGTAGTGATTAACTCTTTCACGCTTTTATGACGCAGAGGTTGCCAGATTAGCAATAAGAAATAGAGTTCTCTCACTCTTATAATTACCTTTCCAAAAATTAGTTTTCTGCCCACAAAGCCAACTGCAGAGGTTGAAGTAACTAAACTAAAGGTTTCTAAATACCCCTGATGGTAACAAAGGCTTTAAAGTATACCTAATCGGCTCAAAAATCGCGTCATAAGCGTGAAAGGGTTAAGATGGTAGTGACAATGATGGCATTAGTAGCGATGATGGTGAAACTAGTAGTGATGATTGTAATTGTAGTAGTGATGATGATCATAGTAATGGTGATGGATGACAGTAGTCGTGATGATTGTGGCAGTTGTGATGATGGCAGTAGTAATGATGATGGTGATTGTGATTGATGATGGTATTAGTAAGTGATGTATGGTAACCCATCGCAGAGTTGGGTATGCCGTTTTGATTTTGGGCAATGTGGCACTTCTACTTTATCAACTCTGGCGTAAGCAGAGTTTGGTATTGCTCCCCCGTATAGTGGGAACCACCCGGATTTTTTTTTCGTTGTTGTCGTCCGTCTGTCCCGAAGCTCCTCCTAGACCGTTGGACGGATTATCACCAAATTTCACACGAACGTTTGTTGCGGGTGAATGCGAACGTCAGCCAAAAAGATTTTTTGAATTTATGCAATAGGTATGATTTTAGGCCCAAAATATGGTTTTAACCCCCCCCCCCCCCCAGCCAATGATTGCGTTCTGGGGGCGAAAACATCTGCATTTGCTAGGTTAAGTTTAGTTGGCATTAGAAGTGATGGTAGTAATAGTGGGATTGATGGTGATAGTAGTGATGATGGTGATAATAGTAGTGATGATGGTTGTAGTTGTATTGATGATGACTATTAGATATGATGGATGGTGACAGTAGTAGTGACAGTACTAGTAGTAGTGATGATGGTCATAATAGTAGTGACGATGTTGACAAGTAATGATGATAGTTGTTGTGATAATAATGACAGTAGTGATGATGGTGTGAGTATGTGAGTAGTAGATGGATAATGGTGAAAGTTGTAGTGATGACAATAGTTGTGATGATGAAGATCATAGTAATGTTGATGATGGCTGTAGTAGTGATGATGGTGACAGTAGGATACATGATGGTAATACTTGTGACAGTAGTAATGATGATGGTTATAGGAGTCGTGATGATGTTAACAATACTGTAGTAATGATTGTAAGATGGTGGTGATGATAGTAGTAATGATGGTTGATAGTTGTAGTATCAATGATGCTAGTAGTGATAAAGATGGTAGTGCCAATGGTGACAGTAGGAGTGATGATGGTGAGAGTAGTAGTGATGATTGTATTTATAGTAGTGATGATGATCATATTAATGGTGATGACAGTAGTCGTGATGATTGTGGCAGTAGTAATGATGATGGTGATTGTGATTGATGATAGTAACTCATCGCAGAGTTGGGTATGCCGTTTTGATTTTGGGCAAATCGGCACGTCTACTTTATATGCAATGTTTCTTAAATGTTTCGCATAACAGTAACCCAAGTCTTTGAATGATGCTTTATAAATTAATGTTTTTATCAACTCTGCGTAAGCAGAGTTTGGTATCGCCCCCCCCCCCCCCCCCCCCCCCCCCCCCTGTATGGTGGGTTCCACCGCAAACAAGTCTGTCGTTGTCGTTGTTGTTGTCGTCCGTCTGTCCCGAAACTCCTAGACCGTTGGACGGATTTTCACCAAATTTCACACGAAAATTTGTTGGGTGAATGCGAACGTCAGTCAAAAGAGATTTGTTGAATTTGTGCAATGGTTATGATTTTAGGTCCAAAATAATGTTTTACCCCCGACCCCCCCCCCCCCCCCACACCAACCAATGATGGTGTTCTGGGGACGAAAACGTCTTGCTCCGCATTTGCTAGGTTAAGTTAGTTTAGTTGGCATTAGAAGTGATGGTAGTAATAGTGGGATTGATGGTGATAGTAGTGATGATGGTGATAATAGTAGTGATGATGGTTGTATTTATATTGATGATGATGACAGTAGTAGATAATGATTATGATAGTGACAATAGTAGATATGATGGTGACAATAATAGTAGTAGTGATGATGGTCATAATAGTAGTGATGATGGTGATAAGTAATTATGATAGTTGTAGTGATAATGATGACAGCAGTGATGATGGTGACAGTAGTAGTGATGATGACAGTAGTAGTGATGACGATAGTAGTAGTGATGATGGTAAGAGTAGTAGTTATGACTATAACAGTAGTATTGTTGATGATAGTAATGGTGATAGTAACTAGTAGTGATGATGGTTATCCATCGCAGAGTTGGGTATGCCGTTTTTGATTTTGGGCAAAACGGCACGTGTACTCACCATCATCAGTAGTAGTGATGATGGTGAAAGTTGTAGTGATGACAATAGTTGTGATGATGAAGATCATATTAATGGTGATTATGGCAGTAGTAGTGATGATGGTGATAGTAGGATACATGGTGGTAGTACTTGTGACAGTAGTAATGATGATGGTTATAGTAGTAGTGATGTTAACTAGTAATGATGATTGTAAGATGGTGGTGATGATAGTAGTAATGATGGTTGATAGGTGTAGTATCAATGATGATGTGATTAAGATGGTAGTGACAATGGTGACAGTAGTAGTGATGATGGTGAGAGTAGTAGTGATGATTGTATTTGTAGTAGTGATGATCATATTAATGGTGATGATGACAGTAGTCGTAATGATTGTGGCAGTTGTAGTGATGATGGTGATTGTGATTGATGATGGTATTAGTAGTGATGATGGTAACCCATCGCAGAGTTGGATATGCCGTTTTGATTTTGGGCAAAACGGCACGTCTACTTTATTGATTAAGTGTTTTATGTGAATATAGCTTGTTTTTAATAGGATTACGTGAGCGCATAATCGAAGGGCGTTATCAACCAGATTGATCAAGGTAAATTGAGGAAACACCCAGTTCTTTTGAGTAACTGTGTGATACAACCCAAGAATGTATTAGGGAGGGAAATCTAGATCACTTGTAATCCCGACCGGTTCATTTGGAGGAATTTATCATCTCTGCGTAAGCAGAGTTTGGTATCGCCCCCCCCCCCCCCCCCCCCCCGGTATAGTGGGTACCACCGGAAAAAAAGTCTGTTGGCGTTGTTGTCGTTGTCGTGGGTCTGTCCCGAAAATTCCTCCTAGAACCGTTGGACGGATTTTCACCAAATTTCACCACAAACATTTGTTGGGTGAATGCGAAACGTTCAGTCAATTTTGTTTGTTTTGTTTAATTTGTGCAATAGTTATGATTTTAGGTCCAAAATATGGTTTTAACCCCCACCCACCCCCCCACCAATGGTGGCGAAAACATCTCGCTCTGCATTTGCTTGGGTAAGTTAGGTTAGGTGGCATTAGAAGTGATTGGTAGTAATGTGGGATTGATGGTGATAGTAGTGATGATGGTGATAATAGTAGTGATGATGGTTGTATTTGTATTGATGACGGTAGTGATGACATAGTAGATATTATTATGTTCCTTCCACAACCAACTATACTCCTAAAATCGATTAATGAAATTTACAAACACATGTGGCAGTCCGTGGATTCGAACCCAGGACGCTCACACCGAAAATCAACACCTATGCACACGAAGTTAAGGATGGTGGACACTGCCTACGATTTATTATGCAACTTCGAATCTGCATATCAATCTAAGCTGTACAACATCCCAACTGCAACTCACGTAGGTCTATGTGAATGGAAAGAGCAATTAATGGGGCCTTAACCACAAGGGAAGTCCTCTCGATAAAATTACCCCTGAACCAATATCAATTATTATGTTCCAATAGTGATATGATAGTGACAATAGTAGATATGATGGTGACACTACAGTAGTAGTGATGATGGTCATAATAGTGATGGTGGTGATAAGTAATGATAGTTGTAGTGATAATGATGACAGTAGTGATGATAACAGTAGTAGTTATGATGGTGAGTAGTAGTGATGATGGTGACATTTGTAGTGATGATGACAGTAGTAGTGATGATGGTGAGAATAGTAGTGATGATGGTAAGAGTAGTTATGACTATAATAGTAGTAGTGTTGATGATAGTAATGGTGATAGTAACTAGTAGTGCTGATGGTGACCATCGCAGAGTTGATCCGTTTTGATTTTGGGCAAAACGGCACGTCTACTCACCATCATCAGTAGTAGTGATGATGGTGAAAGTTGTAGTGATGATGACAATAGTTGTGATGAAAATCATAGTAATGGTGATGGCAGTAGTAGTGGATGATGGTGATAGTAGGATACATGGTGGCATTACTTGTGACAGTAGTAATGATGATGGTTATAGTAGTAGTGATGATGTTAACTGTAGTAATGATGATTGTAAGATGGTGGTGATGATAGTAGTAATGATGGTTGATAGGTGTAGTATCAATGATGATAGTAGTGATTACGATGGTAGTAACAATGGTGACAGTAGTAGGATGATGGTGAGAGCAGTAGTGATGATTGTATTTGTAGTAGTGATGGTCATATTAATGGTGATGACGACAGTAGTTGTGATGATTGTGGCAGTTTTTAGTGATGATGGCAGTAGTAGTGATGATGGTGATTGTGGTTGATGATGGTATTAGTAGTGATGATGGTGACCCATCGCAGAGTTGGGTATGCCATTTTGATTTTGGCAAAACGGCACGTCCGACTTTATTGTATATTCAGAGTGTTGAGGTACCCTTTTTCTAACGGACGTCCTTTGTCATATGAGTCAATGTTATTTATAGGAAATATTAGTAAAGAGATTATATGTACAGTAGTAACGCCTTGGTCTCGGGAGTAGACGAAATAGGCCCAGTGGACGTGTTTAATTCTTACGGTTAGATAAAGTATATAACTTTTGTTTAAATAGGTAAATAACGGTTGATTTATTAGTGCCCTGGTCTCTACAGTAGACTCAGCAGGGCTCGGCATAAACTATATTAATTTAGATACTAATAACGTGCCTTTGGATCGAAGTCGACTTGAGTCAATACCTGAATAACGGGAATTCAGCTAGGGAGTAACGGGAGCTCTAGGGTTCCAAAGTGCAACCTATCGTGAATCGACGTAATATTCAATCCGTGTCTTGAACTCATCTCGGCCCGACACAGAGAAGCAGTTATTAGAGTAGTTAGGAAGTGTGTTAAATAAAGTATACGAACTTCTAAATAACTGTCGATTTATACCCCACTTAAGTAGTATAGTCGAGAAAAGAAAATAATTACTACAATACATTTATTGTTCTATAAACAAAATTCCAAATATCAACTGTTAACCCTCTTACTCTCGCTTAAGGGGGGATGGGCCGGTTTTCTGGACCACTTTCTCCCTCATGTTTAGCCCCATTAGTTTTCAGATGTAAAGATGTTTGCCCTATTAGTTATTCGATTTTAAGACAGTTCGCCCCATTTCCTCATCTCTCACTATCTCTCTCACTCTATCTATCTATCTCTCGCTCTCTCTCTCTCTCTCTCTCCCTAGTAGAATATACACTTCCTGGTTATACAATGTTTGAGAAAAGTTGAATCAATAAAAATGGAGGTGGCGTTTTTTTTTCCAAGAAAGTCTTAATCCCATCTTAATGTCAAAACCTCAAGTTGTGAATGTCGATATACAGTATATCTTATGTACTCTTGAAAAATATTCAGCGAACTAAAATAACACTAGTTTTAAGTGGGGTCACCGGCTTTTTTATCTTTCTCTCCTTTTCTTTCTTTCCCTGGCTTGTATCCATTCGGCTCCATTCGGCCAACTGTTTTTAGATGTTTATCCCCATCCAGATGTCGATTTCTTCCTGGCGAGCGATAGCGAACCAGCATTGTATGGAGAAATCCGGCTTCGCCAGAGACATTTTTATATCGAAAAATTTACAAATTTAGCTTGCTGTTAAAATAAATATACATACAGTATATGCTGGCTCGCTAGCGCTCGCCAGGAAAATATTGACACTTGGATGGGGGTAAAAGTCTTAAAACAGTAGGTTGAATGGGGCCGAATGGATACAAGCCAAGAAGAGAGGGAGAGAAAGAGAAAACAAAAAAAGCGAGGTGGGCTCCCTTATCAAGCGAGGTGAAAATTCCGAACAAATGGGGGTGAAACAGGGAGGGTCGGAAATGGGGTGAAACAGGGAGGGTCGAAAATGGGGTGAAACAGGGAGGGGCGAAATGGCCTAACCTCCCACCTCCTCCTGACTTGCTTCCTTTCCAGCTGTAAGATTTATGTTTACTCTCTACACATATTTCACTTTGTATATAATTCTTTTACATATTTAGCTTATTGTCTTCTGGTAAATATTAGACGATTTCATTCAGCTTAGGAAGGACCTCTAGCAAAGATAAGGCTTCCAACTATCACAATCAACCTATTTAACTACCACAGCTCCTTCCCAATCTGCATAATATAATATCGTCTACATATAGCTAGAATATAATATAACACACGGCGCTGGTACTCAAAGGATTAAACTTCACTATTTACAATATTCATGCACACACACACACACATAGTAGACGGAGCGCTACGCCCATTAAGGGAAGGCAGACCGTTTTTTCTGGACCCCCTTCTCCCTCATGTTTATCCCCCCTAATTTTGAGATTATAAGACGTTCGGCCCATTAGTTTGCCGATTTTAACACCTTTCGCCCCATTTCATTGTCAATTTTTTCCTGGCGAGCGATAGCGAGCCTGCATATTTAAGAGGAACCGGCTTTCGGCCGGGACATTTTTCTACCAAAAAATGTACAAATTTATCTTGAAAGGGGGTCTAGGGGGTGTTTTTCTAAGCTTGATGGAGGTCTAGGGAGAACACTAAAAAAATATATGAATAAAGTAGACGTGCCGTTTCGCCCAAAATCAAAACGGCATACCCAACTCTGCGATGGGTTACCATCATCACTACTACTATCATCATCACTACAACTGTCACCATCATCACTACTACTATCATCATCACCAGTACTATCATCATCACAAATACTATTATAATCATCACTACTACTCTCACCATCATCACTAACACTGTCACCATTATTATCACTACTACTAGTAATTATCACCATCATATCTACTACTGTCATCATCATTACTACTGTTATCACTATCACTACAACTACAACCATCATTACTACTATTATCACCATCATCACTACTATTACCATCATCCCCACTCTTACTACCATCACTTCTAATGTCAACTAAACTAACATAACCTAACTTACCCTGACATATGCTGGGCGAGTTGTTTTCGGCCCCAGAATGTTGGCGTTGTGTGTGTGAACCCCTACTGGGCACACACACACAACACGCCATCATTGCTGGGGGGGGGGGGGGGGGGGGAATTTTGTTTTGACCTAAAATCATAACTATAGCACAAATTCATTTTTTTTTTATATTACCGTCGCATTCCCGCACCGAAGGTTCGTGTGAAGTTTGGTGAAAATCTGTCGAACGGTCTAGGAGGAGTTATCAGACAGACAGACAGACAGACAGACATTTCGGCCGACATGTACCACTATACGGGGGGCGATACCACTCTGTTTACGCAGAGTTGATAAATTAATTAATAGACCAAACAAATGGCCAGTCTCCCCTTAATTTTGACCACCAATCACTGGACCTCTACATGAATTTACCCGCCTTCTTTCCTCCTCCTCCTCCCTCTTTTCCATCTGAAAGAAATTTTTGGCTGGACAAATATTTTGGTGTATGGCATTTGCTTGATGAAGCTATTCTATTTTTTATTAATTTCACCACAACACCAAACACCTCTAATGAAATTAATGAAAGCATATAATTTATGTGATCCACCAGGATTCGAACCCGGGTTATCATACACAGATTTTTAGACACTTTTACCATTACACCACCGAAACGGTTAAAGGTTTACAGTATGCACACGCCTACGACTTATTATCCATTCTCGAATACTGGATATTAATCTAATCATGTTCATATTCCCACCACACTATGGTAGCCTAATTTTGTATATATGCAAAACGTCAATAAAGTGCTCTTCCTCACATGGCGTTTATTTTCATTACCGTCTTGATAGCATAATGCATAAGTGTGCGGAATTTCGATGTGAGTATCCTAGGTTTGAGTCCTTGGAGTACCATCATTACTGTCTTGATAGCATAAGTGCGCGGAATTTTGATGTGAGTATCCTGGGTTCGAGGGAGAGGGGGGGCAGGGCAATTTTTTTTTTTAACCTAAAATCAAAATTATTGCACAAATTCAAAATATCTGTTTTTAATTACCGCCGCATTCACACTCCGAATGTTCGAGTGAAGTTTGGTGAAAATCCGTCTAACGGTCTAGGAGTTATCGGACAGACAGACAGACATTTCGGCCGGCATGTACCACTATACAGGGGGCGATAACCTGCTTACGCAGAGTTGATAAAGTAGACTTGCCGTTTCGCTCAAGATCAAAACGGCATACCCAACTCTGCGAAGGGTTGCCATCATCACTAATATTACCACCATTTTTATTACTACAATTGTCACCATCATCAGTAATACTACCATCATCACTAATATTACCACCATCACTACTACTATCATCATCATTGCTTGGGAATAGGTACAGGGCGGGGGGGGGGGGGGAGGGGGGCCCAAACCATATTTTGGATCTAAAATCATAACTATTGCACAAATTCAAAACATCTTTTTTAACTAACCATCGCATTCACGCACCGAATGTTCGTATGACGACGTTTGGTGAAAATACGTCGAATGGTCTAGGAGTTATCGGACGGACAGACATACAGACAGACAGACATTTTGGCTGGCATGTAGGCCTACCACTATACGGGGGGCGATACTACTCTGCTTACGCAGAGTTGATAAAACTCTAGTATACAAGCTTCGGAAAGACCTGTAGAAGTCAGAGAAGCACAGTCGAGGCCTTTAACCCTCTCCGACATATGACGCGATTTTGAGGCTATTAGGGATACTTTAAAACCTTTGTTATGGTTTAGAAACCTTTAGTTTAGTTACTTCAACCTCTGCACTTGTCTTTGAGTTAGCTGTGGGCAGAAAACTAATTTTGGAGAGGTAATTATAAGAGTGAGAGAACTCTATTTCTTATTGCTAATCTGGCAACCTCTGCATCATATGAGTCTGAAGGGGTTAAGGGGGGATGGTTCACTTTTTGGTAGATTTTTTAATTCATTTATTATTTTCTTTAGTGTCCTCCCTAGACCTCCATCAAACTTAAAATAAAGTAGATGTGCCGTTTTGCCCAAAATCAAAACGGCATACCCAACTCTGCGATGGGTTACCATCATCAATCACAATTACCATCATCACAACTACTGCCATCATCACTACAACTGCCACAATTATCACGACTACTGTCATCATCACCATTACTATGATGATCATCACTACTACAATTACAATCATCACTACTACTCTCACCATTGTCACTACCATCTTAATCACTACTATCATCATTGATACTACACCTATCAACAATCATTACTACTATCATCACCACCATCTTACAATCATCATTACTTCAGTTAACATCACTACTACTATACCCATCATCATTACTACTGTCACAAGTATTACTACCATGTATCCTACTATCACCATCATCACTACTACTGCCATCATCGCCATTACTATGATCTTCATCATCACAACTATTGTCATCATCAGTACAACTTTCACCATCATCACTACTACTCACCATCATCACTAATACTTACACCATCATCACTACTGTCATCATTATCACTACAACTATCATTACTTGTCACCATTATCACTACTATTATGACCATCATCACTACTACTACTACTGTCACCATCATATCTACTACTGTCATCATCATCATCACTACTGTCATCATCATCAATACAACTACAACCATCATCACTACTATTATCACCATCATCACTACTATCACTACCATCAATCCTACTATTACTACCATCACTTCTAATACCAACTAAACTAACTTAACCTAACAAATGCGGGCGAGTTTTTTTTCGCCCATTGAACGATGGCGTTCTGTGTGAGTATGCTCCTATGGGGCACACACACAGAACTCCATCATTATTGCTTGGGAATAGGTACAGGGTGGGGGGTGGGGGGCAAAACTATTGTTTGGACGTAAGATCATAACTATTGCACAAATTCAAAAATATTTGTGTAATTACCGTCGCATTCACGCACCGAAGGTTTGTGTGAAGTTTGGTGAAAATCCGTCAAACGGTCTAGGAGGAGTTATCGGACGGACAGACATTTCGGCTGACATGTACCTCTATATGGGGGGCGATACCACTCTGCTTATGCAGAGTTGAAAACATCCATCAGATCCCCCTTCTAGTTTAATTTGTAAATTTTTCGGTAGAAAAATGTCCCGGCCGAAGGACGGTTACTCTTTAAGATTACAGGCTCACTATCGCTCGCCAGGAAAAAGTAGACATCTAAATTTTTGTTTTTTGTTTTTTTTTCTATGTGATTGAGGGAGGCAAAAGGCATAACTGTCTATAGCGAGTGCCTCCCCCATAGTTGAAAGAGTGACAGGGCCAAAATCAAGAGACGTTCGAGCCAAAATGCCTGGACACACGGAGTTTGAAGCAATTTAAGTCATAGGAAGAGGGAAAGACTGATTCTGGGAGAGAGTTCCAGAGCTCAGATGTTGAGTAGAAGAAAGTTTGAGAGTAACATTTCACTCTTGGGTTGGAGAGTTGCACAGAGTAGGGGTGGGATTGAGTTGCAAGACGGGTACCACGTGCCCTACGTAAAGGAGGTGGTATGCACTGGGATAGCTCTGAGGAACACTGATTATTATAGTAGCGATAGAATAGCGAGAGAGATGCAACATTGCGGCGGAGAGAGAGAGATTGCAGAGAGTTGGTGAGTGGACGGGAGTTAATGATACGAAAGGCCTTCCTTTCAACTTTGTCTAGGAGAGCGGTGTGAGAGGAACCTCCCCACACATGTGAACAATACTCAATACAAGGGTGCACTATGCCCCTGTACAGAGCAAGAAGCTGTGCAGGGGAAAAGAACCCCCTAAGGCGGTTGAGCACACCCAGCTTCTGGGAGGCTGCCTTAGCAAGACTGGTAATATGGTCCTTCCAAATGAGAGCAGAAGAAAAAGAGACACCAAGAATATTGAGAGAAGATGAAGGGTTGATTTTTGTATTGTTGAAGAATAAGGGATAGTCCGCTGGGAGATCCTGACGGGTAGATAGATGGAGAAATTGGGTTTTGGAAGCATTAAAGTTAACAAGGTTTTCTCTGCCCCAATTGGAAATAGTATTTAGATCAGAATTTAATTTAAATGGCACGAAAGGTCTTAAAATTGTCAACGAAATGGGGCGAAAGGTGTTAATATCGCCAAACTAATGGGCCGTAGGTCTTATAATCTCAAAACTAGTGGGACTTAACACGAGGGAAAAAGGGGTCCATACAAACGGTCTGCCTCCCCTTAATTGAGTTTAGAGGTGAAGTTGGTTGGTGGAAAAAACATAATATTTCAAAGTATATTTTTATCACACATATTTTTCCCCTAGACCGAGATGGCGCACACGGACAAGCGGACCATTATCGTGCTCACAGGTGTTGCGGTGGCGTTTGTGGTGATCATCGTTATCCTGTGTCTGAGCCCTAGCCACTATCCCTGCAAGCCGCCCCACTGTGACCAGGTGAGTGAGTTAAGGGGGGTTGCCGACTTTTTTTATATCTTTCTCTCCTTTTCTCTCTTTCCCTGGCTAGTTTTCATTCGGCCCCATTCACCCAACTGTTTTAAGATGTTTATCCCCATCCGCAGGTGTCGATTTCTTCCTGGCGAGCGATAGCGAGCCAGCATTGTATGGAGAAATTCGGCTTCGCCGGAGACATTTTTCTATCGAAAAATGTACAAATTTAGCTTGGTCAATACAAAAATATACAGTACATATGCTGGCTTGCTAACACTCGCCAGGAAAATATAGACTCCTGGATGGGGGTAAAAGTCTTAAAATAGTACGCTGAATGGGGCCGAATGGATTAAAGTCAAAGATAGAGGGAAAGAAAAAAGCGAGGTAGGCTCCCTTAAACAGAGTTACACAGATACTGAGACACACAAACCTTGCAGTCCTTACTAGGTGGTCAGGCCTTAATACTACTAGACAGGGACAGTTTATAGCAGAAGAAAAGAACAAAGTATGCCTATAGGCCTCCCCTGGGTATCGCCTTGTTCGATTGGAGCCGGCAATCTCCCCATCTGTTAACTGTCTTCTGTTATAGAGATCTCCACCTGTAAGTGGCACCGATTAGAGTGTCGCCCATCGGTAATTTGTTTAGGGTTTATTCCCCTAGATGGGTTGCCTGCCAAGGCTATAGAGTCCCATCCACCCGGAAACATAGTTTTCAAATATCAGGGGGACTGCTATCACCAGAGACACCCCTATCATAGGGGGACCGCCTAACACCAGACAGCCATAATTATTACATTATGGGGGATGAGTGGAGGATGGGATGTACCCGAACTCTTCAGGGGAGCCCAGGGACCCTGACTCCACACATCAGGGGGAAGAGGGTCTAGGTTGTGCCATTCAGGGCTGGGGACTGGTTACTGTGGTTAGTGTAGGAAGAGAACTTCCTCCACTCTATGAAGGGGACTTGCAGTGCACAAGGAGGCTATGGAGGACCTGAACGAGTTCAAGCAACCAGACTCCTCTGAGTCCCCCAGGACCCCCTCACACACCATAGTCAAAGACCCTCACCAATACCAAACCCCAGACCACCTACCCCTTCCCATCCTCCACCATTCACTTGCCCTGCAATTAAATCTTAGGCTTGTCCATACTTCTTTAACTGATAGCGTAATGCATAGTGCGCGGAATTTGGATGTGAGTATCCTGGATTCGAGTCCCCGGAGTGCCACATGTATTTGTTGATTTCATTAATTGAGTTTAGATGTGAAGTTGGTTGGTGTAAATAACATAATAATACTGCTCTGTCTGTGTGTGGGATATCTGAAATAAAAATCTCCAAACCCAGAAAACTCCACAAATTATCAACTCTGGTATCCCCCCCCCCCCCCCGTATAGTGGTACCATGCCGGCCGAAATGTCTGTCTGTCCGAATACTCCTAGACCGTTCAACGTATTTTCACCAAACTTCTAACCAACATTCGGTGCATGAATGCGACAGTCAGTCAAAACAGATATTTTGAATTTGTACAATTATTTTGATTTTAGAATAAAACAAATGGTTTTGCCCCCGCCCTTTCCTCCAGCAATGATGATGGCATTCTGTGTGTGTGCCCCACACACACACAGAATGCCATCACATACAGAACAAGCACACACACACACACACACACAGAATGCCATCGTTCTGGGGGCGAAAACAACTCGCCCTGTATTTGATAGGTTAAGTTAGTTTAGTTGAAATTAGAAGTGATGGTAGTAATAGTGGGGATGATGGTGATAGTAGTGATGATGGATGTAGTTGTAGTAATGATGATGACAGTAGTGATGATGATGACAGTAATAGATATGATGGTGACACTACTAGTAGTAGTGATGATGGTGTCAAATAATTACTATAGTTGTAGTGATAATGGTGACAGTAGTGTTGATGGTATTTACGATGGTGACAGTATTAGTGATGATGGTGCGTAGTAGTATGATGGTGAAAGTTGTAGTGATGATGACAGTAGTAGTGATGATGAGAGTAGTAGTGATGATGGTGAGAGTAGTAGTGATTATAATAGTAGTAGTGCTGATTAATGGTGATAGTATGATTGATGATGGTGACAGTATTACTAGTGATGATGGTAACCCATCGCAGAGTTGGGTATGCCGTTTTGATTTTGGTCAAAACGGCAAGTCTACTTTATTACCAATACCGGTACCCCACACACAGACAAAGGAGTAAAGGGTACATCACACAGTCAGGAGTGGGAGTCTAACAGGAGTCACTAGGAGTCGCTAGAATCACTAGGAGTCATCGATTTTCACCGCGAGCGAGTGGGAGTCTAACAGAAGTCGCTAGAGTCACTAAGAGTCATCGATTTTCACCGCGAATAGGCCCGCGAGTCCGAATTGTCCCCTACTCCTAGTGACTCTAGCTGTACCCTTTAGTATTGCAGGGCAAGTGAGTGGGGGAGGATGGGAAGGGGTAGGTGGTGTGGGGTTTGGTATTGGTGAAGGTGGGTGAGTATACAGTATGTGAATGGAGGTACAGTAGGTGGGTGGGGACATGTGGGTAGAACAACAGTAGGTGGGTGAGGATAAGTAGGCTCCGTTCGATATGTGAGCGAGCTATTATTGTTGCTAAAACCTATGTAGACTACCCTCTGAGTGTCTCTACTGTAGGCATAAGTTTACAGGTGATTAGTTGAGTTAATTGGTGATACTAACCCAACGTACACACACACACAAGCATACAAACCACACTACACCACACACACACATTAATTAAGAAATTATGAGCACTCTTAAAATCAAAATATAATATATATATATATATATATTTCACTCCCAACACCAAACACCCATTGAAATGATGAAAACATGTGATCTTCCCGGGATTCGAGCCTGGTAATATGACGGTATTATTGTTTTGAAGTTATAATTACAAGTGATTTTACGTTCTCATAATTATATACTTTCATCTTTTCAAAACATTCTTTTTTGTGTATACAGTGTTACGTATCTTGATCCTCAAGTGGTTAACTTGATGAATCTAGATAGCACAGAGATATATATTAAGGTATCAGTCAGCTGAAGGCAAAACAAAAGTAAAATCTAATAACATTATTTCCTGTTGTTGCTTCCTCTCCTTTTGGATCTTAGGACTTGGTATCCTTTATTGACTGATACTCTTTAATTATGAAAAAATACTGAAACTAATTAAAGTCATGTAGTATGTATAAAGAATTATTATTTAACCGAAGCTTAGTAGGCTATGGTTATGAACCGAATAAGTTATATCTAAAGGACTATTAATTCTAAAAAAAGTCTTAAAAGATAAATATTAAGGTAAGAATATTTCTGTCTCTTACCCTTTTTGAAATGAATAGCTAGTTTTCTTATGTCCTTTTATTTATTTGTAATGTAGTTATTCTTGGTTCTTGTCTTACGTTAATAGCATTATATTATTATTATCATCAGGATTAATATCAAAGTCACATAAAAAGTTAGATATATATTTAATAATTAGTTAAATGTATTTCTTAACCACGTAACATTGAGGTTTGATTATGAGTAAATTAAGTTACAGGATCGCTTCATAGATTCGATTCAGGTCTCACTCAAATAATATGAAAAGCAAAATAATATTTTGAAGCTAAAAGAATTTTCTTCAACTTAGGAAATCACTAGAAGTAACATTAAAACAGCCATGTTAGTCTAAGGCGATATTACTAATATGAGACAATAGTATCACCGTACTAAGCACCGTTAAGCAATGTAAGCTTAATTAAAAGAAAATGAAAGAACTCGTAAGTATTAATATAAAACAATAGTATTACTTTCATCATAACCCAATTACTTAAATAGTTGCTTTAGTCCACAAGTCAGTTAACTAAAATAGTTAAGTACAAAATAGTAGCGTTAATGTTAATTCCCAATCAAATAGTTAAGTACATAATAGTAGCGTTAACGTTAATTCCCAATCAAATAGTTAAGTACACAATAGTAGCGTTAACGTCCCAATCACATATCTCACTAACCAACATAACGTAAGTGTTTACACGGAACACACTTAACACACACTTATATAAACTGACTGACAGTCACAATCCCATTATAATACTTCACCCCGTCTTCCTCCAGCTGCAAGTTCACCTTCCCCAACTCCAAATGAAACTGATTTGAATGCCCACTACTCGGGTCTTATATACTAAACAATGATGGTGTAGGAACGAATCAGGAGGCGAGTGATGGTGCGCGCCCCTATCATAGCTCGAGTTGTGTAGCAGGTGCGTGGTCCAATGGGGTCTCCTGGCGTCGATCATACGTCATAGCGTCGGGTCATCGAAGTAGTTTGCAGGGTCCCCTATGACGCACGCAGGTGTGAAGGCTTGTTTGCTGGTATGCGGACGAGCTGGTTTCCCACTCGCTGGTTCGCTCGCTAGTCTGCTTCGCCGCCTGGGTAGTTTGGCACTCCTTCAACTCTAATTCTAACTCTTAAATTAACATACAGGGCTCCGTATGTCAGAACTTGTTTTCTATTTTGTTTTGTTTTTCAGAGAAAAGGTCCTCTAGAAGTTGTTACCGATACTACCACCAGTACCACAACCTCCACTACCCTTGGCATACCCTTCACCTCCGCCCCTACCACCTCCACCACCACCATCTCCACCTCCGCCCCTACCACCTCCACCACCACCACCTCCGCACCACCACCACCTCCGCCCCTACCACCACCACCTTCGCCCCTACCACCTCCACCTCCGCCCCTACCACCTCCACCACCACCACCTCCGCCCCTACCACCACCACCACCACCACCTTCGCCCCTACCACCTCCACCTCCGCCTCCACCACCTCCACACAATTGCCGGATGAAACTGTTGACTCAGAAGTAGACACCTCTACCACAACATCCACCACATCTCAACCAGTTGTTCTGGAGACCACCTCAACTACCACTGAGGAGAAGTTGGCATATCCAAATACCCCTTCTACTTATACCACTGAGGAGGACTCAGCAGAACCAGAAGACACCACTGAGGCTCCCACTACCACTTCTACTACTACCACTTCTACTTCCACTACCACGCCAACCTCTACCACTTCTAGTTCTACCACAGCCACTACTACGTGTGGAACCACACTCTCGCCTGAAGAGGATGGTGAGTATGTGTGTGTGTGCGTTTAAGAGAGACAGGGGAGAGAGAGATAGAGCGAGAGAGGAGTTAATTTTATTATCAATTTCAAACTCCATTACATTATGGGGGTTAACCCGTACAATCCCAGCGACGGCTGCCACCAGTCAGTAGATAAATCACTCCCCAGTCCCAGCGACGGCTGCAAGCTGTCAGTAATATACGGTCATTGTAACTGCCAGTATCAGGCAGTGGCTGGTACCATGACTTGTAAATACTGTTCTAAGGAATTGGCAACACTTCTTAGGTTGACTGCAATCTTCCAAAGGCTGCCTGACTCAGTGTTTCATCAACTTTTGAGATGGGAGGTTGTTATATCTTGCCTCTGAAGCCATTTTGTCCACATTGCTTGGTACTGGGGGGTACATTTATGGTAGTACCCTATGGTACAGTAGGGGTTAGGAAAAATATCTGTAACTTTATCAACGTTCTATATTGTCTGTTATGTTATTAACTATCATTATTTATTTACATTGCCCACATTTAGCTTACCTACCTTATTGAGGGAGGTCACCGGCTTTTATTATATTTCTCTCCTTTTCTCTTTCCCTGGCTTGTATCTATTCTGCCCCATTCAGCCAACTGTTTTAAGACGTTTATCCCCATCCAGGTGTCGATCTCTTCCTGGCGAGTGTATGGAGAAATCCGGCTTTGCCGGAGAAATTTTTCTATCGAAAAATTTACAAATTTAGCTTGCTGTCAATATAAAAAATATAAATGCTGGCTCACTACCACTCGCCAGGAAAATATTGACACCTGGATGGGGGTAAACGTCTTATAGCATTAAGCTGAATGGGGCCGAATGGATACAAGACAAATAGAGAGGGAGAGAAAAAGAAAAAATAAGCGAGGTGAGCTACTTTAAAAGCCCGTATTCCTAGAGAAACTCCATCATTGTCGGTAGTAATGAGTGTACTGTATTTTCTTTTTGTTTGTTTTTTATTTTTTTTACTGTAGTTTTGCCGTATTTCGTTCATTAGGTTGGGCATAAATCGTAACCTGTAACCTCTCATAACTCAAAAAGGACTAGAGTAATCGAGCTAATATTTTTACCAAATAAGAAGATTTGGCTCAGGAATAGGTGTGGACATTGATAGTTCATTTGCTCTAGCCCTTTTGAGTTACAGAGGTTAGTGGTTACGATTTCTGTCCAACCCAGAATGAACGGACTATAGTCAATATGATATATACTAGGTGTTGGAATTACAATACGACTACTGTAATGCCGTTCCACAACTTCTTATTGTAATGGCATAAACTGCCGTATCCTATTGAATGGTTAGGAATACGGTAATACTATAGCGATTGACCACTTGCGAGTTTCAAGCTACAAGGAAGTTGGGGCCGCAAGCATCGATAATTAACATAAATGCAATAATAATGTAGGTTTCTGATAGATAGAAAGTATGGTGAATGTAATTGTATGTGTTTATAAAATCACTGCAATCGATTTTTAGCTGTAATGCTGCTAAATATCGACGTCTACAGCTCCAACTTCTCCTTATAGCCAGAAACTCGCAAGCCGTCAATTGACATCTACAATGATGGGAATTGTGTACCATAGGAATACAGGTCTTGATCAACTGACACCTTCATTTTCTCTTCGCCGCAATGTTGCATATCTCTCGCTATTCTGTCACTACTATAATAATCAGTGTTCCTCAGAGCTCTCCCAGTGTATACCACCTCCTCTACGTAGGGCACGTCGTACCCGTCTTGCAACACAATCCCACCCCTACTCTGTGCAACTCTCTAACCCAAGAGTGAAATGTTACTCTCAGACTTTCTTCTATTCAACAGCTGAGCTCTGGAACTCTCTCCCAGAATCAGTCTTTCCCTCTTCCTATGACTTAAATTGCTTCAAACTCCATGTTTCCAGGCATTTTGGCTGAAAACGTCCCTTGATTTTGGCCCTGTCACTCTATCAACTCTGGGGGAGGCACTTGCTACAGGCAGATCTGCCTTTTGCCTCCCTCACTCACATAGAAAAAAACAAATTAATGTAATTAACAGTTTCAAAAGATTACGATACTGTGGAAGTTACCGTAAATGAACGTGAGAACGTAAGATTCCAGAATTTTGAATAATTACGTAATGTGAGCGCTAGTGAATACTGGTGCTTACGACAATATTATTAGTAGGAGGAGTATTAGTAATATTAGTAGTATATATAATATTATCATTATTGTTAAGGGGGGATGGGCCGGTTTTCTGGACCACTTTCTCCCTCATGATTAGCCCCATTAGTTTTCAGATGTTAAGATGTTTGCCCCATTAGTTAGTCGATTTTAATACCTTTCGCCCCATTTCTTCGTCAATATTTAGACCTTTCGTGCTGTTTAGGTGTCGGTTTTTTCCCTGACGAAAGATAGTGAGCCTGTAATGTTGGAAGAACCGGCCTTTGGCCGGGAAATTTTTCTACCGAAAAATGTACAAATTAATCTAGAAGGGGGATCTAATGGATGTTTTTTTTTTTTTTTTTTGATGGAGGTCTAGGGAGGAAACTAGAAAAATAATGAATACATGCAAAAATCGCCCAAAAAGTGAACCATCTCCCCCTTAATAGTGATAGTAGTAGCATTACCTTTAGTACTGTACACTCGGATACCATAGTCTCTAGCTCACTCGTAAGAATTCGTGGACACCCTATGGTATTCTTTATGCAATTATAACTGTCTGGATTGATTTTGTGATAGATCTTTCTTGTCAATATATAGTATATATAGTTTGGTATTTGATGTAAAGAAAAGTATGTTAATAAATTCGTGTTCAGATATATACTTCCATAATGAGAAATAGGTGAAGTCTACGAATATTTATGAGTGGGCTAAAGACTATGGTATCCGAGTGTACAGTCGCGCTAATAAGTGATGTCTCGGCATAAAGCATGTTTTGATCAATAATTGGTATCAGCATTATCTAAGCTTCATTTCTTCATATCGAATGCAATCAACATGTTCCTACACTTACCCACCCTATGTAACATCTGACAGCCATTAATACAGTACAGAGAAACACAAATGTAATGACAGCTGGTACATGACTTATTAGCGCGACTACTATGTTATTACTATATGTTCACAGATAAGGTTTGCCAGACGACCCCGTGCAAACGAATGGCTGCCAAGATGCTGCACATGAAGGACAACGGACCGGTGCATCCCTGCGAGGTGGGTACTTGAGGGGGTAGTACTCGCTTTTTATGGACCCCCTTCTTCCTCATGTTTAGCATAATAGTTTGGAGGTTTTAAGATGTTCGTTCCGTTAGTTTGGCGATTTTGAGACTATTCGCCTCATTTTGTTGTCAATATTAAGACTTTTTGTGCCATTTAGGTGTCGATTTTTTCCTGGCGAGCGGTAGCGAGCCTCTAGTTTTAGAAGAAACCGACCTTCGGCCGGTAAATTTTTCTACCGAAAAAAATAAAAATTAATCTTGAAAGGGGGTCTAGGTGTTTTTCTAAGCGTGATGCAGGTCTAGCGAGTAAACTCAAAAATATATTAATAAATATATATATATATATATATATATATATATATATATATAGACCAAAAACCAAGCACTACTCCCTTAATGAGGCTATCATTAGACGATTGTATTCAACTTTGGGGCCCTCTAAAAATCAAAGAGTTAAGGTATATCTCAATTAACCATCTAACTTTCAAAAACAAGAAATGAGTGGTAGGGGGTAGGAGGCGTGACAACAGTAGCATAAAGGTTCGTACTACGACCCTGGTCTCTGGGTCTTCTCCTGGGTGACCTACTATGGGTTTCAGAGGCCGTGTTACATCGTTTTTCGGGAATAACTTATTAACAAACAGTTGGATCAGTATGATATGTTGACACAGCTTTTTTCGCACCGTGCCCTAATTTTCGTCAATATAGTGCATTACCAAAAGTGTAGAAATAAGCCACTTGTCCCTGTGTCATAGGTTAAAGTCACACATTAATGACTAAGAAATGGACAAGCTACCGTGGCTTACCTGTGAGAACCACCAAACCATTATTGCTCCTCCATCAAACACGGTAGTTATCAGCCACCACCCAACCCTATTATCGCCCTTAAATTCAAGTTATCTGTCAATATTAGGTATAAATATACAAAAAGTATGTATTTTTGTATATCTCTATTTTGATATTGACAGATAACTTGCATTTAAAGGAGATAATAGGGTTGGGTGGTGGCTGATAACTACCGTGTTTGATGGAGGAGCAATAATGGTCTGGTGGTTCTCACAGGTAAGCCACGGTAGCTTGTCCGTTTCTTAGTCATTAATGTGTGACTTTAACCTCATGACACAGGGACAAGCGGCTTATTTCTACACTTTTGGTAATGCACTATATTGACGAAAATTAGGACACAGTGTGAAAAAGGCTGTGTAAAAATATCATACTGATCCGACTGTTTGTCAACTCTGCGTAAGCAGAGTGGTATCGCCCCCCGTATAGTGGTACATGCCGGCCGAAATGTCTGTCGGTCTGTCTGTCTGTCCGTCCGTTCGTCCGAGAACTCCTCCTAGACCGTTTGACGGATTTTCACCAAACTTCACACGAACCTTCGGTGCGTGAATTCGACGGTAATTATTATTTTTTTTTTGAATTTGTGCAATAGTTATGATCTTAGGTCCTAACAATGGTCCCCCCCCCCCCCCAACAGCCCCCCGCTCAACCAGCCTCCCTCCTCTCAGGTCCCCCACCCCCCACCCTGTACCTATTACCAAGCAATGATGATGGCATACTGTGTGTGTGTGACTCATAGGGGCACACTCACACAGAACGCCATCGTTCAGGGGGCGAAAAAATACTCGCCCGCATTTGTTAGGTTAACCCTCTTAGGTGCGGGGCGTGCCAATTTAGATCCTCCCAGTTTACTCCATTAGCTTGGAGATTTTAAGACGTTTCATCTCATTTGTTTGGCGATTATATGATGGTTCAACCCAATAAGGTGTCGATGTTTCCTGGGCGAGCGATAGCGAGCCTTCAATTTGGAAGAAACCGGCCTTTGGCCGGAACATTTTTTACCGAAAAATTTACACATTTAGCTTGAAGCGGGTCTGGGAGACGATATTTTTTAGTTTGAAGGGGGTCTGGAGAGGCGTTTTTTAAAGTCTAGGGGGTAAACATAAAAATACATTCTTCGGAAATGGCAAACACAATTAAAACCCTCCATAATTAAACAAAATACCAAAATAACCCTAGGACGTTGCACCAGATAGTGTTAAGTTAGTTTAGTTGACATTAGAATTGATGGTAGCAATAATGGGGATAATGTTGATAGTAGTGATGATGGTGATAATAGCAGTGATGATGGTTGTAGATTTAGTGATAATGATAACAGTAGTGATGATGATAACAGTGGTGAGAGTAGTAGTGATGATTGTAATGATGGTGATGATAGTAATGATGATGATGATAGTAGTATTGATGATGGTGACAATTGCAGTGATGATAGTAGTAGTGATGATGGTGGTAATATTAGTGATTATGGTAGTAGTAGTGATGAAGGTGACAATTGCAGTGATGATAGTAGTAGTGATGATGGTGGTAATATTAGTGATTATGGTAGTAGTAGTGATGAAGGTGACAATTGCAGTGATGATAGTAGTAGTGATGATGGTGGTAATGATAGTGATGATAATAACCCTTCGCAGAGTTGGGTATGCCGTTTTGATTTTGGGCAAAACGGCACGTCTACTTTATTAATAAGTTATTCCCGAAAAAAACGATGTAACACGGCCTCTGAAACCCATAATAGATGTGTGTGAATTTGTGTTTTTGTCTATGTTTGTTCGTTGTTTTATGTTTTTGTGTTTTCCTGATAATTAATTGGTATCAGCAATAACTAAGCTTCATTTCTCCATATCGAGTGAAATATACACACATTTTCCTACACTTACCCACCCTATTCAACATCTGACAGACATTAATACAGCACAGAGCAAGCCAAACGTAATGACGGCTGGGACATGACTTATTAGCGCGACCGTACACTTGAGAGCTGCATCGAGATTTGTTGACGTATTTATTGGCAGTCTCCAGGGATTTGGACTGTGATAGTATAAAGGACTGCATTAAGTGGGTAGTACTCGCTTTTTATGGACTCCCTTCTCCATCATGTTTAGCATAATAGTTTGAGGTTTTAAGACGTTCGTTCCGTTAGTGTGGCTATTTTGAGACCTTTCGCCTCATTTTTGTTGTCAATATTAACCCTCCTGGCCCGGGCAGGCTCTCCAAAGGACGGAGCTCGTATCCGGGCGATCTGGCCGAATATCAACAAAAGTAAACTAAGGTTAATCTCGCTTAATATATTACCTACATTAATCAAACATATATAGAAATGGGCGCCTTACCTTGCTGCATAGAATGGCGTTGAGTAGAGCTCTCTAGCTCAACTGGTTCCGGAGTGATGGTGATGGAAGTGGAGGTAACTTTTGCCGCGTATTTACCTCGGCGCGTCCGAACACTCAACCGCGGCCCCGGCTATGACGCCCATTTGCACTCGTCGCTCCACCCGCAATTATGCCGGGAAGCAATTTGATAGTGTTTTATTGGTTATTATGTCATTTATTATAGTTATTATGTTATTTTCACTCAATACAGTTATTTACATGAACATATTTGTGTCTCTGTCACTTATTACTTCGTTTTATTATTATTATTATGATTATAGTGTCACTTTCACTGGACTTTGATAATTGATAGTCATTTCCCCTTTTATGTATTGTTAGGTAAGCTAATAATATATATAGTGTCACTGTCACTTGTTCATATTGTTATGAAGGCACTTATTATTACTTGTGTGTGTCTCTTTCACTTATACTTAGTTTTATTATTATTATACTGTCACTTTGACTGGCCTAGGCTTATTGAGTGTCATTTTCACTTATTTATTGTTAGAAATATATATTTTAGTGTCACTTTCACTTGTTCATATTGTTATTGAAGGCACTTATTATTACTTATGTGTCCTTTTCACTTATACTTAGTTATATTATTATTCTTAGCCTACATTTGAGTGTCACTTTCACTGTTGTCACTTCCACTTCAAAAGTTTATTAGAGTATGGAAGTCGTTGAAGCAGGTGCCAGCACACAGTCCAACTTGACACTCGAGGCATTCCCAAGTGGTTTTTGTGGTTTTGCGGGGTCTTCTTGTTGTGTGGCTGCACACATGGCACCTCTTCTGGATTCTGGTGTTATTACCTGGTGCTTTGAAAGGAAGGGCGTTGAGCTGGTGCTTCCTGAAAAATTCAGCACACCCCATTCTGTCCAGCTGGTCTGGTCCTTGTAGTGACCTCCCTGGTGTAGCCGCATGTTTAGCCAGGAGCTCAAGTATCACCTGCTTGTGGAACTTCCGCAGGGACTTGTACTTCTTGGCTCCTGGAGTCCTCAGACGGTAGATGTTGTAGGCATTGAGGACCGACATATCTACCGTATGCAGGATAAACTTCTTGTACCACCTGCAAGATGTTCGCAGGCAGTCGATGAAGCCCATCTGCATGTCGGACTTGTCAACGAGGCGCATGTTGAGGTTATAATCCAGGACAGCAGCTGGTTTCTGGACGGGCTTCTTGGTTCTTCGGTCCACCTTCCCTGTGGCGACCATCTCGGCCTTGTGGCATGTGGTGAGGAGGTTGACCTTGCGCTGGTCATGCCAGTGGATGGAGAGGATGGGGTCACTCTTCTTGTGGAAGATGTCCGCCTTCTTCGTCTTGGTTGGGTAGCCTGGTATGCCCTTCCTCTTGCCCTTGACTGTGCCGACAGTTCCGGTCGTGCGGTCATGGAGGTACTTGGTCAGGAGAGGCGACATGTAGTAATTATCTGTGTAGAGGATGTGGTTTTTATTGAAGTGCCTCTCCATCATCTTCTTCACTACAGCGCCACCAAAACCAATGAGGGGGTCAGTCACAATTTCTCCACCCTTGCCGCTGTAGACTATAATGTCCAGCACATACCCCGTCAAACAGTCGCAGAGGACGAAGAGCTTGATGCCGAAGCGGTGTCTCTTGGACGGGATATACTGTCGGAAGTGCAGCCTACCATGGAACAGGACCAGAGACTCGTCGAGGCACATCTTCTGGAAAGGAATCAGGTAGGTGGTGAACCGATGATGTATCATGTCATACTGCTTCCTGATCTTCCATAATGAGTCGGGAAGGTGGACTGCCATGTTGTTTGTCAGGTGGAGATACGAGAGGATGTCGAAGTACCTGTCCCTGATCATGTACTTTCCAAATGCTGGAGTCGTTATGATGTCGCCAGTGATCCAGTAGTCTGCCAGAGCGTGCTTCCTGACATGTGTCATCAGCATTGTGAGTGCCAAGAACCCATTTAGTTCTGCCACAGTGACAGCTCTCCATGCCACCATCTTGGCACTGGTCTTCCTCCCAAGAAAGTTGGCACAGATCTCATGATGGTTGTTGGTCTCCTCGACGAGGTATTCCATGACTTCATTGTCATAGAAGCCACAGAAAATTTCACTGGGGGTAGCAGCTGGGCCATAGGGAAATGTTGGTGACACCTCGGAACCCATCTGTACCTCGTCAAAGGCAGGACAATCTGGCTCAAAATCAGCTCCATCTGTCCACACAAACAGGTCGGATGCTGATGCTCGAGGACGTGCAGGTGCAGCAGGCACACGCCCTGGATGCCCTGGCACACGCCCTTGGTCACGCGGACGCCCTGCACGCCCACGCCCACGCCCAGGGGCAGCGGCGTCAGCAGACTGACCACATCCACGACCTCGCCCTCTCGCTCGTCTTGTCGGGACTTCCTCTTCCTGTTCCTGTTCCTGTTCCTCTTCCTCTTCCTCCTCAGGCGACGTCAGGTCATCTGGGGCAATGTTGGGGTCGTCAGCATCGTCTTCAGGAGACAATTCGGGTGAAGAAGTGACCGGGCGTCGGCGGTGTGGGGCGCGGGAGGCTGCGGGAGCTACAACAATGGGAGCCTCGGCCTCGGGAGTTGGGATCCTTTTGCGGCGAGCCGAGGGCTTCTCCGCAGCAAATAATGCTCTGCGGTGTGTTGAGGGCTGTGGCACACTAGTAATACCACTTGAAGAGGCCTTTTGGTCATCCTGAAGGAGAGATAAAGCCGAGGGCTGTGGGTGAGCCACGCGGCGTCCCGGGTCAAGGCGTCGGGACAATGGAATGCGGGTGGTTGCTAGACCAGGGTCGGCGTCATTATCACTGTCTTCAGCTTCCCTATCCTTTTGTGCGGCTGCCCTGCGTGCTTTTTTAGCTGCACTTTTCACCAACAATTGTATATAGAAATATTTGCCCACTTTCAAGGGCGTACGGGCAGGCAAAGGGGAAGGTCCTGGGCTAGGGCTAGGCCTAGGCTGACATAGCAAAGATGGCGAAGGGTTGGCCTAGGTTCTAGCACACTTGGAAGCTCAATGGCACCTTCCTGAAACACTTCCACATCAGGATCATCACTACTGTCTCCCCCCTCAAATAAATCGACATTATCGTCGTCTCCAAAGCCAACGAAATCGTCATCTTCGCTTGCACTTATAAATTGTTCTTTGTCCACCAAGCTTTCGCCACTGCTCTCTTCACTATCAAAAAGTTGTCGCTGTATAGCGCTATCACTCAACAAACGCTTAACTTTCTTACGTTGAGCTTTCCTCTCGGTTGCAACAGGCGTTGAAGTTGCGAGCGGGGTAGCAGTGGAGCCCGCGGGAGGTTGCAGCGATTCGGACATGTCGGAATTTTTTTTTTCAGTATAACTCGCTATGGCGGCCACGTACGAACTGATAACACTAGCAGTTGAGGCTTGGTGGCGCTGCGGTCGCTCCTGCAATGCAAAATTTGGCCGCGCGAATTTTGAAGCACGCTTTCAAGCACAGGGATTTTAAAAGGACACCCTGGCACCTGCCCTTTTAAAAGGACACCCAGGCTGGAAGGGTTAAGAACTTTCGTGCCCTTTAGGTGTCGATTTTTTCCTGACCAGCAATAGCGAGCCTCTAAATTTAGAAGGAATTGGACTTCGGCCAGGACATTTTTCTACCGAAAAATGTACAAATTTATCTTGAAAGGGGATCTAGAGGGTGTCTTTCTAAGCTTGATGGAGGTCTAGCAAGGAAACTAAACAATAAATAAAATATATAAATATATAGACCAAAAACCAAGCACTACCCCCTTAATAATTTTTTAATATACAGACACAATTACTGAAATTGAAATAGGGCCCACTGATTATAAAGCTTTTAACTTCCACTACCACTAACCACCACTGCCATCTACCACTACCACTACCATCACTAACCGTCACCACCACAAACTTACACGAATCACCACTATTTGTTTATACCACTAAACACTAACCATCACTATCGCTAACTACCACTACCACTATCACTCCCTCTACCACTAATCACTAACCACCACTACCACTAACCATCACTAACCACCACTACCACTCCCTCTACCAATAACCATCACTACCATCACTAACCACTAACCACCACTACCACTACCACTAACCATCACTACCATCACTAACCACTAACTACCACTCCCTATACCACCAGGACTTCTATCAGTACTCGTGTGGAGGGGTTGCGGATGATCCTTTCTTCGAGCCTCAGGACCCTCAGCTCCTCACCAAAAACTTGATCTCAGGTAAATGTGTACTTACTCTAGTTGTACTTACTCTAGTTGTATTGCGGGAGTGAGCATGCTCGTTATTTCCCGCCTCCTATATGTGTAGGTGTTATATGTATCGTCGGAATGGCTGTGGATGTGTGTGTAGTCTGTATTTTTAGCCAATTGGCGACATCGGAAACGAAGGCTTAGGGTGGATCTGTATGGTACCATTCTCACTATAGACGGTACCGTCTCGCCCGAAGGCTTAGGTAGCCATCAGCTTAGGTGAACCATATGATACCCATCTCGCCTTGTACTATTTTTGCCAACCCCAGATGGGACGTCACAACGTCGTCCACTTATTCCAGGTACCTATTTACAGCTAGGTGAACTGAGGCTAACACATGAAAGGAGACAAGCCCAATTTGTCTCCGCCCGGCCGGGGATTGAACCCCCGGCCCCTCGTGTGTGAGACGAGAGCTCTACCACTAGGCTACGGGCTGTGTGTCAGGTAAATGTGTGTGTGTGTGTGTGTGTGTGTGTGTGTGTGTGTGTGTGTGTGTGTGTGTGTGTGTGTGTGTGTGTATCCATCATTTGCAGTTTCGGGCAGTCAATGATGAATCTATGAACATTCAGGCAGTAAGTCACTAAGCCATGAAAGTAATATTGCCCATAGACGTAATAGTTACTGCTGAGTGTGGTTGGTATTTGTGGAAGTATGTGAAATATGAGGTCTGAAAGTAAATGCTAATAAAAACAAAGTAATGGCAGTAGAAAGAGAATGAGACACTGTGTGTAATGAAAGTATAAATGGAGAACAGCTTGAACTAGTAGAAGAGTTTATGTATCTGGGAGCCATGATTGAGAACAGGTGAAAATGTGCAAGAGAAGTGGGAAAACAGAGTAACACAAGGAAGAAAGGTAACTGGAGCAAAGAAACGCCTTGTTTAGGAGCAGGAACACTTGGTTGAGCCCAAGTACTGTTATCTTCTACTGTGCTTCCTATTTTTCAACTTAAGCCGCTGTCATACAGCGCTTTTTCCGTCAATTTTCCATGTATCGTGACTTACGAGTGTCCACGATAGACCTTTCTATTTCCAGTTGGGATTGGTTAAAAAGGGAATCTACAATTCTGTATATACACAAAGCATTATGTAAAGTAAATTGGGGTGTATATCAGATGATTAATATATAAGGGGTAACTAAGGTATAGGGCCTATAGGCTAAGGTGTACATTTATTCTATAAAGAGTTAATTTGAGAATATAGTATTCCATAAGTATTAAGTACTATTTAATATAGTAATTAAAGTAATATGAGGATCGTTAGCAGCATCGAGAATGATTGCGCATGTCTAGCTTCACTTGTTACCAAGCTGACGTTCTAAGGTATCTCCCTATAAAGGGTGCCACTCAATAACACCAACCCTTACCAGCAACACCGGCGATCGGCCACATCTATTGTCCCATATATTAAACATCCCAGCACCTACTATCCATCAACATGCTCCACTAACCAGCTAAGTCTATATATATTCACTGGTGGCCATTATAATATATGTAGACAATATACAGCATGTGAATTAACAACAAAGTGCCCAACCCCGAAAGGGGTTGAAATAGGGGAGCTATCCCCCCCCCCCCCACCAAAGGCGGCTTTCTAGGGCCTTTCCTAGCTGATGCCGAGAGGATTGGGTTCTAGTCACGTGGTGATGGGCTGGTCTATCAGAGTGAGAACTGAGTGATCTCTGCCATACCCATAGCTTACTCTGACTGTTCCTTTTACTTATATATTTTCTAGATCTCAAGTGACGGCGTCTCTTCCGTGGATTGACCTCCCAATCTACCAAGATTGGAAGCCAAATGTCACATTTTTTCCTTTGCCCCTCAGCTTTCTCTTCATAATTGCTGAGGGGCACAGGGCCCTGGGTGGGGCTTTGGTTTCCCGGGCGTTTCTGTCGCCCTCCTCAGCTCCCCGCCATGGAGTGGCTTCGGTCACCCATGCTTTATTGTGGTCGGCTGGGAGGGTTCTGTGGGAGCGCTCGGTTATTGCCTTGGTCTTGCTCGGGGCCTTGGGGCTGTTCGGCCAGGCAGCTTGGGGAACAACAACAACAACAACAACAACAACAACAAAGGCGAGACGATCTCAATGCTTTCCCCCTTAGGCAGATAATCCTAACCCTTTACTCGTCTTGTAACTAATTCATAAATCCACTATACCAGTGTTATTCACTAATTTGTTCATGAGAACCAAAAGTTCAGGACATATTCAGAGTGAGAGCCGCATAAGCTATAAGGCAAAAAAGCCTTATAACAAAATATAATTATATAGGAACTAAATTACATATTTTTGTGTTTCCATAGCCACAGATTTATAGAAAACGACTAGTAACAATTATTATATTGAAATTATTTAGTAAAAAATATATTATTTTTAAATTCTTGACTTTACTAATATAAATTAAACAAATGAATACTTTCATTTAATGTTGTGATGACCGGAAATGAGCCAGCTGGTTTTTCTACTTTCTCCATGCTGTAGGCTACTTGTAATTTGTCACTGCTATTAATAATAATAATAATAATAATAATAATAATAATAATAATATTTATTCAGTTAGCAATTTACAGAGTTGGTACCACACAGTATGTTATAAATATGACATGTACCACCCTTGCATAATTCCAACTAAGGATAGCCCAATAAGGCCGTTAGGCGTATTTCCATTAGGGTCCTTGTGGGATTAGGTTAGCTGGGGAAATGGGGAGGATAAAGAAATAGATACTTTAGAGAAAGTATTTCTAGGGGGTTATTTTAAGATACCTTACATCCTATAGTAAATATCAGTAATCCGTAATCAGTAATCATTTCAGTTTGGTTTGTCTATCAGATAGACAAACCAAACTGAAATGATTACTCTATCTCTTATGTCGTATTTAGTAGTAGACATAAGCTTGGTGTTCCCTTCTCGCAGCTGTCCGGTTCAGGTGTTCCTTCAGGCTACGTCTGAAGGAATACAGTGTTCTCTTTTCACGGACTGACTGGGGTAGGCCGTTCCAGTCTTTGATGGCAGTGAAGAAGAATGTTTGCTTACCCTGTCCTTGGATTCTCGGGACCTTAAAATTAAACATCCTGTTTCTTGTATTATGTCCACTCCTCTCATTTGCTTTAACAAAATAATTCTTTAGATACTCTGGAGCTCTGTCATAGAACATTTTGAAGACATTAGTGAGCCTGACTTGTTTGGCCCTGTCAGAGACATTGAGCATACCTTTTTTTTTTTTTTTTTTTTTTTTTTCTATATTCCAACTTACTTCCTCTCGGGCATAGGCTGAGAGCCTTAACATTCACCGCTTTACAATGCACAGTGAAGCCCGTGAGGTCTTGTTCCAGTCTAGGGAGTGAGACATGTGAAGCACGTAGAGTACAACGAGCACCTGCCATCTTGCCTTCACATGAGGCACGGTGCTCACTCATGGCCCGAAACGACCCCATCTCTGAAGCCACCTCGTTCCCGTGCTTCACTGTCTCACCCCCTACACTCAGACTCTCACACTTACACATACACAACGCCACCTGTTGAGCAGATAACTCACCAGGCATTGCACCCCTATAGCATATTTATCAGTCACCTAGTGACTGAAGTTGTTCCTGGCCAACATGTGATCTGGGTCCTAGGTTCAGCATGAACCTAACCATTTTATTTTGAGTGACCTGAAGTTTGTGCTGTGCTGATTTAGATGATGCAGAGTACCAGGATGACACAGAATAGTCAAAATGACATTGAACAAGCGCTTGGCAGAGGGTCTTTTTGGTCGCCGCGGGCAAGCATGCCACCTGTCTATACAGGTATTTTATACATGCTCTACACTTACTCAGGATATATTCCAAAATTGTTTCACCTGACAAACTCGCGTCCAGTTTTAGTCCGAGATATTTAACTTGTGACACTGTTGTTATAGGAATATCATTACAGTTGACCGAGAAGCCCACAATGTCTTTCAGTTTACGTTTTGTTCCACATAAGATGGCTTCCGTCTTGCCCAGGTGAAGAGATAGTCTATTGTCCACTAGCCATTCACTACATGATTCTAGTTCTTTGGAAAGTGAAGCGGCAATACTTATTGGGTCTTTTCCTGAAACCAGAAGCACGCTGTCGTCTGCATACAGTAATAATTTACATGAGACGCTCAGTTCCATGTCGTTCACATAACAGAGAAAGAGGAAGGGACAAAGGATGCTTCCCTGCGGGACCCCACAGTTAATTGGTATGGGATCAGATATATTATCATCAATTTTGATTCTTTGGGTTCTACCACTAAGATAAGATTTAAACCAGTTCACAGACCCTATACCCATTGCTTGTAGTTTATTACATAGGATATCATGGTCTACTGTGTCAAACGCTTTTTGTAGATCAAGAAGAACCATACCGGTGTAGTTACCTTTAGACATTTCTTTACGAATGTGATCCGTTAAGTGGATGAGACAGGAGTCTGTCGAGTACATGCATCTGAAACCTGATTTAAACTTATAGAATAGATAATTTTGTTTGAGGTAGTGTTCAATTTGGGTGTATACCGCTCTTTCAAGGATTTTAGATACAATACATAATATGCTAACTGGTCTGTAGTTGCTAACTTCTAGTTTATTTCCTTTCTTGAATAGAGGGGTTACAATAGCTTCCTTCAGTTAAGCAGGTACAGTGTTGGTGTTAATTGACAAGTTGATGATGTGGGTTAGGGGGCCTGCTATACCAATGGCTCCATCTCGTAGACATTTGGCAGGAATTTTGTCTGGTCCTGTGCTTTTATGTACATTTAGGTTAGACAGCTCGTCAAAAGTGTATTTTGGTGTAACATTTTGCAATCCAAATGTGTTCGGGTGTATGTCTTTATCTCTGTAGAAATTACGAAAGGTGGCCGTTGTTGTCGTGTATTTATTGAGAGGTTGAGGTAGGTTCTGTGCAAGTGTGTTTGCTATGGAAGTGAAGAAGGAGTTGAAGTAGGTTGAAATTTGTCGTTTATCGTGGCAAACCTGATCATTAATGGTGAGAGCAATATTAGTGTTAGACGAATCCCTTGTCTTGTTGCTGTAGCCTGTTGTTTTTAGGTGCCTCCATAGTTTCTTTGGGTTATTCTGATATTCCTCTGCCTTATTGTGAAAATAATTAATTTTTGCTGATTTCATTTTCCTACTTAGTTTATTCCTGGCCCTGTTGAACTCATGTTTCATACCTTGATCCTGTTTATGTTTCGCTAGCCTTTTTAACAGATTGTCTCTGTGTTCCAGATGGTTTAGTATGTCATTGTTGATCCATGGGTCTGACCTTGCTTTAATTCGTATGTGTTTCAGAGGAGCTATTTCGTCTAGGATGTTTGTGATGATGGTTCTGAAGCCAACCCATGCGTCATTAATGTTTGTACTTCCAAACACTGGAGACCAGTCTGTATTCCATAAAATGTCCAGAAATGTTTTTTTATTGTAGTTTCTGAGTGACCTTGTTTTGATAACCTTGTGATTCTCTAGGGTAATTTTTGTGGTTTTCGGTGTGCAATATGTGACGAAGTGATCACTTATCCCAGTCTGTATAACCCCTGATTGGGATATTTTGTCCTCTCTGTTACAGTTTATGTGGTCTAATATTGTGGCAGTGTTCTCAGAGATACGTGTGGGGGTTGTGATGAGTTGTTTGTGATTGTGCATTGTCAGTATATGCCTATATTCTCGTACAAGCCTATGATTTCGTTGTTTGTAACACAGGTTAAAATCCCCTAGTATGATGGATTCGTTCCGAGGGTCTAGCGATGACAAAGTTCGTTCAAATTTGGTCAAGAATTGTGTGTCGTCTGGTGGCCTATAGCATACCCCAATTGTGATGGGTCTTGTCCTCGGCAGGTGTAGGTCGATCCACAGAGCTTCGTGATTTTCTACATGGAGGTCGATCCTAGTTGTGTGTGTGAGGTTGTTTTTTACATACAGACATACTCCTCCCCCATGCCTATTGCGATCATTCCTAACCATATTGAAACTTTGAATGTTTATTTCACCATCGTTTATACTTGAATCCAGCCAGGTTTCTGTGATTGCAATTATTGAAGCTTTGGCCTTATATTGCCCTTATTAGCTAACAAGTTTATTTCTGACAATTTATGGTACATTGATCTGGCGTTAATGTGGATAAGATGGAGCCCTTTGTAGGCTTTGTTGGTGAACACTCTGTATTCATCTTTGATTTTTAATGTGTCCTGGCTGGATTCTGAGTTGTTAATACTTGGATCATTTACATTAATATTCGGTAATGAATGCAAGGCACACTTATTGCAAAGGAATTCCCGTTCTTCACTGTTGGTCTTCTTAGAGATGCACTTCATGTGAGCTACATGTTTACACTTTACACAGTTTTGGATCTTCTGATGTCGTGTTATGAGTGATTCACAAATAAAACAAATGGTTTCGCGATGTTGTACAACTGAGTTCCTACATTTAACACATTCAACTTCGTTTCTACTGTTAACGTAAGTAGGCCTACATCGGTTATGGACAATTTCATTACAACTGTTGCATTGTAAAAGTGAACTCCTATTGTTGAAACCAATATTACAGACTATACATAGTTTTTTCTTACTGTTTATCATACGACTGGAGGTGTGGTTTGGTCCGCGTCGATCAGCTGTTTGTGCGGGAGAGGACAGGGGATACTCGCGGTCAGGCTGTGGTTGTTTGCTGTTGTTGTTGTTGTTTTCATTGTCCGTTGATGCTGCTTCCCTGTTGATGTATTTGCGAGTGCTACCTGTTTTTATTGTTGTTCTTGTTGCATGTTGTGCTACTTGGGTCGCCGATATCTGTGGTATTAATGGTGGGTAATGTAGTGTTGGTGGAGTGGGTAATTGCTAATTCCCTGCATTTATCGCATTCCATTTATTTTCTGCTGGTAACATAAGTACATCGATCGTGTACTGTTTCATTACAAATACTACATTGTGATGTTGGACTCCTTTTGTTGAATCTAATATCGCACACTGTACATAGCTTCTTTTTATTGTTCGTCGTACGTCTGGCGGTGTGGTGATCAGCTGTGCTGCTAGGGTGAGAGCGCGGGGGTTGGGGACTGTCTGTGGCTATGTCTCCCCCTATGACCCCTCCCAGTCCCACCTGTATTTGCTGTTTGATGATGTCCTTATTCCTGGCTGCTAATGCTGCTCCATTGTTGATGTTGTTGCGACTGATACATTTCTTCCTAGCTGCTCCGGTTACATGTTGACTCTTGAGCCACCGATAGTGTTGGGTTGTGTTGTGGGTTGAATTGGAGCGTGACGGGAGGCTGGGGTACCTGTAGGCCCGGTTTGTAATAACGAATTTTTCTGCTAGGGACTGTTGAAATTCAAGTTAGGATTCACACATGATTCACTTGTAGAAGGTTGTATTTCTGGTGGTTCATCTTCTTTTGTGTGCTTACGTTTTATAATACATTTGTCCATTTAGATTATAGCCTGGTATAATTCACTGCCTGGAATACGACAAATTGGCAAAAAAATAACAAAATGTGGAAAATACAGCGTTTGAATTTGTAAGAATACGAGTTTAGGTCCATAAATGTCATGAATATACCGAAACAGTCTTTTTCTCATAAAATAACACTAATTTACGAGGCACCATTACCCACTTTCTGATGTGGTGTTAATAAAACGAGTGAATGGACAAGACTGGCTGAGTATGGGCCGCCGAGCGCTGGACTTCTGTAACCCACACGTATAGTTCCTGTACAGAAAGCTCGTTCTACTCTCTCTCTTTCTCTCATCATTCCTGTATAAAGGGTGCTCTCTCTGTTCTCCTTTTCTCTTTGTGTTGAATAATTATGAAAAGTAAAGAATTGCCAGGGCCAGTAGGCCTATTCCCATTAGTAATTTTATTAAGTGATACGTCTGATACAGCATAATGATTCAATTTATATATAATACTTTGGACTTTTCTCTAATTACTGATGACATTCTCTCTCTCTCTCTCCTCTCTTGCGAGCCGCCAATTAGGTCGTTGCGAGCCGCCACTGGCTCGCGAGTCGCGCAATGAAGACCACTGCACTATACGATCCTAAGTCTTGACAGTAAAGTATGGTGCCGTAAACCAGGATTTAAGTATAGCCTATATGCCTTATTAAATATTCTACTGTACCCCATTTTTGTGTTCAACCTAGGCCTAATTGTGGCTGGGCGTCTTCTTGGCCATGCTTAAACCATCCCTGCTTTTTATTTTTTAGTGCTATAGTTTACACACTAGCCAATGATTCGAGGGTCTGGGGAAGTAGCGCGTGGTTGGGGCGGTATTGGCGAGAATTTTGAGCCGTCACCATCGCATAATAAACACTCGTTACCTAAAGATACGGTGATTGGACACTCGTATGTCAATAGATTTGAACCGCCACCATCTCCTATACTCCGTGAAGGCTTCCAGCTGAAGTTTCTGGCACAAAGTGGGGCCACAGTTGATTCAATCCGTAATTCGCCAGCCTTCGATAATCTTATACAGTTTCGTCCGGATCTCACATTCTTGATAGTCGGAGGTAATGATATTTTTGGTGATACGGTAGTTAATGAGTTAGCCAGTAAAATAAATGATTTGGCTAAACATATTGAGGATAGAACAGGGGGGCATTGTAAAATCGTGGGAATAGAGTCTCGTACCTCCCCCAGGGGCCTCAGTGCAGAACAATATAACAGAATAAAAAATGCCGTCAACAGACATTTACGCCAGAAATTCCCATTCTCCAAGTCAAGGTTCAACCC
Organism: Paralithodes platypus; assembly: GCA_032716605.1. NCBI lineage: Eukaryota > Metazoa > Arthropoda > Malacostraca > Decapoda > Lithodidae > Paralithodes > Paralithodes platypus. Next base: position 45,832,047 of record CM064502.1, read on the forward strand.
TATGGAGATGGGTAAGGAGGACTTGGCATATGATGGCGTCCATTTAGGCCCTTGAGGGACGCACAAGCTCTATAACCTAATCGTCAGTAGGGCGGCGCGATATTTTGACGAGGAATAGGCTAGCCTATATTTAGTTCCATTTATTAGGCTAATAGTTTATTTTATTGTCGTTCATCGTCCATCCTGACTCACCTATCCCCTATAAATTTGTGAATTGACTGGTAACAGGTTGGGTTCCCTTTAAACATGGACATCACCAAGCTGAAGAGCTTGAGGGCTGCGGCCAAAGGAGGCATTACTAAATTAACTAAGGATTTCAATACTTTCCTCAACGAAGCCACAAACGATGAAATCATTGCTAAAAAGGTCAGTATCAACAAGGCTTTACACAGCGTCAATTCCTTCAATGAGAAAATATATCTATTGTTAGACCCGAGGAAGATTTAAATGAAGTGGCTAATGATATGATTTATGAAGAACAGGTACAACACTTATTAGCCCCTTTGGATAGTAGACCAGTACGTACAGAGGTCTCTCGCAGAGAGGCTGTAAAGTCGGTAGTAAAATTGCCAGCCTTAACCCTCCCGAAGTTTGGTGGTGATCCTGCCTGGTGGACCGGATTTTGGGATTTATTCCAATGTTCGGTTCATGGGCGTCAGGACCTAACAGATATTCAGAAATTCACATATTTGAGGGGTCAGCTAGAGGGAGAGGCCTTGCAGCTCATAGCCGGATTTAGCTTAGAGACCACAAGTTATACTCCTGCCGTAACACTTCTCCTCAAGACCTACGGACAGATTGACCGCATCAAATCTGCCCACGTTACCGCCTTTTGTGAGATTCCTAGTCCTCGGTATGATGCACAAGACCTTAGACATTTCCATGCGGCTGCTGAATGCACACTAAAGTCGCTTAAATCTTGCAATGTGACGTTGGAGGACTTTTGTGCCGTAATGTTGTATATTAAGATTCCGTCTCCTTTGCGTGAGACTATTCGGCGAGAACTGAAGGATGAATGGTTACAGGTTGGTGGGGTCACTCGGACCCTATACGAGGAGATTTGTAACATGAAGGGGGCTGGCCTGCCTACACAAGAAAAATATAAACCTACTGCTGCTTTTACTGTTCAGCAAAACAAGGTAGCACATTACAAGGCAGGAAGCAATGGCTCTGATAAGGGTTGTAAGCTGTGTGGCAAGTCAGGGCACTGCTGGTTTAAATGTTTCAAATATCCTAATGCACAAACCAAAATAAAGAGGGCGAAGGTATTAAAGGTATGTGTTGGCTGTTTGGATAGAGACCATGGTCGAAATGGTTACACCAACCCAAAGGTGGAGCCGTGCAAACATTGTCAGAGCAAACATTACCATAGTGTTTGTCCGAATAGGGGCCAGGAGTCGCCACAAGCTCATTCGGAACACCCAGTTACTATGTCGGTTACTACTCAAAAAGAAATGGCATTACTCCCCACAATAAAGGTACCATTAAAAGGTAGGGAGACTTATGTTACACAACTTCGTGCTTTACTAGATCAGTGCTCACAAAAGTCCTTTATATTGAAGTCCTCATTGGAGTTAATACAACATACAGTAGTTGGTAAAGAGACTCTACAATTAAGGGGGTTCACAGGCTCGCTGGAGGATGCAACTTATGATGTTGTTGCACTAAACTATCGACACAAAGGGCGATGGCGCCAAATGAAATCCATTGTTGTCGATCGGCTTCCTAGTTACTGTGCTCACAAGGGACTTACTTGTATCACTGACAAACTCACTGCGCAAAAGTTGAAATTAGCCGACAATGATTTTCATTCAAACAAACTCGATATGCTGATAGGAGCGGAGAACTATTATAAGTTTGTACACCCAGGCTTTAAAAGAGTAAATTAAATTGTTCTCCTGCCCACAATTTACGGGTATGCTTTGAGTGGATTGTTCCACGCCCAAGGTTCAGAAACCACTGTCGAAGTGGTCACAGTTCCGAAAGTTGCTACCAGCCCGGTGGATACCTACTTACAGGACGGTGGGGGCCACTGGGAACACAAAGATATTGGTGCACTATGGGAACTGGACCACATTGGCATTGCTTCAAAGGAAGCAGACTTGGAGGCTAAATTGGTCATGTCAAAATTCAATGGGTCAATACAGTACTCTCGTGTTAATAATCAGTACACTGTTCAGTTGCCCTGGAGAGACAACAAACACTTACTTCCGAGCAACTATGGGCTAGCCTTGGGACGACTTAGAGGTCTTCAGCGTAAGTTCATACGGGCCCCCGGAATACTGCGAGTAATATGGAAGTGTCATTCGGGATCAGATAGCAAGAGGTTTCATTGAGAGAGTGTCAGTAGATAACCTTGACAGCACTAACCAGACTCACTGTCTGGCTCATCATGGTGTTGAAAAGGACAGTCGGACCACACCCGTGAGGGTAGTCTTCGACTGTTCAGCAAAGACAAGCACAAATAAGCTGAGTTTGAATGATTGTCTGTATACAGGACTTTCTCTTGTCGCTGACCTAACCCAGGTCTTGTTAAGGTTCAGATTGAACCAATATGCTTGGGTCAGCGACATTGAGAAGGCCTTTCTTATGCTCAAGTTGCATGAGGATGACCTGGATTGCACGTGGTTTCTGTGGCCCGATGATCCGCTGGATATCGACAGTCCAGTATCGGTCTATAAGTTTCGCGTGGTTCTTTTTGGCGCGACCAGCTCACAGTTTTTGTTGAATGCAACTATCTTGAAACATTTGTCACTGGTAGATAAACATACTCAACATGTTCACGGTCTGAGACGTGGGCTTTACATAGATAATTTGCAGGCGACCCATGACAGTGAGCAGGACCTTCTGAGCATATACAACAGCGCCCAGGACATATTCTTGGGAGCGCATCTCTTTCTCAGGGAATGGGTCACAAATAGTCCACATCTCAGTGATACCTTATTCGCACATAATGTCGCAAGTACAGTACAGGATAGGGTGAAGACCCTTGGGATGACTTGGGTAACTGATACTGATATGTTTACATTCCAGAAGAGGGAGCGTTTTTTACAAGTTAGCACAAAAAGAGAAGAGGTCAGTGTCACTGCTAGCATTTTTGATCCGCTGGGGGTTTTGTTACCTGTCACCATTAGGTCACGCATTTTTGTACAGGAGCTTTGGCGAGTAAATTGCGGGTGGGACGAACCTCTTTCGGACGCGCTTAGGGAATGCTGGTGTGACATTGGTTCTGATCTCTGGAGTTGCATGGACTTAGAAATACCTAGACAGGTTACCTTTTCGAGATATGTGACCTTACACATTTTCAGTGATGCTAGTACAGTTGCTTACGGAGCCGCTGCGTATTTCTGTGATGACAGGGATACGTGCCGCTTGATTATGGCTAAGGCTAGGGTGGCCCCGATTAAATGTTTAACTATCCCTAAACTTGAACTGACAGCTTGCGTACTTGCATCTAGGTTAGCCACGTTCATTAAAGAGGCTTACACATCTGAGCTGTCAATCAAAGAAAGTCATCTGGTGTGATAGTCAAATAAGTTTATGTTGGCTTGCAAGTAAGAAAGTGTTACCGGTGTTTGTTCGTAATAGAGTTGACGAAATCTTAGCGTCATGTACGAACACTAAGTTTAGGTATGTCCCTACTGACGTTAATCCAGGCGATTTGCTCACAAGGGGAATTACTTATTCCTCCCTACACAGTTCTCGGCTTTGGTGGGAAGGGCCATCATGGCTATCCCATCCTGAACAATGGCCAGATGGAGAGGAACAAGGTCCTGTGGTTCAATAAATGTTTGCGACCTCTACGGACACTCCCTCGAACGAGACCCATGTAATAGAATGGCCTCGCTATAGTTTGTATGAGGGACTAGTACGCATCATGGCATGGGTGAAGCGCTACGTGGGTAATATGAAAGCCAAATCGAAGGGGTCGGATCAGAATCATGGCATACTTACAGTACCGGAACTAAGAGCAGCTGAAGTCACTTTAATAGATGTAGCACAGAGGGAAGTTTACCATAAGGAGCGACAGGAACTTGACACTAGCACCACTGACAATAAGGTTAAGAGTAGCATTATTAAACAGTTGGGGTTATTTTTGGAGCAAGGGATCATTAAATGTAAAGGGAGACTACAAAGGGCTAAGATAGATTATAATACTAAGTTTCCAATCCTTCTTCCAAACAAACACAGGTTAACCTCACTGTTAATAGACAATGCTCATAAATTGTGCTTGCATTATCGGGTGGCATATGTGGTTTCGTATCTGAGAACGAGATGGTGGATTCCGAGAATATGGCAAACAGTGAAGTCAGTAACTGGGAAGTGTGTCGTGTGCAAGCGCTTTCAGGGCAAAAGCTATGGGTTGCAGCCATCTCCTCCACTACCTGATTTCCGCGTTAACAGGGTGGAACCATTTCAAGTCACAGGCGTGGACTACTCCGGCTCACTGGCTGTGAGGGGTGGGGGCGGTATTGAAAAGGTTTATGTAGTATTGTTCACTTGTGCTGTAATGCGTGCTATTCATTTAGAAGTTGCTCCTGATTTATCTTGCAAAACCTTCATGCACATTTTCCGAAGGTTCTGTAGTCGTAAAGGTTATCCCCAATTAATGCTCAGCGATAATGCCACCACATTTGTCGGTTCTACCAAATTATTAAAATCAAGACTAGATGATCCTCATCTCACACAACATCTGAGTAAGTTTAAATGTGATTGGAGGTTTATCCCAGCTAGAGCTCCATGGTTTGGAGCGATCTGGGAGAGAACAATCGGCACAGTTAAGGCATGACTGAAAAAGGTACTGGGTCGTGCCTCAGTCACACTTACAGAGTTGACTACGATACTAACAGAACTGGAGGCGGCTGTGAATGACAGACCCTTAGGATATGTGTCAGGAGATTTAGAGGATCCTGTACCTATTACCCCTTCACAGTTGGCCAGCGGACGTAGACTTAGACTGTTTCCTCAACCGATGAACGACGATGAAATCACGGATCCCTCATTGTACGTTGTAGACAACGTCTCCGCACGATATAATTATGTCTGTAAATTGTCAAATGATTTGTGGAAGCGCTGGACGATTGACTACCTGCTGTCTCTAAGGGAAAGTCATACTAATTTAATAGGAAACAAGGGTAAATCTTGGCCCAAAGTAGGTGACGTTGTCCTGATACACATGAGGGTCCTCGTTTGTTTTGGAGATTAGGTCTCTTCCTAAAATTACTTCCAGGCCTAGATCAGCTTGTTAGAGTCGCGCAGGTCAAAACCTCTACCGGTATTACCACTCGTCCGATTGCTAAATTGTATCCTATTGAACAGGAATGTGAAGATGTGGGCGAGATTATTGCAGATAGTATTGCTGGTGCGGACGCACCAGCGCAGTCTGCTGCTAGTCGGGATAACAGTAATCTTCGTCCTCAGCGGCAGGCTGCTTTGGGTTCCACGCGACTCTGGCAATCATTGATAGGTGGTGGAGCCTTATAATTTTCCACATTAGTTTAAGTCCAAATTGTAAAATTTGTAAATATTTGGTGGCCGGGAATATATCGTGACTTACGAGTGTCCACGATAGACCTTTCAATTTCCAGTTGGGATTGGTTAAAAAGGGAATCCATAATTCTGTATATACACAAAGTATCATGTAAAGTTAATTGGGGTGTATATCAGATGATTAATATATAAGGGGTAACTAAGGTATAGGCTATGGTGTACATTTATTCTATAAAGAGTTAATTCGAGAATATAGTATTCCATAAGTATTAAGTACTATTTAATATAGTAATTAAAGTAATATGAGGAACGTTAGCAGCATCGAGAATGATTGCGCATGTCTAGCTTCACTTGTTACCAAGCTGACGTTCTAAGGTATCTCCCTATAAAGGGTGCCACTCAATAACACCAACCCTTACCAGCAACACCGGCGATCGGCCACATCTATTGTCCCATATATTAAACATCCCAGCACCTACTATCCATCAACATGCTCCACTAACCAGCTAAGTCTATATATATATTCACTGGTGGCCAGGGTTTTGCAATTTGGGTGTGGCTTGCAGGGGTACCCCACCACTGGAAATTACTGGAAGTGGCCATTCATGATATCTGGGACCTGCAGAAAAGCTTGCAAGTGATTTGAAGTGGTTTTCTCATGAGCTGATCTAGGTCAGTTCTGGGGTTTTACCATTTTGGGGTGTGGCTGGCAGGGGTACCCCACCACTGGAATTTGCTGGAAGTGGCCATTCATGATATCTGGGACCCTGCAGAAGATTTTGCAAGTTATTTGAAGTGGTTACCTCATGAGCTGATCTAGGTCAGCTTTACGGGGCTAATTGATGGTGGCTGGCGGTACCCCATTACTGGAAGTGGCCATTCATAATATCTGGGACCCTGCGAAAGCTTTTGCAAGTGATTTGAAGTGGTTACCTCATGAGCTGAACTACTGTAGCTCATTTCTGGGGTTTTGCCATTTTTGGGCATGGCTGGCGGGGGTACCCCACCACTGGAATTTACTGGAAGTGGCCATTCTTGATATCTGGGACTCTGCAGAAGATTTTGCAAGTGATTTGAAGTGGTTACCTCAATAGCTGATCTAGATCAGCTTTGAGGGGCTAATTAATGGGGGCTGGCAGGGGCAACCCACCAATACAAATTGCTGTCATCAACCATGTTTCATACATTGGGTTATGGAATGCCTATTACAGTTATTTAGGATGGGTTACTGTGCAAAGCTGATCTAGATCATTTTTGGAGTGGATTAAATCCACTCTCATGGCCACATCCACCACAGCAAGCCTGCCAGTAGTCCAGTGCCATACATTAGCATTGATAGGTGATACTTTGGTGGGAAAGAAAATTGGTTACCTTTCCAGCTAACCAGACCCCCCCGGGCTCTAGTATGATATGGTGTCAGAATGTGTGTCAAAGCGTGAAAGGGAAATGGTTGAAGCAAAATAAACGGCAAATGACAGGAATGAATGGAGGAAGCTTGTTAGAGAGAGAGTAAACGTCGCGCTAATTAGTGATGTCTCGGCACCAAGCATGTTTTGATCAATAATTGGTATCAACAATATCAAAGTTTCATTTCTTTATATCAAGTGAAATATACAAACATGTTTCTACACATACCCACCCTATTCAACATCTGACATACATTAATAAAACACAGAACAAGCCAAACGTAATGACAGCCGGGATATGACTTATTAGCACGACTGTACATAAAGGTTTCGGGACACGTTTAGCCTTTAACCCCTTCTGTACCGGTGACGTCTTTTTACCTTTACGCTAGCTATACTTAGAGGATTTTGTGCAGTTTAAGAAGGATCTGTGGTAGTCAAAAGGGTCAAGTGACATAGTTCGAAGCTTGTTAATTGAAGGAGGCCCTTTTGAAACTGAATAAATCCGTGTAAATTAAGCTAGAATATAGTTAAATAGACGTTGCGGTACAGAGGGGTTAAAGCACGAAGCTATGGTGGTTGAAAGTGCCCGCCATGCGAAGGTATTTTGGTTCATTCCTGACGAAAATCGTCATATTTACTATATTATATCATAATTATTTATCCATGTGCACCGAAGGAGAGGTGGAAGGATGGAGTGAGGAAGTATATGGATGAAGGCGGTGCTGGTTGGGAGGAGGGGCGTCGGCTGACTGGGCACAGAGGTGCATGGGGGCGGTTCGTTCGTGGCCACCCCTTCGGGGATCATTGCGTCAGGCAATAGATAGATAGATAGATGAACATCCCTGAAGCAATTACCTGCCATGTTAATCATAATAGAGTATAGTTTAATCTGTTTGTTTCCGCCAATAGCTGCTCTGAAGAAACTGGACAACTATGATATCCTGCTAAAACCCCTGAAGACCTACTACAATTCCTGCCTCAACCACTCGAACACCGATGCCGCGGTTCGTAAGGCCATCTTCCAGGACATCTTCAGGTCAACAGGTTACGAGTTCAATTTCAAGGGGCTGAATCTCTCCGTCGACGGACCCAACACCAACTTTGACCTCACCGATACCCTCACCAAGATGATCAAGATGCAATTGTAATTTTTTGTTTATTTTTTATTTTTTGTATCTATATTCCAACTTTATTGTTGTATGTTAAGGTGGCCCACCTCACTGTTTTATCTTTCTCTCCCTCTCTCTTTGGCTTGTATCCATTCGGCCCCATTCAGCTAACTGTTTTAAGACGTTTACCCCCATCCAGGTGTCAATATTTTTTTCTGGCGAGCGGTAGCAAGCCAGCATATATATATATATATATATATAATTATATATATATATATATATATTGTTACGATATATATATATATATATATATATATATATATATATATATATATATATATATATATATATATATATATATATACCCGGTATATATATATATACCGTATATTTTTTTTTTTTTTTTTTTTTTTTTTACAGCAAGCTAAATTTGTATATTTTTCGATAAAAAAAATCTCCGGCAAAGCCGGATTTCTCCATACAATGCTGGTTCGCTTTCACTCGCCGGGAAGAAATCGACACCTGTATGGGGATAAAGTTCTAAAAACAGTTGGCTGAATGGGGCCGAATGGATACAAGCCATAGAAAGAGAGCAAAGGAAAGAAAGAGAAGAAAAACAGGTGACCCCCCTTAACGTTACTTTTCATTCCATCAGCATACCTTACGTATTTATTGATCTGGCATGCTATGTGGGTCAATGTATTTTGTTCATTAGCAGACGCTGTTCATTTCCAATTTGCTCTTTATCTAGATATTCAGAACCTCCTATCACCACTACCACTAACCACCACTACGGTACCATTCAACTTGTCCCAAAGAAGGGTGACCGGTCTCAACCCTCCAACTATCGTCCAATTGCTCTCATCTCTTGTATCTCTAAAACAAAATAAAACTATTCTTGCTTTCAAATTTCTTAAGCATTTCTCTTCTCATAATCTGCTCTCAGATCGTCAGTATGGCTTCCTTAAAGGTCGCTCTACTGGTGATCTTCTTTCATAGTCTGGCACAAATCTTTAATTTCCAAACTGCTCTCCTTCGGTTTCTGTCCCTCCATCTGTGCCTTTGTCTCTAATTTCCTTTGCGGCCGTTCCATAGCTGCGGTTGTGGACAGCCATCGCTCATTTCCTCATCCTATCAACTCCGGTGTTCCTCAAGGTTCTGTCCTATCTCCTATCCTCTTTCTAATTTTCATAAATGATCTTCTCAACTGTACACCCAGTCCCATCCATTCATATGCAGGCGACTCTACCTTACACCACTCAATTAGTTTTCCAGAACGCCCCAGCCAGCAGTCCCTCAAAAGTAAAAGTAATGAAGCCATAAAATACTTATATTCTGATCTAGCTACCATTTCCAATTGGGGTAGAGAAAACCTTGTTGCATTCAATGCTTCCAAAACTCAATTTATCCATCTTACTACCGGTCAGGAACCTCCAGAGGACTATCCCTTATTCTTCAACAATACAAAAATCAACCCTTCATCTTCACTCAATGTTCTCGATGTCTCTTTTTCTTCTGCTCTCACTTGGAAAGACCATATTATCAGTCTTGCTAAGGCAGCCTCCCAGAAGCTGGGTGTGCTCAACCGCCTCAAGGGGTTCTTTACCCCTGTGCAGCTTCTTGCTCTGTACAGGGGCACAGTGCGTCCTTGTATTGAGCATTGTTTACATGTGTGGGGAGGATCCTCTCACACCGCACTCCTAGATAAAGTAGTAAGGAAAGCCTTTCATATCATTAACTCCCATCCACTCACCAACTCTCTTCGCCGCATTGTTGCATCTCTCTCGCTATTCTATCGCTACAACAATAATCAGTGTTCCTCGGAGCTTTCCCAGTGTATACCACCTCCTTTACGTAGGGTACGTAGAACCTGCCTTGCAACACAATCCCACCCCTACTCTGTGCAACTCTCCAATCCAAGAGTGAAACGCTATTCTCAGACTATCTTCTATTCAACTGCTGAGCTCTGAAACTCACTCCCAGAATCAGTCTTTCCCTCTTCCTATTACTTAAATTGCTTCAAACTCCGTGTGTCCAGGCATTTTAGCTCGAACGTCCCTTGATTTTGGCCCTGTCACTCTTTGAAATCTGGGGGAGGCACTCGCTGCAGGCAGTTATGCCTTTTGTCTCCCTCATTCACATATAAAACAAAATAAAAATATCATTAACAACACCATACATTGCGTAGTATTTTATTAGGCCCTATTCATTTGATTTGTGTTCAATATATACCGGTATATATATATATATATATATATATATATATATATATATATATATACATATATATATATATATATATATATATATATATATATATATATATATATACGTTTTTACCTTTTCTAAGTTATTGTAGTCTCTCTCCAGTGCCTCCGGGTGTTTTGTGTGGATTCATCCTGTTGGTGTTTCTGGAGCCTGGGCTTCGGCATCTCAATTAATAATAATAATAATAATAATAATGATAATGATAATGATAATGATTAAGCCACCACAACAACTAACCACTAATCTGTCCTCAGCACCCCGTTCTTCGACATTCTGGTGGATGTGGACGACAAGCATGCTGACACGTTTGTGTTCAAGGTGACGCCGCCGCTGAGCGTATCGCGCCTTAGTGACGGTGTGGCAAAGGATGTGTGTCTCAGGAACTACCACCAGGATGTGGACCACGCCAAACAACAAGGAGTTCCCGTTAACATCAATCAAGCTTATGTTAACTACACTACTTGTATGGTTAGTGTTAAGGGGAGCCCACCTCGCTTGTTTTCTTTTTCTCTCCCTCTCTCTTTGGCTGTTATCTATTCGGCCCACTTCAGCCAACTGTTTTAAGACGTTTATCCCCATCCAGGTGTCGATTTCTTCCTGGCGAGCGATAGCGAGCCAGTATTGTATGGAGAAATCCGGCTTCGCCGGAGTAATTTTGCTATCGATTTTTTTGAAATTTAGCTTGCTGTAAAAAAAAAAGAAAAACAAAAAGTATATATATATATATATATATACAGTATATATATATATATATATATATATATATATATATATATATATATATATATATATATATATATATATATTTTATTTTTTTTATTTTTACAGCAAGCTAAATTAAAACAAAAATCGATAGAAAAATTACTCCGGCAAAGCCGGATTTCTCAATATACTGTATATACAGTATAATTATATTATATGCTGGCTCGCTACCGCTCGCCAGGAAAACATTTACACCTGGATGGGGGTAAACGTCTTAAAACAGTAGGATGAATGGGGCCGAATGGATACAAGCCTAAGAGAGAGGGAGAGAAAGAGAAAAAAAAAGCGAGGTGGGCTCCCTTAAAGACACAGGGATGAACCCCACGGAAGCGAGTGGTAAGGAAGTTGAAGCCGTAGAAATCGATATTAGACAGAAATGCAATAATAATGAAAGTTTCTGATGGATAAACAGTATGTTGAATTGTTTTATGTATTTATAAATGTACTACGACCGTATTTTAGCTGGTAAATCTGCTAAGTATCGATGTCTACAGCTCCAACTTTCTTATAGCTTGTAACTCGCAAGTGGTCAATTTATTTTTCTTTCCTCTCACTAAAACATTACGCTTTCCATAATGCAGTTGGGTCTGAGTACATGATTAGATTGATGCCCACAATTTGAAAATGGATATTAATTGTTATCATGTATTCAACCTTTAACAGTGTTGGTAGTGTAATGGTTTAGATGCTCATGTTCTGGGTGTGGTGTCCCGAGTTGGAATCCCGGAAGGACCATATGCTTTCATTAGTTTATTCAAGTACATTGGGGTTTGTAATTGATGATTAAGAGGAGACAGACCGTTTTTCTGGACCCCATTCTCCCTAATGTTAAGCACCAATAGTTTTGAGATTTTAAGACGTTGGTTCCATTAGTTTGTGGATTGTATGACCTTTCTTTATCAATATTAGGACCCTTCGTGCCATTTAGGTGTCGATTTTTTCCTGGCGAGCGATAACGAGCGTGTAATTTTAGGAGGAATCGACCTTTGGCCGAGACATTTTTCTACCGAAAAATTTACAAATCTATCTTGAAGGGGGGTCTAGGGGGTGTTTTTCCAAGCTTGATGGAGGTCTAGGGAGGAAACTAAACAATTATATGCGGTGTCCCGAGTTGGAATCCCGGGAGGACCATATGCTTTCATTAGTTTATTCAAGTACATTGGAGACTGTAATTGATGATTAATGTTAAGAACGGGGTGTTACTTAATCATCAACTATCGAGGGGCAATGCTATTCCGGCCATATTGCTAGCATCTTTTAAGAGGGGATGGGCCGGTTTTCTGGACAACTTTCTCCCTTATGTTTAACCCCATTAGTTTTCAGATGTTAAGATGTTTGCCCCATTAGTTAGTCGATTTTAAGTACCTTCGCCCCATTTCTTCGTCAATATTTAGACCTTTCATGCTATCTAGGTGTCGATTTTTTCCCTGGCAAACGATAGTGAGCCTGTAAAGTTGGAAGAACCGGCCCTCGGCCGGGAAATTTGTCTAGCGAAACATGTACAAATTAATCTAGAAGGGGGATCTAATGGATGTTTTTTTTTTAAATTTGATGGAGGTCTAGGGAGGAAACTAGAAAATTAATTAATACATGCATCGCCGAAAAAGTGAACCATTTTCCCTTAACCCCTTGAGTACCAGCGACGTGTTATATTTCATTCTAGCTATATTTAGACGATATTGTGCTTATTTCTTATTGTTACTTATTACAGAAAACAGGAGGAGGTCTACATACGCTGCTTGATAGAATGGAAGAGGCAGTGACGAAAATGGGTCTGATGGAGGACATTGAAGACGAAGCCTTGAGGACGAGACTCTTAAGAGCAACATCCATCAACACCAACTTCTTTCTGGAAGACATATTGGAGGTAAGAGAACATAACCGAAAAGTAACTGAGTAACTAATTAACCCCTTTAGTAACGAGTTGTCCTTTTCATTATAATCTGGATATTATTACTCAATTTTATTCAGCTTAGGGAGGACGTGTTACAATAAAAGGCTTCAAACTATCTCGATTATCCATTTTAACTACCACGCTTTCCTCCTAAGCTGCATAAAATCGTTTAAACATAGCTGGAATAACACAAAATACATCCTCGGTAAGGAAGGGGTTAATCGCTTGATCTATGTATGATAGCTATAATAAATTAATATAATATAATAACTAAGATAATGTAAGGTATAAAAGTATTGTGACCTTGTTAGTAGGTCCTATGCATTAGGTGTGAGAGAGTTGATTAACCCGGGAAAGGCGAGCGTCCTCATAAGAGGCTTGGTGGTAGAAGGCGAAGATAAAAAAAGCCTTTTAAAACACCCCAGTGGCACTAAAAAAAAAAGCAATATGTGATTAGATTAGATAATTCCCCTCCATTACTTGCTACCATTCCTACATATGTGTCCCAACCCCCTTCTACCCCCTCCTCAATTATCACCTATTTTTCCTCTTATTCCCCCTTTTATTGAGTAATTTTCGCCGCGAATTTCCTTCACTGGGTCTCTATTGCATGGGCGAGGCATCTAGAGATCCTTACAACATAGAGACTTCTACTTAGAGCCGTTAGTGTCGCTTGAGAACTCGGAAGGAGAGGATATATGCCGCCGCGGCTCTCCCCTCATGAATGGAGCGGTCGGCAATAATACGTCTTTTTCACCCCCCAAATACTATTCCTACTTGTTTTATTGCTCTTAAATGTTAATATCTTCATATTAAACGTAAAATAGGCGCATATGAATAAGTAGTAACGATATTTATGGTAAAATTACAATTTTCGTCGAGAATGAATATGAATATGAATAAGTAATATGAATAATAATAAGTCATATGAATAAGTAATAACGATATTTATGGTAAAATTACAATTTTCGTCGAGAATGAACAAAAATACCTTCGCATGCCGGGCCTTTTCAAATACAATAGTCTAGCCTTTGTCGGGTTAATATTGTACTCGGTTGATTGAAGATTCTGGTCTTTTCTTGTTGATTTTCTCAAAGATTATCTGCTTCTTATATAATATAGATTTGTTAGGTTTGCCGCCACCCCCGTTACCATAAGAAATATAGGTAAAGGAATACTTCTTATTCAGCCTTTAGTTTAACCCGTTCAGTACCAGGGACGTCCTTTTCATCATATTCTGGCAACTATTAAGAGATTATGTTCAGCTTAGGAAAGACCTCTAGCTAAAATATGGCTTCAGACTATCTCAACCAACTCTTTTAACTACCACATATCCTTCCTAAGCTGCATAATATTGTCTAAATATAGCTAGAATAATATATAACACACATCTCTGGTACTCAAAGGGTTAATCATTAATAATAAAGACTATATTATTAAAGCAGGAACAAAGCTGGTAGACAGCAACATGAAAAGTAGTTGATAAGTAGTTTAACCCATTAACTGCGGGAGATGTTCCGGAACGCCATTGTAATTTACAGCAATTTACAGGCTTTTGAAGCCTCTTAAAGCCTGTAGAATCAAGTGCGAGTGAGCGGGACCGCGGCAGGCTACCCATCCTCTCTCCAGCCATTCAGCCGGGCCACTGAGGAGTATGAGCCACTCTCTCGCTAGATATACAGCGCTGCCAAAGGCAAATGTAGTGCGACATTAGCGATACTTGCTCAGTATTAGCGAATGTCTATGGTAGCTCTGCGGATGAAGCCCGTTCGCTACGAAGCTCGTTTTGGTGTCATTTTGAAGCTATTTTCTTCTAGGTTTTGGCTGAAAACATATAATTTCATTCAGACACTTGCTTAATCATATAGTGCCTGAATGAGTCCTAATATGGCGGAAAATAGGTGGAAATATGCCCGCACCGTAAGTGATAAGTATATGAAGGAGTATTCTCCATATAGGGAGAAATATCTCCACCAGTCCTATCGGCTCCCAGCCCTCCGTAAGTGTACAGTCGGGCTAATAAATCATGTATCGGCACCAATTATGCTCGGATCAATAATTGGTATCGGCAATATTTTCACATGAAGATATACAAATAGGTTCCTACAGTTACTCACCCTATTAAACATCTGACAGACATGAATACAGCACAGAACAAGCCAAACGTAATGACAGCTGAGACATGACTTATTAGCGCGACTGTACTATATTGTGTATTAGGATGATACTTATTTTGTGATATATTGTGTTATGTTGTATGTACAGTCGCGCTAATAAGTCATGTCCCAGCTGGCATTACGTTTGGCTTGCTCTGTGCTGTATTAATATATGTCAGATGTTGAATAGGGTGGGTAAGTGTAGGAACAGGTTTGTATATTTCACTCGATATGAAGAAATTAATCTTAGATATTGCTGATACCAATTATTGATCAAAACATACTTGGTGCCGAGACATCACTTATTAGCGCAACTGTACTGCTAAGATTTAAGCTGTGTTATGCTGTGATATAAATACTTAGAGGTAATACTTTTATATTGTACCTGGCTGTACCATACCTATTGTCAGTTTTTATTTTTTATTTTTTATTTATTTATTTTTTTATTACTTTTTTTAGCTCCTGCCTGGCGTACCTGCTCTACGGTACAAGCACCTCAAGAAGGAATACTCGAAGAGGCAAACGCTTGGGGACTTTTATTCTTATAAATTTGATTCCGATGTGGTAAGCTATCTATCTATCTATCTATTTATTCAGACCAAATTCATTTTTTTTTTAGTCTGTTTACTCAGGCAATCCACACTTTTATTTTTTTTATTATTTTTTTTTGTAAGTGATATTGGAAAACTAAAGCCAAATATTGTAAACAGTTTAAGGGGGTAGTGCTTGCTTTTTGGTCTATATATTTATCTATAAATTTATTATTGAGTTTCCTCGCTAGACCTCCTTCAAGCTTCAAATAACACCCCCTAGACTCCCTTTCAAGATAAATTTGTAAATTTTTTGGTAGAAAAATGTGACGGCCGAAGGCCGGTTCCTTCTAAAATTAGAGGCTCGCTTTCGCTCGCCAGGGAACAAATAGACACCTAAAGGGCACAAAAGGTGTAAATATTGAAAAATAAATGAGGCGAACGGTCTCAAATTCATCAAACTATCGGAACGAATGTCTTATAACCTTAACAACTAATATGCTAAACATGAGGGTGAGAGGGGTCCATAAAAAGTGAGTACTACCCCATTAAGAATACCATATCTCATAAATTCTCATAAATCAATTAAAGACTTATTATCTTATCTCGTAAGTGTGACATTATGCATAATTGTGTGCATATTACTTCAAATAATATATTTATATATATATTTATTATGTTCCAGGTATATTAACCCCTTCTGTACCAGCGACGTCATTTTAGCTTTCTTCTTGCTATATGTAGACAATTGTGTACAGCTTAAGAAGGATCTGTGGTGGTAAAGAGGGTTAAGTGAGAGATTTCGAAGCCTGTTAATTGCTGGAGGCCCTTTTGAAACTGAATAAAATAGTGTATAGTAGCCAGAATAAAGTTAAAAGGACGACGCCGGTACAAAAGGGGTTAAGTCCTTTAGTAAGATGACGTAATTTTCATCATAGTGTTTTTACTATTTGACAAATTATAGTCTATTTTTTTTCCAGCTGATTGCAAATTGAATCCCTTAGCATCTGATTTCTTGTTTCTTACTGGACAACTATGATACTACTATGTCTGTGCGTCATATTTTTGCCAAGTTTTCATAATTAGCAACATATTTTGCCACAAAATCATGATAATAAAGTAGTAATCAGAATGGAGAGATTGTAATTTAGCATCAGCTGGAAAAAATAGAGTATAGTTTAGCTTATAATCCACCTTCAGGATGATCTTAACCCGTTTAAGATTTTTTTCTCTGGTAGTTATTAGACGATTTTATTCAGATTAGGAAGGGTGCATGGAAGTCAGAGGGTTGATTGAGATATTCTTTACCTTTATAATACCCACAGATCTTTATTAAGCTGCATAACATCGTCTAATGACAGCCAAAATAAACTGCTAAAACGCGTCAGAGCTTCAACGGGTTAATGAACCCTCTGAATAATGGGGAGGCTGAACCTTACACACCCAATTCAGTCAAAATTTCACATTTTTGTTTTCTTCTTCTAAAATGCTTCTTTCAACATAGGAGAATAGCATAGGAGGGCCAAAAAAAAACATATCGAATCCATAACCCCCCCAAACGGGGGTTCACCCACACACCCCAATCACCGAAATTTTTCCCCTTCAGCCCCAATTTTTGTTTTGTGTTGTTTGTCTAAAAGGCTTCTGTAAACAATAGAAACTATCATATGAGGTCATAAACACCCATATGACATCCCTAGGGGGCCCCCCCCCCCCCCCTCCCCCGTGGCCCACAATATCATGGATTTATATAAAAATTCTTGAGAAAGTTTGTGTAAGGGCTGCTGAATGAATCTTTCTACATTAGTTTCCCATACATCTCAGTTCTCTCTAACAGCTTACTAATAGAAAACATCTCTGGTAGGAGAAACTAAGCTATGTTCCCCAAAATTATGGGAATAAAGCTATGATTATAATAGTTTTGTGATATCTAGAGATCATATATGGCAACTCCCAAGTGTAATGACACTTTTGTATATTGCTCTGCTTCGTTCCCCTTTTACACACTATATATAGGACTATATAGCAATGGCAGAGCGTTTAGATGATGGCCAAATCTCAAATAATTTCCAAGATTCGACCTTTTTCATGTCAAAATTTGCGCTACCCAAAAAATATAAATACTATATATTTTTTTTCAGCACCTTCTATTATTCAATATGAGAAAACGAGAACGCACCGTTGTAGGGGATGCTTGTAGGATACGCCAGAAAAACATTGGGGGAAATTTGAAAATTTTTCAATGACTCATTAGATTTTTCATATAGTGCAATGAAATTCGCGCTCGCTCGCGCGCCAACGCACATAGAGAGCTGATTTTTTTTCAGCGCGTCTTAGTATTTCCATTGGTATTAAGATGGTATAATGCCAGAAACAAAATCTCTTATACAGGGAGAATTGGGGGTGTAAGGTTCAGCCTCCCCTAAATTTATAAATTAATTTAATAATTAAATTAAATTAAGTTAATTAATTAATTAATTGTAACTCCCCTACCAATTTCCCAACAAATATACCTACCAACCAACTAACCTACCTACCAACCAACCAACCTACCTACCAAGCAACAAATCTACCTACCTACCAACTTGCCAACCAACCAACCAACCTACCTACCCACCAACTTGCCAACAAATCTACCTACCAACCAACCAACCTACCCTCAAACTTGCCAAACAAATCTAAGTACCAACCAACCTACCAACCAACCAACCAACTTATCTACCTACCAACCTACCCAACAATTTGCCAACAAACCTACCTACCTACCCACCAACCTACCAACCAATCCACCAACCAACCTACCCACCACTCAACCAAATGCTAACTACGGTACCTTCAATTATCCACCAGGTGAATTGGAGGTCTCTGATTCAAGGATTGGTTGGGGACACCGTTCCTGATGATGTGTACATTCAAGTTTACTTCCTTGACGAGCTCCAGGGTATCTTGAACTAGCTGGACGAAGAAATGAGGTGAGAATGGATTTGTTGCTTGGATAACACGTAAAATGTATTGTTTGTTTTGTCTGCTATTATTATTATTTTATTATTATTATTATTATTATTATTATTATTATTATTATTATTATTATTTTCTTATTTCGAATATACTACTAGAGTGGGGGATATATCGACAGTCATTTAGAAGTTCGTATACTTTATTTAACAAACTTGCTTCTACTCTAATAACTGTTTCTCTGTTCGGGCCGAGATGAGTTCAAGACACGGATTAAATATTACGTCGATCCACTATAGGTTGTACTTTGGAACCCTAGAGTTCACGTTACTCCCAATTTGAATTCCCGTTATTCAGGTATTGACTTAAGTCAGCTTCGATCCAAAGGTACGTTATTAGTTTCTAAAATGATATGGTTTTTTACCGAGCCCTGCTGTGTCTACTTTAGAGACCAGGGCACTAATAAATCATACCTTTATTCACCTATCTAAAACAAGAGTGATATTCCTAATTTTAACCTTCAGAATGATATACTTCTACCTGGCCTATTTCGTCTACTCCAGAGACCAAGGCGTTACTACATATGATCTCTTAATTATGATTTTCTCTCCACTATGTACATTACATTTATTCATATGACAAGGGCATCGTTATGGTTTTTATCTCAACACTTTGATTATTTACTATACTGTTACCTCATACAATATGATTACTCAATTCCCCAGAGCGTTGTTACAAGTTACCTCTCTAGAACGCTCTTTGATTGTACAACATGTTTACTCAAATGAACAGGGTGTTTCTACAATTTACCTTGAACACCCTTATCGAGAACACCCTCAGATTATACGTTAGTTATATTCACATAAATCACTTAGTCAATAATAATTCTTAACATTGGTAAACAGTACCTCAAAACATCTACATGGAAAAGATTATCTGCTTTAATCCTTTACACAGATTCTTATGATCACAATATTATTCTGGACGTAACACCCGTAATGCTCTACACAGAACTGACCGAAATTCCTCTCTATGGTGATATATATTATTTTCTTTTTAACAAAAGAGTGTTATTCGTACGGAGTAGTGTCCTCCCTATCTATTTCTTAACTAAAACTGATCTATTGGCAACTATCAGTTATTTACCCTGAGCCTGCTAGTTGCCTATCTATCCTCAAAAATTATGTATGGTAGTGTGAATTAGGGGTGCTAGTTCTATCTAGACCCCCTTTGGAAACTGCCACCACCCAATAGATATACTGGGAATAATCAAATAACTCAATGTAATACCTAGAATCAGGTACCTGAAACTTGAGAATAATTCAATAGTTTAATAAATGCTATCTTAAGACTTATTCAGAAGTACACTATAATATTGAATGTATAAGTATTTAAGTAATATTAATACAAGTATGGAAAGTCTGTTTTCACCACACAGCTGACCTCTAACCCCGAGTTGTACACACTGAGGGGTTACGTCTTTCTCCCCTCCAGCACTGTAGATTCGGTTTATATCATCTCGGGTTACGCCCTCTGTATGACGTAAAACCACTCATTACCATTCTACGTGTACATCTCAACCAATCCTGGTACCTGTCCAAGATGACTTACTTGGGTGTGGTCTCAATAGTGTGACACGCCCTGGGTAAACTTTCCACTGTACTATCACACGGTATCCATGCGATATACAGGTGCCCTAACACGTGATGTGGGGCGACCAAAGTCTGATGACAACAGTTCTGATATATGCTAATCTCATGATCTTTTGGGACACTTGCATAAACCAGGCGCCCGTCTGTCTACATGAGATGTAGTTGATACAAGAAAATACAATGTTTAATAATATGAGTTGTTATACGAAGGTTATTAGAATGAGATAATAATATATATATGTACCCTTGTACATAAGTAATTCAAGGAATAATAGATGGATAAATTGGAGTACATAACACCCCCCCCCCCCTCTTAAAAATAGATATAATTTCTACCACTGAAATTACTCCCAAACAAATATAATAGAAAGTAAATATAGTATTAAGAATAAAAAAAATTGTTTTGTGATTTTTTTGTAAGATTTTCGAAGTTTGTGAGCCCATTAGGTAAAATTAATTTAAAATTAAGAATAATCTGGAAGAAAAAATTACATAATGAAAAATATAAAGATATTATATATATATATAAGTGTATACATATCCTAAACAAACAAAAGACATAGGAGCATAATCGAACATAATTGAACAAATGCAGAGAAAGTTTATCATCCATTTGATAGGATCCACCAATTACCACATCACTCAATCAATGTCTTTGATCGAAATTCTATCCAGTCATTAGTTGTTCTGAAATATGAATACAATAAATTGTAGGTTATAGTCTAAGTTAATACTTAAATTAAAATTGATAACTCGTGTTTCAAGAGTTACAATACTAGGTTTCAATATTGATAACACCGTGACGAAGTTGTAGACGTAGAGCGCAACTAATTTTCAATATAGATAAACACTACGGTGAAGCTTATAATAAAGAAAAGAAAGAGATAGAGAATAAAATTGAAATCTGGTTATCAACATGAAATAACAAGGAAAGAAAATTAAACCAATCAGATAATATGCAATATGCAATAACAAATCAAATGTGCAAAATAGTTACAGTATATACACAACAAAATATATAGAATATATATTAAAAACAAAAAATCTGAAAATAGAAAACCTGAAAAAGAAAAATTCCAATATACAAACAAAACTTATGTAAAGTAAGTTAAACACGGAATCGGACCAACCAAAATACCACAGGTCTGTTTACAGTCCTCTAACATTCCTCGGACTCACCCGGTTTGTGGTCAACAGAAACATCTTCATAGCCAGGTAGATTGCGTATTACACGTTTCAAATGATTTACATGAGCTCTTTTCTCAACGCCCTTTTATAAGTGCTTTATAACAGTAGTATTCTTGTCAACTGAAATTACGCGGTACGGACCCTCGAAAACAGGTTGTAATTTATCTTTGGCGTAAAATTTCCTCAAATAAACAAGATCACCTATAACAATATTAACATCCCTTTTACGTTTATTCGCTACGTTCATCATGTCTTCCTTTAATTTTGCCAGAGAACTGCGTAAAATCTTATAAATAGACCGAAAATTATTCAAGTGATACAACACGTAATCATCGCAGTTATAAACAGGAGAATTAGACTGAACCAACGAATTGTGAGGAAGTCTCATATCTCTACCAAAAACAATAAAATACGGTGAATCCGCAATTGAGGAATTTATCGAACAATTTAGTGTTGATTCTGCAAAATGTAGAACTGAACCCCAAGTACTCGTATCACTATCTAATAATAAGCCGCGAAGAGCACGGATAAGAGATTGATTAGCGCGTTCCGCCAAGCCATTAGACCCGGGTGAATCAGGACAAACAGTGACATGATCTATAGTATATTCCTCGTAAAGTTTCGTCATACTAGAATTAAAAAATTCTGTACCATTATCTGTTATAATTGTATTAGGACAACCAAATTTGCACACCACGTCCGCTAAAAAATTATTAGCGACCGATTTCGCCTCTTTATCCTGTAACACCGATAACACGATACCGTGAAAAATGACAAATAGTGAGAATAATATATTGATTACCGGCATATGTCAACGGAAGTTTCAATAAATCTATAGCAACCACATCAAACGGATACGCCGGAATCGGATATTCCCCGATTTTCGCTTCCGAGCTCAACTTAGGCTTAAGGGGAGATCTCCACTTGAGGGATTTTTTTCTTGACCCCTTTCTCCCTCATCTTCATCCCCATTGCTTTTGATATTATAAAACGTTTGCCCCATTAGTTTAGCGATTTTAAGAACTTTCACCCCATATTAAGACCTTTCGTGCCATTCAGGTGTCAATTTTATCCTGGCGAGCGATAGCGAGCCTGTAATTTAAGAGGAACCGGTCTTCGGCCGGGAAATTTTTCTACCGAAAAATGTACAAATATATCTTGAAAGGGACTCAAGGGGGTGTAATTTTAAGCTTGATGGAGGTCTAGGGAACAAACTAAATACCTCCCCTTAATAGCGGTGCATGTAGAACAACAGTCAATATATCTATCTATATCCCTTTTCATTGTCGGCCAATAATATTTGTTCTGAGCTGGTTTCAACGAACGAAGCTTCCCCGGATGCCCAATTGTTTCATGGCCATGTAAAATAGGTAATAATGTACTAATTTGCGAATCTGGAATGACGAGTTTTAAAACTACCCTGTCTTGTAAATCTTTCTTTCTGTACAAACAGCCCTCATGCATTACAAAATTAAAGTAGTCAAAACCTGCTAAGTTGGGGTGACTAGGAACAAGAATAACTTTACCCCCATAATTATCATTACGTTGGTTTAGCGCAATACTTTGACTTTGTATGAGCGCGTTCACCGACACCAAGCAAACAGGATTCCTAGACAACGCATCGGCAACTGTGTTGAGCTTGCCTTCAACGTACAATAAAGTAGGATTGTATGATGCTAAAGTAAACTTCCATCATGCACGTCTGCCCGTGAGAAGTTTATCATCAAACAATTTAATTAGAGGCTTATGGTCTGTCCAAACATTTACTTCATAACCATATATTACCGCACGAAAAATATTTAACGCCCAAATCAGCGCTGCACCTTCCAAGTCGGTAACACAATAATTATTCTGTTCTGCAGGTTTTAAAGAACGGCTAGCGAATCCTAACGGCCGTAAGAGATCCCTATCGTCATAATGCATAAGAACGGCCCCAAACCCAGTATATGATGCATCAGAATTAATATAGAAAGGTTTCTTAAAATCACGGAAAGCAAGGGTCAGTCGAGATGTTAAGTTCGCCTTTAATTCAGTAAAAGAACCCTCTTGTTCAACTCCCCACAAAAATTTAGCGTCCTTCTTGAGTAAAATATATAGGGGCTTTGCAATAGCAGCGTAATTACGTATACAAGCCCCATAGTATCCCGACAACCCCAAAAATTGCCCTAACTGTTTTACGTTAGTAGGCGTAGGAAATTTAGTGATCAAATTTGTTAATTGAGCAGTAGTATTTACCCCGTCCGGAGTTAATTCATGCCCCAAAAATCATAGTTTCTTTTTAAAGAACTCACATTTACTGATTTTAATTTTTAAGCCTGCCTCATTTAATTTAGAAAGTATATTTCTCAGTGCGATAAGATGTTCCTCTATCGTTCTAGAAAAAATGGTAATATCATCTATATATACATAAACATTATGGCCGATCAATCCTGCCAATACATTATTCATTAATCTCTGAAAAATCGCTGGTGAAATTTTAAGCCCCATAGGCAAACGTTTATATTCGAAGGTACCGGAGGGAGAATTAAATGCTGTATATTATCTTGATTCCGGTGATAACCCGATTTGATGAAACCCACTCGAAAGATCTAAGGTAGAAAATATTTTATTTTTCGTTCCCAAACTAGCAAGAATTTCCGGTATCGCCGGCATATGAAAATGATCGGTCTCCGTAATGGTATTAAGTCTTCTAAAATCTACCACGACTCGAAACTCCCCCTTCGCCTTCTTCGGGACTAAGAAAAGAGGTGAACGCCAAAGTGACGTAGATGGTGGAATTACGACTTGAGAAAGTAAATCTGAAACATGTTTATCAGTCAATTCCCGTCGACTGTGCGATAAGCGATACATAGGAAGGTAAACTGGTTTTTGGCTCTTGTCACTCAACACAATTTTATGGTCCATAATGTCAGTAAACCCCTTAGCATCCCCCTTTAAATGTACGGACTCATTAAATTTCCTCAATAACGCCTTAAGCGGACCCTGAGCCTCAGGAAAATCGCTACCTTGTAAATCATCATACATCCTACACATTCTATCATCCATACCAGGAGAATTCCCAGTGTGCACAGATGCCACTGGAAGAGAATTCATTTCTTCAAATTTACAAGGTACACAGGAAGCATAACATAACTTCGTATCCGCATATAATTTCATTAAGCCATTTGTGGCATTTAAAATGAGAGTTTGAAAAACATTGGTGTCATCCACCTCATGCAGCGCCTGAGCAAACGTAATACCCTTGATCGCTGAGCAATCGGGTAATAAAACAATAGAATTGATTGTACTCTTAAGATTGTTCGCATAAACGTTAACAACCCTCGCAGAATGCGGTTCAATGATAGTATTACAGTGAATGAGAATATCAGAATTCCCCATAGATTGTTCTAAATAACCATGCAATTTAATATCGGCGGCGGGAATAGCGGAGGTAGTTGTGTGGTCGGGCCGGCATCGACCGCCTCCGATATTCCTACCAGATGTATGACGTTTCGCCTGGAAAGTTTTACCGCTCTCCACAACGCCCTTACGTACCCCCCTTGATACAAATTGTAAACTTTCTGTGAAGCTAGATGATGCCTCAATAAAAGTACCATCAATAGATACACCATTCATATCTAGACTTAACATAAATTTACGTTCCCTCATTGTTTTAAAACCCAACAGAAGGTCCGACGAGATGTTTAAACCCTGAACAATGTACACTTTCTCCGTCATTAAATCCAAGTCCTCATGCAATGCCATTGGTAAGTATGTTAAAATGCCCCAGAACGAGAAGCCCACCACAGAAGCCATGAACGAACACCACACAGAAACACCCAAAGGAAAGGTCCACAGAACGAAAGGACCAGCTGACCGAGCCAGCCAATTCAGACAGGCCCAAGCCCGCAGGGCTAAGCAGCTCCAGGCCGCACCTAGATACCCCTTCTAAACTGACCATTTTTCCACACCTCATGTACACTACCCCCTCGTGTCCTACACTCCTAACTACAAAGATGATGAACAGGAATATACATTCATATTAAAAACACCCATGCCCTGTCCCGACGTTGAGCCAATGCCAACACATCAGACAGCCATAATTAATCTATGTATGTTCTTACATCCGAGAAGTAGATGTTATATATCTTAGAAGTTAAAACACCCACGCCTGTCCCTAGACCTTGTATATCATTTCCCATGACGAGTAAAGATATATGTAACCCGTGCTCAGTCGCCCCCTTGCATTGTTCCTCTAGTAACTAAGTGTCTCTATAATATTAACTGCCACCAGTATTGATACGACATAGCGGCACTGTCCTTGTGTTGTATTGTGCCAAGTACAGATCAACCAGGTTTCATCACCTTATTAGGACGACGACTATAATGTCGTCGTTCATCGATGTATGCAATCCTTAGTTTAAGTATTAATATTAACATTCCCTAACATCTTGTCTTGCCAGACTAAGCTTCTGAAGACCCATCGCCCCATAAATCTATGTATTCAATCCTTAGGTTAAGTATTTTTATCCGCCATTGTGTTCACCTTTTTCCATTTACTTTTCCACAATTGTCATACGTCTTCCCCTTGCCTCCTTCGTATCCACAGTCCACACTACGCCAATTTACTTCGTGTCATACACCTCCTACCCCAACCAGAGATTGTATAAGATAACCTTGTTACCAGTATCTGTCATAAGTACCCCGAAACAATAACTAAGTACCCCTACGAACTGCCGCTGTTGTTGGTATATATATATTTCATAGAAAACGCAGTTCCCAGGGCCAACTAATAGTATCCATAACCCCTCGGACTGATCACATAACTCTATCTTTTCCAGACTCATATACCACCCCATAGTTGCATTCCCCAGTAGCATTTGGCTAACGTATTCTACTGCCTTTTCAAACTCCCATATCAACTGCAGCCTAATGACACCCCCACGCCCAGAGACCTTAGGGTCAAATTCCCCTATAGCCCCCCTTCACTCCTCCCCTCTCATTATAAGACCCCGCGCTTCTCTACTCTTGTCCGACCTAGCCTCTCTCTCATACCTCTTGAAGATCCTTGAATTGTCCGTTGCTAACGCTCTCCAACCTTTTATATATATACTCCTATCCAGCCTACCTTCACTTAGTAGGCCAGAACAACATTAGAACTTTACTAACCCCTTGCATGCCATCTATTCTCTTACAACCCCTTCACAACCCTGCACCCAATGGTCGTCGGTGCGAGGCTAGCCGCCTCACCAGTAACTAACTTCTATTGCCATACTTCCAGATAAATGTGGCAGAGTTAGCAACCAAGTCTCCACCACATCCAGCAAACCCTACAATTAACAACCAGCCGAGTAAAACCAGCTAGCCAAGGCACCTTCGGTTTTGGTATTAAGGACACCCACATCTGTCTCATACACAGAGGGTTATTACAAACACTGGTGATATGGCAAGCCCCTAGCCACAGCCGCCGGACGACTATCACAGATAGTCCAGCTCCCCCTTTTTGCCCACCCGAGGAGGGAGACCCCCACCCCCGCGGAGGTATACCTGGCCCCTGTTTTGACTTCCGAGTCATTGCCAGGTAGCACAGGAATTCTTCCTATCAATGAACTAACCATGCATAACTAACACCTTTACTAACCTCTATTAACTCACAATAAACCATTTACCTTTCTTGCATACTCTGATCACTAAATTAGCACCTCAGCTATACCATAGAATGAAGATTGAACAATCTAAGAGAGACGCTCCTATCACAGCTGTCCCCATCCTCCTCGCAAAGTAGATCCAGTCTCTCTCCCCTAATACTTCCAGTATAGCCAAAATAGTACCTCTTACTAAGGCTCAGTTATATGAAAATATAAAGGCTTCCTATAGCCATGTGCCACAACAGTAAATACCATCTTACCTAGTCCCCATATCTATTGAGAGCTCAAATAAGTCCATAAGACTCGAGATCCCTACTGTCTACAGGGTCCAGAACCGAGCCTATAAATCTAGCTCCCGCCCCCAGTCAAATCAGTTGAAAGCTAGACACCAACCAGTGGTCACTACCCTGCAGTTAACTTCTAGCTCTGCCCTTGTGTTGTTCCGGAGTTGAGATTCCAGAGCCGGCAGACTCCGTGGCAGATTTGGATAGAAGGACCTGCCCACGTTTTTGAGAACTTCACACATACGGACCCCCTGGACGGCCGCGGAACCAGTCGTTAGCCCCCAACATCACCGGAAGCAAGATAACTAGGACCAGATCTACAAATACTATTCAAGATTCATGTTGCTAGTACTAAGTGTTATAGTACTAGTTTGACACTCACTTATTAACTTTCTATAAAGTGGCTAAAACCTTGCCCAGTGTAACTCATATTTAACCATTCCATTTGGGACGTACTCAGCGATCAGTGCTCATTAATTAACAGGCGACATTGACTCTCGTAATTACGTTATTCAGATATTAAAACTCTAGTGATATCTAACGTTCGCCCACTGATTTGTGTTCTACGTATTTCTGCCATAAGAATATACAACTTAGATCAGTACCCCCATGAGGTTACTAGAGATTTCCGTGTTCTACAATATACGCGTGTCTAATCCTAACTGTGAGCTGCTACTTGGGCACGCGACCAGCCAGTAAGAGATCAAATCAGTGAAATTGAATTACATGAATATATTGAGGTCTTCCAGAAAATAAAACTTGCTAATTAAGCCAGTGATCAGAAGATTAATACCTGAATGTTGGAAGTGGGAGACTAGGCTCCATCCAGATCCACTTATGCTAGTGTTGTTCGATTCTATTATATTGTCTTACACGAGTATTCTGCAGTGGTATATAAATAAACGTGATCATGTAACTTGCTACCATGTGTTTCTTTGTGTTCTCTATTCCTCATATCTTGTATTGTGCATGCAGCCTTATATACCCAGTCATTTAGAACTCACATTACCCAAGTTAAACCTGTAGAAAAACAGGGCATAACATTGGAGGCAGCGGTGGTTCTTGATTCGGATAAAAGGTTGCATTACACTGCAAGTTTGGAACAGTAGAAGCATGGCAACATCGCAAAATTTTCAGCCACTCGCACACATTCCCAAGTATGATGTAAACACGTATGATATCACCACTTACTTAGACATAATAAAGCCAGTGTACGATGTGGTACTTCAAAATGACCGCGAAAAAATCGCCGTTGCAATTTTGCACATTATACAGTTGAGAGAAGCCGTCTCCAAAATTGTTGATCAGCTTACCTGGAAAGAATTTATTTGCCAAACTGTGAAACAGTGTACGCCAGAGCTTACCTGGAACCAGTTTCGATCCTTCGTGATCCGGACCTTAGATCCACTTTTGGGTTCCCCCGTCGCCCCCAAAATAATAAAAGTCGACGAGATCAAGTATGAAGGGGATATAAATGTGACCCTCATCCAACTCTACAGATACGTGAGGACCACGTATAGCTATGAAGATTACGATCAACAAAATAAACTCTTATTCACCGCATTATTAAACATCCTCCCACCCCACATCACCGCCCATCTCGACCCGTATGGCTTATTCAAAGAACATATGCTCTCCATCAGAGAAGAATGCCTACTCAGTTCGATGAATCCCCTATCCATCCCTTCAGCCCCTATCCAAGACTCCGTGCACCCTTCCAAAATGACTTCCGGTGAAAGTCCAACCCCAGTGCACTCTTCCTTGCCTCTATCCTCTCTGACCATCCCTAAATGTTCCCCTGCCCAGCCATCCACCAACGATCATCTTCCATCAATTGTGTTACCCCATAAACCCCATCCTTGTTCTATGCATGTCAAACAAACTCACCAGTCCCAGATAACCTCTAACCAGACCGTGACTGCCACCAAGAAAATTCCCCAAATTCGTCCTGTTAACAACCCCAAATCAATACATCAGTCCTCTACCAATAACCCCTGTTCTAAACCTAACTCTTCCCTCACCAACCCTCCGCAGCCCCCCCAACAAGCCCCGTATTCTAGCTATGCCTACCTATGTAGGCCTACCAAAACATGTTTTCCCCATGCCCCCAGAAATGTTCAGCTATTCCACAAACAACAAAATTCCCCTTGTGACAGTTTTCAGTCAGTAGCTCCCTTCCACCCCCACACAATTAACACCCCTAGAAAACTTCAAAACCCCACACTTGACTCGCCCTCTCATGTCAAACAAACTCACCAGTCCCAGATAACCTCTAACCAGACCGAGACTGCCACCAAGAAAATTCCCCAAATTCGTCCTTTTAACAACCCCAAATCAATACATCAGTCCTCTACCAATAACCCCTGTTCTAAACCTATCTCTTCCCTCACCAACCCTACACAGCCCCCCCAACAAGCCCCGTATTCTAGCTATGCCTACCTATGTAGGCCTACCAAAACATGTTTTCTCCATGCCCCCAGAAATGTTCAGCTATTCCACAAACAAAAAAATTCCCCTTGTGACAGTTTTCAGTCAGTAGCTCCCTTCCACCCCCACACAATTCACACCCCTAGAAAACTTCGAAACCCCACACTTGACTCGCCCTCTCATGTCAAACAAACTCACCAGTCCCAGATAACCTCTAACCAGACCGAGACTGCCACCAAGACAATTCCCCAAATTCGTCCTGTTAACAACCCCAAATCAATACATCAGTCCTCTACCAATAACCCCTGTTCTACACCTAACTCCTCCCCCTCCAACCCGCCGCAGTCCCCCCAACAAATCCCGTTTTCTAACTCGCTCACGTCTCACCACCCTGACCCTCCCACACGCGCCGTTAATCCTCCCCTCACGCGTGACGACCTAGGGACCCAACCATGTTCTCCCCCTTCCCCCAGAAATGCTCAGCTATTCCCCCACCAACAAAATTTCCCTTGTGACAGTTTTCCGTCAGTAGCTCCCTTCCACCCCCCCACAATTCACACCCCTAATAAACTTCAAAACCCCACACTTGACTCACCCCCTCATGACAGACAAACCCACCAATCCCATATAACCTCTAAACAAACCGTCGCTGCCACCGACACACCCCATCACTCTGATCCTCCCACACGCGCCGTTAATCCTCCCCTCACGCGTGACGACCTAGGGACCCAACCATGTTCCCCCCTTCCCCCAGAAATGCTCAGCTATTCCCCCACCAACAAAATTTCCCTTGTGACAGTTTTCCGTCAGTAGCTCCCTTCCACCCCCCACAATTCACACCCCTAATAAACTTCAAAACCCCACACTTGACTCACCCCCTCTTGACAGACAAACCCACCAATCCCATATAACCTCTAAACAAACCGTCACTGCCACCGACACACCCCACCACTCTGATCCTCCCACACGCGCCGTTAATCCCCCCCTCACGCGTGAACCCCACCAAAGTGATTTCCCCCCCCCTCATGCGTACCGAACACCTGCTCACCAGTCGGTCCCCCACCATCATGAGCCCAGCTAAACTTTCAACCTCCACCAATTCCCACCCTGCCAGCCTAACCTCTCACGACCACATTCAGAACGAACAATCATCCCCGTACATAACCCGTACCTCCTTTTTCCCCCCTATCTTACCCACCTCTTCACCGTTACCCCACCCGCCCCAAATTCCACCCCCAAAGATCCCGCTCGACAAAATACCACTCCCATCCCAATCCAACCACAAAACTTTTTCCACCTTGGCTAAACGCCAAAATACTCTCTCTCTCGCCCCAAACAACATAATCAACCTCTCAACTTCAACCACTCCTCGAAATCCCATCCATGTCTCTCCCGAAAATAAAATCAGTCCAAATTCAACCCCTCTCAAACCACAACCCTGCCTGCCCAGACCCCCCCCCACCATCTCCCTATCAAATCCCCACACCCCAAACCTCCAGATCATAGTAAACTCTCAACCTTCAGCCTTACTCACCCTTCCCCAAACCCCACTCACGACCACAACTCTCTACACAATTCAACCCCTCCCCAGCACCAACCTCTTCCGCAACAACAACCCCGACTCGACCTGCCCGTTTCATCTTTAAAACCCCCCTATCACTGCCCCCGACCGAAACCACTTAGACCCCCCTCCAAAACTGGCCCCGGGCCAGCTCGCCCCCCAGACCCACATTCCTAACGACAGAACTAACGGTATATCCACCCCGCCCTTCCAAAGTGAAAGTGAAACCCCAAGGTCAAAGCCACAACCACCACCACCCCTATTACCAAACCGTCACCCAGACTAACGGCGACCCTAAATAACCCCCCCTGATGATGATGAGGATATTATTGTACTTAAATTTTGTTTGATTGTTTTCAATTCCTAAGCGATTGGGCATGATTCTATAAATTTACATGTTTGCCATATACTGTATATATTATATTTTTCTTCCCTTAGTCATACTACTTTTCTTGTTAACCTACACTTTTCTGACTATCTTTTAAATTTGCTTTATACATTGTTAAACACTTTACATCTTCTTAATTTTCCTGTGTTCTTAATTATCTGTTCTTTCTTAAATTTACATGTTTTCCATATACTGTATATATTATATTTTTTTCCCCTTAGTCATACTACTTTTCTTGTTAACCTACACTTTTCTGACTATCTTTTAAATTTGTTCTATACATTGTTAAACACTTTACCTTCACCTGTAAAACGTTCTTCCCCTCAAAATAAAACATCGTCAAGCGACTCAAGTCCCACGACAAACATCTACCTTCCCATCATGACTATGCTTCTTTTTACTTCACCCTTGAGGCTCGAGGACGAGCCTATAATGAAGGAGAGGGAAGTAAAATGCCCCAGAACGAGAAGCCCACCACAGAAGCCACGAACGAACACCACACAGAAACACGCAAAGGAAAGGTCCACAGAACGAAAGGACCAGCTGACCGAGCCAGCCAATTCAGACAGGCCCAAGCCCGCAGGGCTAAGCAGCTCCAGGCCGCACCTAGATACCCCTTCTAAACTGACCATTTTTCCACACCTCATGTACACTACCCCCTCGTGTCCTACACTCCTAACTACAAAGATGATGAACAGGAATATACATTCATATTAAAAACACCCATGCCCTGTCCCGACATTGAGCCAATGCCAACACATCAGACAGCCATAATTATATCTATGTATGTTCTTACATCCGAGAAGTAGATGTTATATATCTTAGAAGTTAAAACACCCACGCCTGTCCCTAGACCTTGTATATCATTTCCCATGACGAGTATAGATATATGTAACCCGTGCTCAGTCGCCCCCTTGCATTGTTCCTCTAGTAACTAAGTGTCTCTATAATATTAACTGCCACCAGTATTGATACGACATAGCGGCACTGTCCTTGTGTTGTATTGTGCCAAGTACAGATCAACCAGGTTTCATCACCTTATTAGGACGACGACTATAATGTCGTCGTTCATCGATGTATGCAATCCTTAGTTTAAGTATTAATATTAACATTCCCTAACATCTTGTCTTGCCAGACTAAGCTTCTGAAGACCCATCGCCCCATAAATCTATGTATTCAATCCTTAGGTTAAGTATTTTTATCCGCCATTGTGTTCACCTTTTTCCATTTACTTTTCCACAATTGTCATACGTCTTCCCCTTGCCTCCTTCGTATCCACAGTCCACACTACGCCAATTTACTTCGTGTTATACACCTCTTACCCCAACCAGAGATTGTATAAGATAACCTTGTTACCAGTATCTGTCATAAGTACCCCGAAACAATAACTAAGTACCCCTACGAACTGCCGCTGTTGTTGGTATATATATATTTCATAGAAAACGCAGTTCCCAGGGCCAACTAATAGTATCCATGACCCCTCGGACTGATCACATAACTCTATCTTTTCCAGACTCATATACCACCCCATAGTTGCATTCCCCGGTAGCATTTGGCTAACGTATTCTACTGCCTTTTCAAACTCCCATATCAACTGCAGCCTAATGCCACCCCCACGCCCAGAGACCTTAGGGTCAAATTCCCCTATAGCCCCCCTGCACTCCTCCCCTCTCATTATATGACCCCGCGCTTCTCTACTCTTGTCCGACCTAGCCTCTCTCTCATACCTCTTGAAGATCCTTGAATTGTCCATTGCTAACGCTCTCCAACCTTTTATATTATACTCCTATCCAGCCTACCTTCACTTAGTACGCCAGAACAACATTAGAACTTTACTAGCCCCTTGCATGCCATCCATTCTCTTACAACCCATTCACAACCCTGCACCCAATGGTCGTCGGTGCGAGGCTAGCCGCCTCACCAGTAACTAACTTCTATTGCCATACTTCCCGATAAATGTGGCAGAGTTAGCAACCCCGTCTCCACCACATCCAGCAAACACTACAATTAACAACCAGCCGAGTAAAACCAGCTAGCCAAGGCACCTTCGGTTTTGGTATTAAGGACACCCACATCTGTCTCATACACAGAGGGTTATTACAAACACTGGTGATATGGCAAGCCCCTAGCCACAGCCGCCGGACGACTATCACAGAGAGAGGGCGCCCAGCTCCCCCTTTTTGCCCACCCGAGGAGGGAGACCCCCACCCCCGCGGAGGTATACCTGGCCCCTGTTTTGACTTCCGAGTCATTGCCAGGTAGCACAGGAATTCTTCCTATCAATGAACTAACCATGCATAACTAACACCTTTACTAACCTCTATTAACTCACAATAAACCATTTACCTTTCTTGCATACTCTGATCACTAAATTAGCACCTCAGCTATACCATAGAATGAAGATTGAACAATCTAAGAGAGACGCTCCTATCACAGCTGTCCCCATCCTCCTCGCAAAGTAGATCCAGTCTCTCTCCCCTAAATACTTCCAGTATAGCCAAAATAGTACCTCTTACTAAGGCTCAGTTATATGAAAATATAAAGGCTTCCTATAGCCATGTGCCACAACAGTAAATACCATCTTACCTAGTCCCCATATCTATTGAGAGCTCAAATAAGTCCATAAGACTCGAGATCCCTACTGTCTACAGGGTCCAGAACCGAGCCTATAAATCTAGCTCCCGCCCCCAGTCAAATCAGTTGAAAGCTAGACACCAACCAGTGGTCACTACCCTGCAGTTAACTTCTAGCTCTGCCCTTGTGTTGTTCCGGAGTTGAGATTCCAGAGCCGGCAGACTCCGTGGCAGATTTGGATAGAAGGACCTGCCCACGTATTTGAGAACTTTACACATACGGACCCCCTGGACGGCCGCGGAACCAGTCGTTAGCCCCCAACATCACCGGAAGCAAGATAACTAGGACCAGATCTACAAATACTATTCAAGATTCATGTTGCTAGTACTAAGTGTTATAGTACTAGTTTGACACTCACTTATTAACTTTCTATAAAGTGGCTAAAACCTTGCCCAGTGTAACTCATATTTAACCATTCCATTTGGGACGTACTCAGCGATCAGTGCTCATTAACCCATAACTAGCGGCGCGCAATATAAGTCGAGTATAATAAATCTGGACTATCTGGCGGCGCTCGACATAGGTCGTGTGGCAATTTCAGCACGTAATGTTGCTGAGAGAGAGAGACAAGTGGTGGCAGGAGAGTAGCGAGCGTATGACTGCTCCAGACCACCGCGGCGAACCTACTGACACGAATCCCACCTCCTCCCTCCCTCTCTCACTCGCTATATACGGAATTGTATGGGGTAAGTGCCGAATTACATGCTTTTTGCACTCGCGTTGCGCGGTTGTTGCAAGAAAACTAGCCATCATAAAAGGATCGTTATGGTGTCATTGGAAAGCTCTGTTTATGCTCTTTCAGGGATAGATACTTGTTTTACGCTCTGGGTCTTATTTAGGCATGAAAATGATCACGTAAACAGCCCTATTTTGGCTAAAAACACCCCGCTGGGCGGTACATATAAATAAACCGCTAGCCCGCTAATCTAGTGTTAATTAACAGGCGACATTGACTCTCGTAATTACCTTATTCAGATATTAAAACTCTAGTGATATCTAACGTTCGCCCACTGATTTGTGTTCTACGTATTTCTGCCATAAGAATATACAACTTAGATCAGTACCCCCATGAGGTTACTAGAGATTTCCGTGTTCTACAATATACGCGTGTCTAATCCTAACTGTGAGCTGCTACTTGGGCACGCGACCAGCCAGTAAGAGATCAAATCAGTGAAATTGAATTACATGAATATATTGAGGTCTTCCAGAAAATAAAACTTGCTAATTAAGCCAGTGATCAGAAGATTAATACCTGAACGTTGGAAGTGGGAGACTAGGCTCCATCCAGATCCACTTATGCTAGTGTTGTTCGATTCCATTATATTGTCTTACACGAGTATTCTGCAGTGGTATATAAATAAACGTGATCATGTAACTTGCTACCATGTGTTTCTTTGTGTTCTCTATTCCTCATATCTTGTATTGTGCATGCAGCCTTATATACCCAGTCATTTAGAACTCACATTACCCAAGTTAAACCTGTAGAAAAACAGGGCATAACATATGTAACCCCCAATATTGAAATAATATCCCCTGAAACACTCTGAAGATTAACATCCGGGAATTCAAGTTTAAACGAATCATCATGATTCAATTTGTTTAATATAGAGCTAGATATGAGGTTCACAGGAGAACCCGTATCTATTAAAACACTTATGTCTGCATTATTTACACATGACTTCAAAATTAACATAAGAACATAAGAACATAAGAAAATGGGAGTCTGCAGAAAGCCGATTGGCCTAAGCAAGGCAGATCCCTGTCCCACACAACCCCAATTACAAAGCCCAATTATAGGCTCAACACTCTAATACCCTGAGGATCATCTTACCAAACCGGTTAGAGATTAACGCAGGATTACGGGGGTCTGCAGAGCGCTGATTGGCCCAACCCGGCTGATCCCCCTTCACACCCAACCCTTCTCGTCCATATGCTTATCCAATTTTTTCTTAAAGCTCCCTATCGTTCTTGATCCCACTATATCACTTGGTAGCCTATTCCACCCATCTACAACTCTGTTACCAAACCAATATTTGCCTATATCTTTTCTGAAACGAAATTTATCTAATTTGAAACCATTGGTACGAGTTCTTTCGCTATCACTGAGCTTTAGTACATTTGTCATGTCCCCTTTGTTAATCCCACTAACCCACTTGAACACCTCTATCATATCCCCTCTAACTCTGCGTCTCTCTAACGAATGTAAACCTAATTTCTTCAACCTTTCTTCATACGGAAAATTTCTAATATTATGGATCATTTTTGTCATTCTACGCTGAATTCTCTCCAATGAATCTATGTCCATTCTGTAATAAGGACACCAACATTGGACAGCATAATCCATATGGGGTCTCACTAATGACAAGTAAAGTTTTAAGATAACATCAGCAGTTCTGTTACTCACACTCCTAGAGATGAACCCGAGAATCCTGTTTGCCTTATTACGAACGCTTATACACTGTTTTCTAGGCTTCAAATCATTGCTAACAAACACACCTAGATCTTTCTCGCAGTCTGAATTTTCTAATTCTAAATTAGCTAGTTTATATTTAACATTTGTTTGCATCTTCCCTATCTTTAATACCTTGCATTTGTCAATGTTAAATTTCATCTGCCAATTTACTGACCATTCATGTAAGGTATCTAGATCCCTTTGGAGGCACTCTATATCGCTATCTGAATCAATTGATCTCCCCATTTTAGTATCGTCTGCGAATTTACTTATCCTACTAGTTATACCTAAATCTAGGTCATTTATGTATATAAGAAACAACAGGGGACCTAATACCGATCCCTGGGGGACACCACTTTTGACTGCTCCCCACTCTGACTTGGTACCATTTATGCTGACTCTCTGTTTCCTACCAATTAGCCATGACCTAATCCATCCCAACAACGACCCTCCTATTCCATGTGCCTCAACCTTTCTCATCAATCTCTCATGAGGGACTCTGTCGAAAGCTTTACTGAAATCTAAATATATAATATCATATGACTTGTCACTATCTACTGCTTCATATACCTCTGAGAAAAAGCTAAGCAAATTAGTAAGGCAAGAACGTCCCTGAGTGAATCCATGCTGAGAAGAATTTATTAAGTTAAATTTTACTAAGTGGCTTCTAATTTTCCTAGCAATAATGGACTCTAGCAACTTTCCTATGATTGATGTGAGACTAATGGGACGGTAATTGGATGCTATCGATTTATCACCTTTTTTGAAGATCGGAACTACATTTGCAAGCTTCCAAGCTTCTGGAACTAAACCTGTTTCTAATGACTTGTTAAATATAAATGCTAATGGACTACTTAACTCATCTCTGCATTCTTTTAATACTCTACCATATACCTCGTCAGGACCAGGCGATTTTTGAGGTTTCAGTCTGTCAATATCCTTAAGCACATCATTTCTACTTATACTAACTGTACTTAACATATTTTCTATACTATCACTATATACCATATTGACTTCTGGAATCTGTGCCAAATTTTCATTAGTGAAAACGGAAAGAAACTGACTATTTAATGTACTGCACATTTCTAAATCATTTTCTGTTATTTCTCCTATTGAAGTTTTTAGGGGGCCTATTACATCTCTAACTTTAGATTTATATAGTTGGTAAAAAGCTTTAGGGTTATTTTTGAGTCGCTGGCTATCCTTATTTCATAATTTATT
This sequence comes from Paralithodes platypus, assembly GCA_032716605.1. Taxonomy (NCBI): domain Eukaryota; kingdom Metazoa; phylum Arthropoda; class Malacostraca; order Decapoda; family Lithodidae; genus Paralithodes; species Paralithodes platypus. Next base: position 45,870,054 of record CM064502.1, read on the forward strand.
TTTGCTTTCCTGATTTCCTTTTTGACCTGTCTTGATAGAGTCTGATAGTATATATGTAAATGATTTTCACCTTTCTTTATTTTTCGATATATTCCTTTCTTTTTTCCTATAAGATCTATTAGCTTATTAGTCATCCATTTTGGTTGGTTCTGCGTCGATCTAAATCTTCTTTTAGGGATATATTTATTTTGAGCATTGTGGAGTGAAGCAATAAACTGGTTATATGTAGGTGGCAAGTTTAACTCTGGCATATCCTGACTTAATTGCTTAACAATAGGGTCCACCCTTAAGCCTCTTCTTAGCCCACCATAATCGGCTTTTCTGAAATCTGGGATAAGTGTCGTATTCTCTTTAGCATTCCCTGTCCATTGTATATTAAAATAAATAGATTTATGATCGTTATTTCCTAGGTGGTCACCAATCTCTACATTATTTATCATATGTTCATTGTTACTGAAAACTAAATCAAGAATATTAATACCTCTAGTCGGCGTATCTATGAATTGAAATAAAAAACTATCTTGTACTACCTCAATAAACTCTACTGAATCGGAGTCGCCTAATTGGTGCTGCCAATCAATGTTCGGAAAATTAAAATCCCCCATAATGCACACATTGCTAAACCTTGATGCTATTTTAATTTCCTCCCATAACGATTTTCCGCCATTTCTACTCATATTAGGCGGTCTATATATAACTCCAATAACTATGGTCTCACTACCTTCGTTAACCTCTACCCAAACACTTTCATTATCATTATTTAGTCTAATACCTGATTTAATACAGCTTTTTAATGTACTCCTGACAAACACTGCTATACCCCCGCCCCTCCTACTTGTTCGGTCATATTTAAACAAACTATATCCTGGAATATCAAATTCTGCTAAAAAATGCCTAGATTCTGTATTAATCCACGTTTCAGTTAGCGCTATTATGTCTATATTTTCTGTGCTAACGAGTGCTCTAAGTTCGTTCATTTTGTTACATAAACTCCTACAATTTGTATAATATACCCTCAACCTATTACTTTTATTTGCAACTAATTTTCTATTGTGTTTAGCTAACTTATTATTTCCTGTTGAACTACTAGCTCTAGACGGAAATTCTACTCTATCAGTATTCTCATCTTTACTATCAGTTACATGTGTAGTGTTATCGATACTACTATTACACATCACTATATCCGCACTATCTTGACTGATTATTTCTATTTTACTCACTGGTTTGTCACATGAAGTACCTGCTCCATATGGAGACAGTATTTTACTTACACACCCAGGTTTTTTTAACGAAACCCCGCAACAATCTTGTCGAGTGAGCTGGCCAAGGTCGAAACTCCTAGTCGAGAGAGATGTACTCCATCCTGGGCATACAGTTCATCCTTACCATAAAAGAGGGACCAGTTATCCAGGAATGGAATAGAATTTGCCTTACAATACTTCTCCAGCCGGCTATTTACACCAATAGCCCTGGAGGACCATTCCTTCCTTACCCCTCTTCTAGGCAGGATACTGTTTACCACAGGAACTCCACCTTTTTCCTTGATCCTCTCCAACATTTCCTGATACTTGGAGAGCAACTCCTCAGTCCTGCATCTCCATATGTCTTTGCTCCCTGCGTTGAGGAAGATGATGGGGTCCTCCCCACTCACTTCCATGACAGCATCTATCTTCTCAGCCACCCTCCCGACTCCGGCACCAGGCACGCAGACAACTTTACCAACCTGAGTGTTTGTTGCCCTGCCAAGGTATCTAACCAATGAATCACCGACAATGAAAACAGACTTAGCTTTTTCCTTTTGTCGGCGTGTAGCAGTAGTTGTTGCAGCAACAGCAGCAGACTCCCCCCCCTCCCCTCTCACTGCCTCGATGATCGCCACTTCATCGCCATCACTCTCATCAGCCAAGGTGCTGAAGTTGTTGTGGGTCTTGACTGGCTGCCTTTTCAGCTTGCAGGCCGTTGCACTAGTTGACACCACTTTCCAAGGGGCTTCACGATCCCTGGGAACACTTCCGGTAGCCTCACACTTCTTCTCCGCCATAGCTAGTCTCAAGGCCAAATTTTCATCTTTGAGACACTGAATCTCCTGCTCCACACTCTCCAGTCTTTCTTGCAAAGCAAGACAAAGCTGGAGAGTATGGGAGGAGACAGCAGACTCATCAACAACAGCCATCACTATGAAAGTTCACTAGGACCTCACTAAGGGTAAACCGGTACACTAGCTGTCACTGGGGACGTCCACACTAGTCACGGGTCAGAGGGCAACTCAAACGAGTCAGGTGAATGCATAAGGGCAGTTATCATTAACGTAGGAAATACCGGAGTTTGTGTACATCGATGTTTTACGTTAGATTTGCTTGGCAGCGATCGTAAGCTTTCCCCGACCTAGGGTGACTCGCTTTCCAATCGTCCGTATCGACCTTCACTTCCGGGCAAGTTTCGGTCCGATGTTCATTACTCTTGCATCTACGACAGAAAGGTTGCTTACCTGCCGTATATTCATATAGCTCTTTGGCCTTGATGTTACAACGAGGAACAATGTGACCCCGTACACCACAATAAAAACACATAACATCCTTGTGTTGGCCATTTGCGCCGCCAGCCATGATAGCGGGTCTGTGTGCAGTCTTGCTACCTGCGCCATGACCCTGTGGTCCACGTCCGTGGGCCATATAGCGGGGGTACTGATAATTCCATGTCTGAGAACTATAACTCTGTCTATTCTGACCTACATGTGCGGTTTTATTGATTTTGGGAGGAGAACTGTTAGAGGAGAACTGCTGGGGATTTCTATGTGGTTAGGAATTTTTATTAGTTTGATTCTGTTTAGGCCCAGGTTGAGCTGGGGAAACAGGTAAGGGATTCCTAACGGCCGCACACGAAAACTGAATTTGTTCGATGGTAATACCGCTAGTATCACAAGACTTCCGTAGTTCCTTTGAGAATTTATTGAGAGGCATATTGGGGGGGGGGGGACTCTATTCGTCGTGCGATCAGTTTCACGGTGTCTGGTAAGGCACTAACCAACATAACATACCCCAGTAACTTGCTCAGCTGTCCTATTGTTATCTTACTGTCCTCAAACCAGGTGTGACGAACTAGATCATGCAACAAATTGTGAACACTGCGCCAATAATGTATCCACTGACTGATTTTTCTTTTGCTTCAATAGCTGATCGGCGAAATCATGGAATTTCGCAAATTCCCCCTTAGCTGAAGACCCAAACTTCTCTAGGAATTTTACTCTGAACTCATTGTAAGTCTTAGCATTGATGAGGTCATCGCATGCCCAAAAGGTATCCAGCTGGAGTATTACCCTTGTCAATTTTCGAGCGAAAAATGTCAATTTTGGCCTTCTGTGTAATAACTTTTGCCGCGATCTCCGTTTCAACATCATCTAAGACTGAAAAGATATTTCTGTGTTCTTCCAAACCAGTGAAAACTTTGACGGCCTGACCATGGTTAACGTTTAAGTGAAAAGCCTGGGGTTCGTTTCCCGACATAATGACGTTATCTTCGGGAGGTGTGGGAATTACTATATTAGGCAGTGGGGTGATGTAGGAAGGAGTTGTATCACGATAAACGCCGCTTCTCAACACACTCTGATTAACATTTTGGTACAAAGGTGGAAGTCCCGAAGAAGCCGGATTTGCATGAGATTCAATCTCTGAATAATGATTTTCAAAACCACTCCAATAATCGTCCGAAAAATCGCTATCCTCTGTAATATCAGATAATTCGGGATCAACTGATACAGCCGGAACCTTAGGACTTTTCTTAAACAGACGTTTTAATGACATGTGGAATTTTTAACTTGATAAACATAGTATATAAAATCCTCCCATATAAATGGTAAATAATTCCTGTAAAACACCGCTAAACAATTCCTGAATCTAAATACACCCTATTTTGCACAAATAATTAATTAATAGACAGTGACAAAAAGGAATTAATTACACAATTAAATTATATATATATTGAATTAAGATTGGTATAATTTTGGATAGAAAAAATAACTTAAGGCCTCCAGTAACACGTTACCTCTTCAATGTCACGCCAAACAGCTATGTAGGTCCTCACTCAAACACAGTAAAAATGCAACTGTCTGACTTTGTTAAATTTGTTTGTGTTATCGGCGGGGGTGATGTGACTTAGGGTGTCATCGTGCCTTCTCTCCCGGCGCCGTCAAGATCTCGTCCTCAAACCACTGCCACTCAAACTTGATCCTCCAAGGTACGACCAATCTCTCCACACGTAGGTACCATTTCCATGAAGACTCCCTCTTTCAGACAAAGTTGAGGATTCCCCGGATTCCGCTGGTATAATATTATGACGAATTGTGACTGGCTCCGAACTTGTGTGAGATGTCGGTGGTAGAGGTATAGTTGCCAGTTGTCAGAGTTGAAAGCTCCTATAGCCAGCCGTATGTGAATTTAATTATTTGCCAGACTTCCAGTGACTTGAATTAAATATTTTTAGTAGCTTTAGCGGTCAATTAATCGACACGTGCATGTTGCCTCTGTTGTAAAAAGGACCACCACTGAACACCATGTATGGTAGTGTGAATTATGTATGGTAGTGTGAATTAGGGGTGCTAGTTCTATCTAGACCCCCTTTGGAAACTGCCACCACCCAATAGATATACTGGGAATAATCAAATAACTCAATGTAATACCTAGAATCAGGTAACTGAAACTTGAGAATAATTCAATAGTTTAATAAATGCTATCTTAAGACTTATTCAGAAGTACACTATAATATTGAATGTAGAAGTATTTAAGTAATATTAATACAAGTATGGAAAGTCTGTTTTCACCACACAGCTGACCTCTAACCCCGAGTTGTACACACTGAGGGGTTACGTCTTTCTCCCCTCCAGCTCTGTAGATTCGGTTTATATCATCTCGGGTTACGCCCTCTGTATGACGTAAAACCACTCATTACCATTCTACGTGTACATCTCAACCAATCCTGGTACCTGTCCAAGATGACTTACTTGGGTGTGGTCTCAATAGTGTGACACGCCCTGGGTAAACTTTCCACTGTACTATCACACAGTATCCATGCGATATACAGGTGCCCTAACACGTGATGTGGGGCGACCAAAGTCTGATGACAACAGTTCTGATATATGCTAATCTCATGATCTTTTGGGACACTTGCATAAACCAGGCACCCGTCTGTCTACATGAGATGTAGTTGATACAAGAAAATACAATGTTTAATAATATGAGTTGTTATACTAAGGTTATTAGAATGAGATAATAATATATTTAATAGTGGCCCCTTCATCATTGATGATGTTGCCTATTAGTATAATAGTCTCCATTCAACACCCACGTCAGTCGTTTGAATCAACCGCCGCGAGGAAGAAAGAGATTCATCTTCATAAGTGCAAAGCTACTTCTCTTATGGTGTCGTCACAGATCGGGGGTATCCGCTACGGAAAAAACTTCGTAAAAAATAAGAGAACAATAAAGGGAAAAGAATTTTCCCATCTTAACACTGTTATATACACGCTTCCCACATTCGGTGGATTTTCTTGCGTTGTGGCTTCTTGCCGTCTCTCGCCAAGCGCAACAATTCCTCCTTCTCTTCCTCGCGGGCCTAACGTCAACACCAGTGCCCCCGCGCTCCGGCTTCATTCGACGCTCGCTCTCCTCTAGTGAGTCTTTTGCTCATTTGTATGTATCTGGGAGTTATTGAGCAGGGTTAGACTCGCTAGCACGGGTTGTGTTATGATTGGCCTGCAGGAAGTGTTAAAATTAGGGTACAATTAGGTGCTTTTACTTGTGTTCAAATTTTCCACCACGCGTGGTGTTTTCTGTTTGTTTCTAGGCACCTTAGTTTATGCTTTTTACTTAGTTAGGAGGCTTTCCTGTAAGTTTCTGGCTGTTCCTCGGGAGGGCTTGGGGGTCTACGGATCCTGTCTTTGTTGCAGACGCGCCAGGGTTAGACTCGCCCCACGTGGTTGTGGCGTCCCCCCGGCTTGTGAGCCTGTGGAGAGGCCCTCGTGGGGACTTTTTTCTCCTCGCCCTTCTGGCACGGTTCTGTTTTCTTGTGTGGTCTGTTTTCTTTTCCTGGATAAGCTGTTAGGTTATCTAGTTTGGGGGGGATGTTTTTACTACTGTGTTTGTTTGTTTTTATTCTCATCCCTGTGAGTTGTGGTCTCCCGGTGGTTTGTGTGCCACTTTCCTGGGAGTCCCGCAACGTGTTCCTAGTGTGGAAGTGCAGGTGTGGGGTTGCTGGGTTCTTCGTGGCTGTGCCTTGCTCCGAGCCCGTTCCCCCTCCCTCTTTTCTGTGCTCGCCGGCCTTCGGTTGTACCCGTTGGGTCGGTCCGCCATACCGGCGGAGCTCCGAACTCAGGTCTTCCGCGCCGGGCCTTTACGTCGGTGGTGTGCCTACGCCACGGCCTCTTGGTCCACGGTCCCTCGGGAATCCGGCGGACGCCGTCGTAGATGTTTGATAGTGATGTCATCCTCTCGGACTGTGCCTCCGCCTTTCGGCGGCTACGAGAGCAGGAAGTCCTCTGGCGGGTGGTGTTTTCTTCAAAGTCACACACCGATTCCCGCCGTTCGGGGTCCCACCCCAACCCCTGGTCTGTTACCCTGGTTTGTGAAAAGGCGGGGGGGGGGTTAGTGCGGTCGTTTACCCTGCCGGACCGGCGGCCCAGTGGGTAATAGATTCCGGCGGACACAGTACGTGTATCCAGCAATTAGCACTATTACCTTTATAAAGTTTACGCCACCTTGCCGGCGGCTCAGTTGGTAAACTCGGCGACCGCTTGTGTGTTTTAGAGCACGGAACGGTCCGCCGGTTGAAGGATCTCTGTGCTACGGCATACGCCGTCACGGAGGACCTGCATGGGTGATATTCCTTTCTCATGTCACCAGGGGCATGAGAGGGGGATATCCACACCCTCTTAGGAGTGATAAGACGGAGGAGGCGGTGGTCTCTTATTCTTATTACACCGGGAGGTTAGGATAGGTAGAAATCTCCCTATATATCCTTATGAGCATTGATTCCTGGAAATTTTCTTTCCAGGTGAACACTCAAGACACCCGGCTGCCACGTCATTACCGCCAGGGAGAGGAGCCGACATCATGCCCCTGTTTACAGTCTGCTCAACCCCCTCTTCTCTTTTGCTACCTATTCCGGCTCACGGCGAATGTATCAGATGTGTTCTGTGTTTCAACAAAAACTCCTTCTTGTGGGCATCTCGTACATGTCCGGTTTGCTCTGAATTATTGGAAGAATGGCTAGCGGCCCAAGATATGTCTTGTTTACGCACTCTCATTGAGGTAAAGAATAAATTTAAAACATATGCTTCTCAAGTAGCAAATAAGGAAATGTCATGTGATAATCCGGAACTATTAAGGGTAGTCCAATTATATTCTTTTGATGATCAGGTAGCTCACCAGTCACATGCCTCCCCTATTCCCTCTCTGACCATTTGGTCTCCTATGTCCTCCACACTGAGCTCCTCTCCCCCGGCGAAGAAGAGCCGCCTAATGTCACCAGAACGCCACCGTCTGACCCAGCCGGCCTCCACGGCGGGCACCCTGAGGCGCAGTGACAGCGCGGACTATCTGCCAGACAAGATACGCCGGCTCTCGAGCCCACCACGACGTGTGTTTATCTCTCATGAAACTCCTGCGGTACAAGTCGATCTAGCAGAATCGGTAATATCAGATACGGTGACCACCTCTAGCTTACAAACTGGTAGCTCTGATCTCCCTAAACTGGAAGCCGATCCCCCTCACTGTGCACCTAGACTAAGACAATCTGTACACGTTGGCTCCAAGGTTCAAAGTTAGTTTTATCACACACGCAGACTCACCAAGCAGACATGATTCATACTGCTACTCAGTCTCCAGGGGTAAATATGTCACATGCGGTTACGACCATAAGGTCTCGCGCGACACTTCCGGCTCCGTCTACGGACCAGCCCGACTTGACAACCACCCTTCAGAACCCAGGGTCGCAGTCTGCGCCCTACTCTTTAACACCCCCGCCGCGTGACCTGAAGTCACCGGCTGGCGGTTTCTCTCACCTGGGTACGGCGAGTAGCGGTCTGACACATACGTACACTGATACGACACAAACTACCATCTTCACACAGGCTGACCCTAGGTTACAGACTGACCAACATAATAAGCCAAACACACAATCCACTACAAGCCTAACAACTGTACAACTGAATGAATTGTTGCAAAAGGTAATGAGTCAGTGTGCCATTAAACAAGTTAAAACCCCGACTCCGGCTCCGGGACCACTTCCCAGTATACCTAAGGCCCCCTCTCTTACCAATGTAGGCATTTCCTCCCCGGTAGCCCCTAGGGTCCCCTCTAATATCAATGTCGACATTTCCTCTCCGGTAGTCACCGCCGCCGGGCCAGAGGCGGTCAAACTCGACGGTCCGCAGCCTACGGGCCCAGAGCTACACAAACAGAGTCATTTCCGGCCGGCGGTACAAGAGTTTCAGCCACAGACCGTAACGCTTACCCCTGGGCCAGGGCCAGACACATTAATCCAGCCCCCACCCTCGAAGCAACTCCTTGGCTTAGGAGACATAGATGGGTTCAAGCCCCTCAATACAGCCTTCCCTTCCGCTGGCCGACCCAGACAAGGACTACCGGCGGAACCTTGGGTGACAATTCCTCCCGGCATGAGATCCCCTTTGATTAGATTAGACACAGAGTCAATTCAGAGTCAAGAGCACCTAAATTTAAGTAGTTCTGTGAGCTCAGGGGATACCCAGCCTTGCTTGTCCCCCGCGCTAGACACGACCCATCCGGCTAGTAACCGGCCGGGCCCATCTTCTATCCCCCAATCTCGAGTAGTTAAAGTGCCAGGCAGGCTCTGGCTTCCGGTTACGGCCGCAACACGAGGTGAGGAACATAAGTCAATGCAAGGGGAGGTCCCGGTACCGGCGGAGTGGGCTATTGAAGTGAACCGTAAACATGTATTTAGGGCCAAAGATAAGAACGGTACAGTCTTGCAGGTTCCGATATATGCCAAACCGGATCCTGCCAATTTCCAATATTTTGTATATGACCCATGTCAGCAAGTTCCTCTTCCGGCAGATTCCCCGGTCCAGGAACCTCCTCACTCAGACGTTCCCATTTGCCCGAATTGTCATCAACGTTGTAGCCATTCTGGCTGTAGTTCTTGGCCTATACAGCAGGACCCCTCAAGTGAATTTCACAGGTGTGGACCTCATAAAGACCAAAGGGAGTTGAATCTGAGTGAGGTGGGCGACGGACCATGGAGTATGTGGGATCAGGAACTGCAACAATTTGCTATTGATATTATATCCAATCCCTTGTCCCCCATTCCTCCTCAACCCCGTATCGAGTTTGACTGGCTGGCACAACGACCGGGCGGAGTTCCATTTCATATTTTTAATTTTCTTATCCCACCTCAATTCACGGCAGAGGATTTTCCCCGGCCTCTCATCGTCCCTGACCCTATTGAACTTCAACGGGACTTTCTGGTCAGAGACAAGGCCCATAGAGCATTTATTAGCTTCCTATTAACTAGGGACACGGCCCAGGCTATTGCCCAACCGTTGCCAAATCCCTCTCCACGAACTCAGGAATTGGTTAAGGTATTCCAACAATATCTCCTCCCCGCCCCGGCTCGCACGCTTACAGACATCCGAACAGCCTTGTTTGAGGCCGTCCGGTCACGTCAGCTCCTCAGACTCGGTATGGCGCAGGAGTTACCTATGAATGCTTACTATAGAATATTGTTCTCCCCTGTCTTAACTGCGAGAGTATTTGATAAACAAACGGAACGTGATGTTCGAGTAATGTTGTGCCGCAAGAACAAGGCAAACCAATAACTCTCCATGTTGGCCCCAGGCGGCGGACAAATGGGTTCACCTCTGGCTCAGAGACTTAAAAGTTACATATAGGACAATTGTCCTCCTTCCTCCAGTCCTCCCTCTGTCTTCCTCCCTCCCTCGGCCAAGCTAGTGCAATAGGGATTCTGAGGTTAGGCCAATGGTTAGTTCCCATGGAAGGCAGCGCCCCCTGAGGACTTCAGTCTGACTGACCGGAATCGGTCTACACTTAAGCACGCCGGACTTAGTCTTACGACTTTCCACGGCGTTGCAGACTAGTCACCCCCCTCTGCACAAGGGATAAGGCAACTAACACATTTAACAGGGATATAGGACGTCGGTCACCGGCCGGGGTCGGTTCCGCGATAACCATTCCCCCCTGGCGGAACCGCATCTGGAGTGCCCCTCATTTCATTAACAAACTGGGAGCCGGAGGCGCCCAGCCTGCCGGCTGGCCGCCGTAGTATATCAGTCCTTTAACGGGCCCCTCCTAAGGTATATACTATGTAACACCTTTTTGTCTACCTAGTTTAAGCCATTCCAGTCGGGCCCCTCCGGATAAGGTAAAATTCAGTGTCACGCATTATGTTTTTCCCTACCTAGGCTGAGCCAGCCCAGTCCTCGGCTGGTCAGTCTGCCGTAGTTATTGGGGCGATCACCCCAGCTGTGGAGTAAGGTAATCCCGGCGGGAATTGAGCTCTTCCCTCGGCTAGTGCCTATCGCTAGCTTTCGCCAGGGGGAGGTGCACTTAGCAGATTTTTACTAGGGTCAGAGCTGGCTCAGCAGCAAAGTCACCATTTGTACTAAACTAACTATTGCCGGCTTCGGTCATAGTTTCCACCCTCCTTTGGAATCCCATGGTCAGCAAACCAGATCTTCCAGACGCTATTGTCTGCCATCTTTAATCTTAATCTTGACCCTGGCCAATTGGCAGGCATCCCTCAAATCTTACAGACTCATTAATGAATCTGCAACTCGGACAACCAGTCCGTTGACTGGGGCTCCCCCAACCGTCTTTGAGCCTGCTATGGCCCCCGGGTGGGTGGTATATTCTAGTTCAGATCACCCTTTTACCATAGGTTCAAGTGCCGATTAGGCAAAATTATCTATTATTTAAATGTGTACCGAATAGGTCTTCGAGATGGGGGGGGGGCACGGCAACAGCCTGCCAAACTTCCGGCTCGCCCCAAGTATAGACCTCGTTACCCGCCTCAGGTTTCTACGGGTTCCGGCGGCCTGACTGGAAGAACTGAGTCACGCACTGATCCTCACCGGGTAGGCGGGGCTCGGCAATACACATAGTTTTTTGTTTTACCAAATTAATAATAAGAATCAAAGGGGGAAATATCAGTCGAACTGAAGTGCCATCGAGACAGTTTGTCATGACACAAACTGACTTCCCCGTATTCTCTACAATCTCCATTTTTCATTTTTTGTTTGTTTTAAGTATGCCCATAGACACACCACTGTTGTTTGTATTCCTCATGTTATGTACTTTGATGGTTTCGCCCTGGAAGGCTTCCAATGAAGGGGGAGGGGGGGGAGGATATGTGGATCCCAGTACAAGGAAGGAATTCCCCCCTTAAACAGGATTGCAAGTGGGTTCGAGGGCTAGCCTAGATGCTGTTTACGCTGGGCTGTGCCCAAAATTAGGAATGTACGAGCTGAGAAGCTCAAGTTGTTTGATTTAGAAAGTTAAATTACTTAATTCAAACTGAAGTTGCTTGATTTAGAAATTTAGGTTCCTTAAATTTAAACCTCAAGTTTTATGATAATTATTAAATGAACGTTTTGTGTTTCCATCTTCGCAACTAGTTGCACTAGGTTACTATAGATTTTAACACCTTACGAGCGGCCTATGCGGTTTATTTATGTGTACCGCACAGCGGGGTGTTTTTAGCCAAAATAGGGCTGTTTACGTGATCATTTTCATGCCTAAATAAGACCCAGAACGTAAAACAAGTACCTATCCCTGAAAGGGCATAAACAGAGCTTTCGAATGACACCATAACGATCCTTGTATGATGGATAGTTTTCTTGCAATAACCGTGCAACGCGAGTGCAAAAAGCAGGTAATTCGGTACTTTCAGTACATAATTGAGTATGTAGCGAGTGAGAGAGGGAGGAGGGAGCTGAGATTTGTGTCAGTAGGTTCGCCGCGGTGGTCTGGAGCAGTCATACGCTCGCTAGTCTCCTGCCACCACTTGTCTCTCTCTCTCAGCCACATTACGTGCTGAAATTGCCACTCGAGTTATGTCGAGCGCCGCCACATAGTCCAGCTTTTTTTAACTCGACTTATGTTGCTCGCCGCTAATTAAGGGTTAAATAACTCTGTAAATAATTACAATAACTATCTGTCCAGTTTTGTCTTTTATAATAAAGAATTAATTGTCCTACGGTCATATAATTTCAAAAGTTCCCAGACTAGTTACACTAGACTCAGACGATCAGTAAAGATCGACTGGCAACTCCGATATGTTTAACCATGGGTTTTTAGGAGTTTTTGACACTGCGAATGTCCCCCTCCAGTCTTGGAATTCAGGCAACATCGTCAATGATGAAGGGGCCACTATTAAATTATAGATTTGATTCCCGAAGGGAAGTAGAGAAAACCTAATATTTAGTAGGGGCCCCGGAATCATTGACGACGATGTCCCTCCCAACCATCCCCTTCCCATTCGCTGATATTTTGAGTTATATTGATATAGCATTGAAGGAGGAATCGTTGCGCTTGGCGAGAGACGGCAAGAAGCCACAACGCAAGAAAATCCACCGAATGTGGGAAGCGTGTAAATAACAGTGTTAAGATGGGAAAATTCTTTTCCTTTTTTTGTTCTCTTATTTTTTACGAAGTTTTTTCGTAGCGGGTACCCGATCTGTGACGACACCATAAGGGAAGTAGCGTTGCACTTATGAAGATGAGTCTCTTTCTTCCTCGCGGCAGTTGATTCAAACGACTGACGTGTGGGGAGATTGTAGGCACCAATCGATCAGGGCTAGACCCAGGTGAGGTTATAGGCATGTGATAAAGAGTCGCTGGAACTCCTGTTTCACTTGCTTGGCCTCTCTTACTGATTTTCTTTGTGCCTCATTTACACTGAGAGCAATCCAGCTAGCTCTCACAAACACCTCCTCCTCCTATCCACTTCACTACACTAAACATGCACACCACACTTCATTCTTCCACACCAAAAAAAAAAAAAAAAAAAAAATTATGAATTGTAGCCCAGCCTCGGAGTCCCCAGGGGGGGGGACCATAAATGCCCCTCACCCGACCGACCATCCCCTGACGACCCCACACAATTACCTGGACCTCGGCCTGTTACTCTTTCTATTAATTTCTGCAACATTCGCGGACTTTCCTCTAACTTTCACTCTGTTGAGCACCATCTCTCCTCCTACAAACCTGATCTTCTCTTCCTCACCGAAACTCAGGTGTCTGTAGCAACATCCAGCAACCCCTTCTCTGTATCCTCCTACTTTCTCTATCCTAGTTTCAAAGCCAAAGGCGGATGTTGTGCATATGTGCACAACAAACTCACTTGCTCTCGTGTTCCCGATTTCGACTCCTCTGAATTCTCAACTTTATGGCTCAAACTTTCCTGTCATTCTCTTACTAAATATTTCTGTGCTGTCTATCTTTCCCCTAACTCTACCAACTTTCCCAAATTCTTTGACTATCTAAACTCTACAGTGGAACACATTCTATCCATTTCTCCTTTCTCAGAAATCTCCATCTTAGGAGATTTCAACGTTCACCACCGCCATTGGCTCTCCTCTCACACTACTGATCCACCTGGTGAACAAGCCTACGTCTTTTCTATCCTAAATGACCTAGAGCAGTTAGTTCAGCAACCCACCCGTATCCCGGATCGCATCGGAGATCGGCCCAACATTCTTGACCTGTTTCTAACTTCTAACCCTTCTTCTTATACTGTCGATCTTTTCTCTCCTTTGGGCTCCTCCGACCATAAACTTATCTCTGTCACCTGTCCTATCTCTCCAGTACAGCCACCCGATCCTCCTAGCCGGCGGCGCTTGTGGCACTTTGGCGCTGCCGACTGGGAGGCTCTTCGGCAGTACTTCTTTGATTTCCCATGGAATGATTTCTGCTTCCATGGCCGAGGACCCTCGGAGAGTGCTGAACGCATTACCGAGGTAATCCTATCGGGCATGGAAGCATACATTCCATTCTCTTTCTCTCAGACTAATGCTAAAAAATCTTGGTTTACTCACGCCTGTTCTACTGCTGTCCGCAATAAGGAGGAAGCATTCAAACGGTACCGACGCCTTAAAACTCAAGACTCTCATTCTTCCTATGTTTCTGCCCGGAATCAAGCCAAATCTGTTCTTCGACTTGCCAAACACTCTTTCATCAATAATAAATGCACTGAACTATCCAACTCTAGCTCTTCCCAAGCTTTCTGGCATCTAGCCAAAAACCTCTCCAACAATTTCTCTTCCTCGTCTTTCCCTCCCCTTTCCCACTCTGATGGCACAACCATCACTTCTTCCTCTGACAAAGCTAAACTCTTCGCTCAAACTTTTGCTAGAAACTCCACCTTGGATGATTCCGGTGCTATTCCTCCCTCTCCGCCCTCCTCTCTCTTACTTATGCCTAATATCCTAATCTCTTCTAAAGATGTACTTTCTACCCTCTCTGGGCTTAACACTAATAAGGCGTACGGTCCGGACGGTGTTCCTCCTGTTGTTCTCAAAAACTGTGCTTCCGTGCTGACTCCCTGCCTAGGCAAACTCTTTCGTCTCTGTCTATCCTCTAACGTCTTCCCTTCATGCTGGAAGTTTGCTCACATTCAACCTGTCCCAAAGAAGGGTGACCGCTCTCAACCCTCCAACTATCGTCCAATTGCTCTTATCTCTTGTCTTTCTAAAGTTTTTGAAACTATTCTTGCTTCCAAATTTCTTAAGCATTTCTCTTCTCATAATCTGCTCTCAGATCGCCAGTATGGCTTCCTTAAGGGTCGCTCTACTGGTGATCTTCTTTCATATCTTACTAACTCTTGGTCATCCTCCTTTCGGGACTTCGGTGAGACTTTTTCTATTGCACTAGACATATCGAAAGCCTTCGATAGAGTCTGGCATAAATCTTTAATTTCTAAACTACCCTCCTTCGGTTTCTATCCCTCCATCTGTGCCTTTGTCTCTAATTTCCTTTCCGGCCGTTCCATAGCCGCGGTTGTGGACGGCCATTGTTCACTTCCTCACTCTATAAACTCCGGTGTTCCTCAGGGCTCTGTCCTATCTCCTATTCTCTTTCTAATTTTTATAAATGATCTCCTTAACTGTACCTTAATTCCCATCCATTCATACGCAGACGACTCAACCTTGCACTACTCCATTAGTTTTTCAGAACGCCCCAGCCAGCAATCCCTCAACGACAAACGTAATGAAGCCATAGAACTCTTAAATTCTGATCTAAATACTATTTCCAATTGGGGCAGAGAAAACCTTGTTAACTATAATGCTTCCAAAACCCAATTTCTCCATCTATCTACCCGTCAGGATCTCCCAGCGGACTATCCCTTATTCTTCAACAATACAAAAATCAACCCTTCATCTTCTCTCAATATTCTTGGTGTCTCTTTTCTTCTGCTCTCATTTGGAAGGACCATATTACCAGTCTTGCTAAGGCAGCCTCCCAGAAGCTGGGTGTGCTCAACCGCCTTAGGGGGTTCTTTTCCCCTGCACAGCTTCTTGCTCTGTACAGGGGCATAGTGCGCCCTTGTATTGAGTATTGTTCACATGTGTGGGGAGGTTCCTCTCACACTGCTCTCCTAGACAAAGTTGAAAGGAAGGCCTTTCGTATCATTAACTCCCGTCCACTCACCAACTCTCTGCAATCTCTCTCTCTCCGCCGCAATGTTGCATCTCTCTCGCTATTCTATCGCTACTATAATAATCAGTGTTCCTCAGAGCTATCCCAGTGCATACCACCTCCTTTACGTAGGGCACGTGGTACCCGTCTTGCAACTCAATCCCACCCCTACTCTGTGCAACTCTCCAACCCAAGAGTGAAACGTTACTCTCAAACTTTCTTCTACTCAACAGCTGAGCTCTGGAACTCTCTCCCAGAATCAGTCTTTCCCTCTTCCTATGACTTAAATTGCTTCAAACTCCGTGTGTCCAGGCATTTTGGCTCGAACGTCCCTTGATTTTGGCCCTGTCACTCTTTCAACTATGGGGAAGGCACTCGCTATAGGCAGTTATGCCTTTTGCCTCCCTCAATCACATAGAAAAAAAAAAAAAAAAAAAAAAAAAAAAGAAGCTCGCCCAGTGAGTTCCGAGGCCACTGCAATCTGCCCCACCCCCCCTTTATAGTCACGCCTCCAGCTCTCCGGCGCTGTGATTGGCTGGGCCGGCGGCGCGGCCGCCCGCTTGACTTGAATACTCTCTCTTCCCACCTCCACTCTTTCCTCTTCGTAATATGTTCCTGGAAGCTGGTTGCAAATGTTTTTTAGTGGCTTACGGTAGTATAGGGCTGGCACTGATGTATTAGACCTATTGCAACCAGAGAAAAATGTCCGGGAAGAGAGCGAGAGCAAGTTTAAAGGTGAGGTGGTACGCTTAGCCGTTTGTTCCGAAAATGGAGGCTTCTGATTGGCCGGCCGGGGAGGTGTGTCATGTTTATGTTTTGGGCCAGAACTGTCAAACTCAGCTGGCGAGGAGAGCAGGTAAAAGGGGGCGCGGTGATTGGTGGATGGCCTTTTTACTTTATCACTCCCTACTAAATTAAGGCGAGCTCCTGATCGCCGTAATGCCGTTCCCTTGAAATTCTGGCCATCCTGCTGCCAATCCACCAGTCCACTATGCTCACAAAGGCATCTGTGTAACTGGGGTGCAGGATTTTGATTTCCCACGGCAGTTTTAGCCAATAGGATTGCCTGGGTTGGCTGAGGAGCTGTTTGAATGCCCTGGTAGTGTTTACTCTCTGTCCTTTTCCATCGACCAGTGCTATTAGTTGGCGGAGCCAGTACTGAGGGTCAGAGGGGAGAGGCATGGTGCCTTGCAACTGGCAGGCACACGCCTCAGGGATCCTATTTATACCCTCGTCCGGGTACCTGATTGGTGGACAACTAATCCTACCACTGCGAGTAAGGGTTTCTGCGGGGCCCATGGGTTTAGACGCTTTGGCTGGACTTTTACCCGGGAAGTTAGTCATGTGATTTTCCTTTGATTCATTGAATTTAGTTGAGGGAGAGCCAAGTAGATTTTTGTCTTCAAGAAATTCGTCTCTCGCTTTTACCTCGGCTCGAAGACACACTTCCTCACTACTAAAAGTCTTATTGAAATCTCTCGGGAGATCTGAAACTTCGCTGTCGGGGACCGTAGACTTCTCATCATCGGTAAGTTCACAGTAATCTTTTTCCCCACTTGTCGTAGTCTCTTTGTCTCCTCCATTCCCCTCTTGCCCGAACTCAGGGAGACTCTCGTTTGTCTGCGACTAAAAGACCGCCAGAACGGAGAGTCCTCCGTATGGTTCCTGCTCGATTAGGACCTCCAACATTAGGTCGAGCTGTGGAAGTACTAGGATCACCAACCCCCGAATTCTATCTCCTCCTCGCTACTCCACTCGCTCAGGTCTGGCGGTAAAATATCTTCATACCGTTAAGTATGACTGATATGGGTAGCCGACACAATACCTCCATGATGCAAGTACAACACTTGATATGGCCCATTTATCTCTACAACTTTGAAGGGACCCTTGTATTTCTCTTCCAGCTTACCAGCTCGGGTGGGATCATGTCTCTTCACCAGAATATATTCCCCCCGGTAATAAGGATTATCTAAATGAATTTTCTTGGGCTGTTGCTGGGTAATACGGTCATGGACTTGCTGCCGTCGCTCCCCTTGTTCCTTCAAATATTGTTCTGGTTGGGAATATTTGGCAGAAGGACTAGGGTAGGGTAATAATCCTTCTTGAGGCAATTTCGGTGTGATTCCAAAAATAATTTCATAGGGAGAATACCCAGTAGTTCTACAAACAGTGGTATTTATCCCCCAGTTAATATCTGGCAGAAGTTCCGGCCAACCTCGGACTATTTCTTCCCCTTGTCAGCTCAGACTAGCCCGTATACAATTTGCTAACGCCCTATGGTTTCTTTCACATACAGCATTCCCCTGGGGATAATACGGGGAGGTGTGCTGGATCTGGTAGCCCAAGGTTTCTCCCAAGTGTTGCCAGATTTCATTATTAAATTCTTTTCCCCTATCACTCAGAATACATCCAGGGGTGCCATATACACAAATTATCATTTCCAAGATGACCCTAGCCACAGTTTCAGCTTTCTTGTCCGGAATGGCACAAGCATCCGTATATTTGGAAAAGACGTCGACACAGGTTAAAATGTACCTTATGTTCGTCTGTCTGGGCAGCGGTCCCATAATGTCCACAGATAACTTTTCCCACGGTTTACCGGCCGTAATGTGCCCGGGCGACTGTCTAGGTCCCCGTCCATCTTTGCCCCTTTGACATCCCAAACAATTTTGAATAACTTCTTTAACAATTTGGTCGGCCCTCGAGGTCCAGTACCTTTCGTTAAATTGCTTTAGAACTCTAGACTGACCCAAATGAGCCCCCCTTCCCTCTTGTCTGTAGAGGATTTGGATCATGTGTTTAGCCTCCAGATATCCAGATAATAGAATACTACCCGGCCTTTAGAATCCCTCCAGGCTCCTTCAGAACATTTTACTTTGTTGCCATACCTAGGATCATGCTGTTCCTTGTTAGTTTCAGTGTGTTGGATGGGTGCTACCGTAGTCGAGATAGGCCATCGGCATTAGTGTGCAATTTACCTGGTGTATGTCTAACTTCAAAAGAGTATTCCTCCAGGATCCCCTTCCACCTGACAAACAATCCGTCTTCTGTTTTCATTTTCCTGAGCCATTGCAAACTATGGTGGTCCGTGATAACTTCAAAATGAACCCCGGCGAAATATGGACGGAAATAGTGTACAGCCCACACTAGAGCTAGGCATTCCTTTTTAGTAACGCTGTAATTCTTTTCGCCCTTATTCAGCGTCCGGCTAGCACACGCTACTATGCCTTCCTTTCCATCCACTTTCTGGGCCAATACGGCCCCGAGCCCTTCATCGGAAGCATTGGTGTATAGTTGGAACGGCTTGGTAAAATCCGGATGACAAACTATGGGGTTAGAAGTCAATTTTTGTTTCAGTTGATCAAAAGCTATCTGACAACTCTGATCCCAGTCGAACCTCCTCCTTTTTTCCAGTCTCGTAGTCATGGGGCGAGCAATTTTTGAAAAGTTGGGTATGAACCTCCGATAATAGGATACCATTCCCAGAAATGCTCGGATCTCTTTGACAGAGGAAGGGGGTGAGATTTCTGCAATAGATTTCACTTTATGAGGGTCCGGTTGGATACCTTTACTTGAAACCACATGCCCTAGGTATGCCACCTCGCGGGTCCCTAATTGGCATTCAGTTTAAGTCCTGCCCCCCTGATCCTTTCTAATACTTCTTGTAGTCGGTGAATATGTTCCTCCCAACTAGTGGAAAAAGTTATAATATCATCCAAGTAAGCTAAACAGGTTCTCCAGGTTAATCCCCTCAATACTTCGTCCATAACTCTAGTGAAACTGGCTGGTCCATTACAAACTCCGAAAGGCAAGACTGTGAACTGGTAGAGTTTGCCTTCACTCGTGGCAAATGCGGTTTTCTCTTGGTCCTCTAACCTAACTGGTACTTGCCAGTATTCACTTTGTAGGTCTAGGGTAGAAAACCAGGTTGACCCATTGAGTGATTCTAGCGAGTCATCAATACGAGGTAGGGGTTGCGCGTCTTTGATGGTGACATCGTTTAATTTTTGATAATCTACACAGAACCGAGTAGACCCATTTTGTTTTTACCAGGACTGCTGGAGATGACCACGGACTGTAGGATTCCACTACTATCCCCTGCTTAATCATTTCCTCTACTTGTTCATTTTCTTTTTGTCTCATAATGGGATTTTGTCACCTATAGGGTTGTCTAATAGGAGGCCCTTAAGTGTGTATCTCGTGGGTGTGTCGGGTTCGCGCCGATCCGTGGTCCCCTTCGTTTTGAGCAAACACATCTCGGTAAGTCCAGAGCAATTCATGTAAGGTATTGGCTTGATTTGACGTTATATGTTTCGGAATCTCAGGTAAGTTAATGGGTCAGTCAGTTCCAACAGTGGTGGGTTGTGCGGGTGTAACTTGTCCTAATAGTTTTCCTTTTTGATACTTAATCGTGCCATCGCCAAAGTTGGCTAGAACTAATTTTCTCTGGTCGGTAGTAATAAAGGTGGGAGCTATTCTCACTATATTCTGTGCATCAGGTTAAAAAATCCCGGCAGTCATTCCCGGGGCTTGATGAATTTCTATAATTTTCCAAAATCTAGGGTGGATAGACAGTTTCTCTGTGGTAGCTACTATTTGAGGTCGTAGGGTGGTCGTCGTGTCTTTCGGCTCGTACTGGATAGTTACCCCCAACTGACTCATGAGATCTATTCCCAGATACCCATCGACTCCGCTATTGGATTTTCCTGATAGAACACAAAAAACGGTGGTGAATTTAATTCCTTTCCATTGTACCACTACCGTATTAGTTCTCCCTAGAATCGTCAGTGGTTGACCCCAGGCTCCCGACAACTGAATACTAGTTTGATTTTAGGGGCCCATCTCTTTCTGATTCTTTTTCACGAAATTCTCCAAAAGTCAACTTCTGTTTGCCCCCGTATCAGTTAGCATGTTTGCGGCTTTCCCATTTATTACTATGGTTTCACAAGGCGTTTGTCTCTCTAAGATGTTGACCTCATTATACCGCCCTTCTATGTGAGGTTTAACGGAAAATGTTCTCCCCCTACCGGCATCGTGATTTTTGGCTGGCTTTCTGTCTCCCTATATTCTACCGGAAGCATTCCTCCCTGATTTGGATCGGTTCCCCTTGGCAGGGGTCGATCGTTTGGAAGTGCGGGCCTGGAGTTAAATCTAGGGGTTGGGGTTTGGGGACGATTGGAACAGTTCCTAGCTAGGTGTCTGGTTTGTCTGCATGTAAAGCATCGGATAATGGTTCTCGGATACCCTTTGTTTGGGTTCTCCTCCTCCCCTTTCCTTTTTTCCTCTCTTAACTCTCGAGCTTCCATTATCTTCTTGATTACCTCCATGAATTCCTTAGTGGTGGTCACTTCATGGATAATGCAGTGCCTTCTAACTTCAACAGGGCATGCTTGGATCATAATCTCTCTGATCTCTGTTTCCTGGCTCTCTTGGTCCATATTGGCCGTCGAGTTTCAGACTCTTAAGTTTGTCTCTGGCCTTCCTGGTGGAGGTTTCTCAGCCAAATTCTTCAATTAGGGCACTCCTAACTTCTGTCCATGACACTAGTCCCTATAGACGTACTCTTACATCGTTCAGGGCCTGCCTAAGTGTGCCTTTCCATAGGCGATCTTCTTTCCATTTTCTCCTATGTCAACCAGCGTGAACTGACCTTCTAACTGTTCGATCCATAGCTTAATTTCTTCTTTCCCCTCTTCCCATAATCTGAATGGTAATACAGCCGTCATTATGTCTGTTCTGTTAGATAATTATACTCAATCTAAATTATTTGTCGAATCCCACCACTTGCCACCAATATGTAGTACTTATTTTCTTATTTCGAATATACTACTAGAGTGGGGGATAAATCGACAGTCATTTAGAAGTTTGTATACTTTATTTAACAAACTTGCTAAACGCTAATAACTGTTTCTCTGTTCGGGCCGAGATGCGTTCAAGACACGGATTGAATATTACGTCGATCCACTATAGGTTGTACTTTGGAACCCTAGAGCTCCCGTTACTCCCTATTTGAATTCCCGTTATTCAGCTATTGACTCAAGTCGGCTTCGATCCAAAGGCATGTTATTAGTTTCTAAATTAATATGGTTTTTACTGAGCCCTGCTGTGTCTACTTTAGAGACCAGGGCACTAATAAATCATACCTTTATTCACCTATCTAAAACAAGAGTGATATTCCTAATTTTAACCTTCAGAATGATATACTTCTACCGGGCCTATTTCGTCAACTCCAGAGACCAAGGCGTTACTCCATATTATGATCTCTAATTAAGATTTCCTCTCCACTATGTACATTACATTTACTCATATGACAAGTGCATCGTTATGGTTTTTATCTCAACACTCTTTGATTATTTACTATACTCGTTACCTCATACAATATTACTCAATTCCCAAGAGCGATGTTACAAGGTACCTCTCTAGAACGCTCTTTGATTGTACAACATGTTTACTCAAATGAACAGGGTGTTTCTACAATTTACCTTGATCACCCTTATCGAGAACACCCTCAGATTATACATTCGCGTAATCCTATTACAAACAAGTTATATTCACATAAATCACTTAGTTAATAATAATTCTTAACCTTGGTAAACAGTACCTCAAAACCTCTACATGGAAAAGATTCTCTACTTTAATCCTTTACATAGATTCTTATGATCACAATATTATTCTGGACGTATCACCCGTAACGCTCCACACAGAACTGACCAAAATTCCTCTCTATGGTGATATATGTTATTTCCTTTTTAACAAAAGAGTTCGTTATTCATACGGACTAGTGTCCTCCTTATCTATTTCTTAACTAAAACTGATCTATTGGCAACTATTAGTTATTTCCCCTGAGCCTGCTAGTTGCCTATCTATCCTCAAGAATTATTCCCTTTTACTTTACTATTTATATCTAAGTCTTTCCTATTAGATCCTATGCTCATTATAACTATTCGGCATTAAGCCTTTTCTAACAAGAATAACTATTTCCCTCTCAACACATAATTTTATTTATATATAAGTCTAGGATCTTTTCTCTTTAGTCTGTCCTATAAGGACACATCAAATATTTCAGGAACCACTAGGTTAGTCAAGCATTTTCTCTCTTTCTTGAAGTCTGGTTCGGGCCCAATATGGGTCCTTTAGAAATATATATTGTCTGCTGCTAGGTGTGTGTGCTGGAACTGTTTTACCACCTCAGAGCTGGCCAATAGCTCTTCTGGAAGTTCTCGCTCCCGTCTACTATTTGTCGTCCCTCTTGAATCGCTTGGCTGTGGGTATGCAAGCTAGCGATGTGACGACAGGCGGCCGGATACTGAAGGTGTATCCGCCTAGTAGGAGAGAGCGAGGCTAGGCCAGGAGTGGTCTTTACTGGAACATTTGGTGAGGGCAGGGTGGCTGGAATATTTGGTTCAGAGTTCCCTTTTGTGCCCAAGCGAGAGAGAGGAAATGGATTGCAAGAAGCTCGCCCAGTGAGTTCCGAGGGGTGAATGACCACTGCAACCTGCCCCACTTCCCCCTTTATAGTCACACCTCCAGCTCTCCGGTGCTGTAATTGGCTGAGCCGGCCGCGCGACTTGAATACTCTCTCTTCCAACCTACACTCTTTTCTCTTCGTATTATGTTCCTGGAAGCTGGTTGCAAATGTCTTTTAGTGGCTTACGGGAGTATAGGGCTGGCACTGATGTATTAGACCCATTGCAACCAGAGGAAATGGCTGGTGAAGAGAGCGAGAGCGAGTTTAAAGGTGAGGTGGCACGCTTAGCCGTTCGCTCCGAAAATGGAAGCTTCTGATTGGCCGGCCTGGGAGGTGTGTCATGTCTATGTTTTGGGGCTGGGGTATAACGGCTAGCCAGTTAGTGAATTTCGAATTGTGGTGGCATGGTCCAAAGTGGCTGCTCCATGAAAATGAATGGACGATTTGGCATGCTGTTGGTGAGGGACTTCTGCCACTGGAAACAGTGGCAGTTACAGCCAAACCAAATGAGCCACCGGGTCCAATATTAGAATGGGCAAGATTCGGTGACTATAATAAATTAGTCAGAGTTGTAGCTTGGGTGTTGAGATATATATCTAATATCAAGCTTAAAGTAATGGGCCAACTCTGCAACATGGGTCACAACATTGATGCTAGTGAATATAAAGCAGCTGAAGTAACTTTGATCAATTGGGTTCAAGCAGAAACCTTTTCCAATGAATTAGAATCTTTGCAAAGCTCGAATAAGACATTAATGTCTAATGTAGTGCGTCAATTTAGGTTGCACCTAGATAATGACCTCATCAGGTGTGAGGGTCGCCTGAAGTGGTCGGGTGTAACGGACGGCACAAACCGTCCTATACATATGCCAACAAGACATCACGTTACTGATCGATTGATCATATGTGCACATAGGGAAGTAAAACACTACGGGGTATGTCATATTATATCAAATTTGCGTCTCACATGGTGGATACCCAGAGTTCGACAAGTAGCTCGATGCGTAGTAAGAAAGTGTGTAATATGCCAGAGACTAAAGGGTAAACCATATGCAACTGGACCAGCTCTACCTTTACCTGAATGCCGTGTAAAGCACATAGAGCCTTTCCAAGCTGTAGGGTTAGATTACACAGGTGCATTGAAGACGAGAGCATGAGAAAGTTTATATATTATTGTTTACCTGTGCAACGTCTCGAGCGGTACACCTAGAACTATGTGATAATATGGCTAGCGAAGAATTTATGCTGGCGTTTAGACGGTCTTGTGCCTGTCGTTCATTCCCTCAACTCATTCTTAGCGACAATGCTCCTACTTATGTCCAGGCATCAAAATATCTAAAGGATATGAGCAGTGATCCTACAATCATCACTTTTATGGGAGAGAGGAAGTGCGAATGGAAGTTCATCCCAGTTAAGGCTCCTTGGTTTGGTGGGATGTGGGAACAGTGTGTCGGCATAGTAAAGTCAGGACTCGGAGTGGTAGTAGGACGTGCTCTATTAAAGAAGAGTGAGTTGACGACAGTCCTCACAGAGATAGAGGCAGTCGTGAATGATCGTCCGCTCACGTATGTGTACACCGACCTGCAAAAACCACTACCATTAACACCAGCTTACTTGCTCTATGGTAAACCATTGACTGCGTTTTCATCTGATTTCCAATCCATTGTAGAGTTAGAGGATCCCTCGTTGTACTCTGAAGCAGCGGTGTCTAAGCGATACCAGTATAAATCGAGGGTAATCGAAGAGTTTAGAAAAAGGTGGAGTAATGAATATCTGCTAGCATTGAGGGAAAGGAGTGTTACACCCTCTGCTAGACCGACGGCACCTACTGTCGTTATAATTAAAGAAGATAGTCCTCGTTTATACTGGAAATTGGGCCGCGTGTTGGAGGTATACAAGGGGGAAGACTCTGTAGAGAGGGTGGCGCTATTGAAGGCAGCCACTGGTACTACTGTTCGTCCTATCGCGCGTTTGTACGCTTTGAAGCTCGATTCCACTTTACAATCGGAGACTCCACCTGTTATTGCTGGGTCCGAGGATTCTCAAGGTAACGACTTACCTCTTACTGATGGTGATCATTCTCGGACTGGGACGCGTCCCAGACGCGCTGCTGCTGGCACCGTTGATATGTGGCGTCAGAAGATAGCCTCTGGGCAACTTTAAGTTTAAGGTGGGGTCCAGGTATTTTTTGTGGGGGGAGTGTATCATGTAAATACGATAGTGTACGACACTTTTTGTGCTACCGTACGTCTCTGTGACGTCACGGTCGTTCCCGCTGCATGGCGTAGGACGATAAGATCGTATATCACATATGCATAGCCTACGTGAGTTGCAGTTGGGATGTGTGTACATGTTTAGATTGATATGCAGGATTCGAAGTTGCATAATAAATCGTAGGCAGTGTCCACCATTCTTTAACTGTCTTCGTGGCACAATGCATAAGGTGTTGATTTTCGGTGTGAGCGTCCTGGGTTCGAATCCACGGACTGCCACATGTGTTTGTTAAATTTCATTAATCGATTTTAGGAGTAGAGTTGGTTGTTGGAAAGAACATAATAATTATAAGATTGTAAGTAAGATAAGATTATAAAAGCCCTAATATGCTATTAAGCAATATTGACATGGTCTTATGTAGTATATATGAATTTATCGTATATATTAATATAATTTATCGAATTGAGCAACATAGAATCGGTACGATAATTTGGGCCCTGGCGTATGCCACGGCAGCAAGGCGGAGGGCTGGAAACAGCAGAGCCTTCACGACCACCAACCAGTTAACATCTAATTTCCGCCTTCAGTTGATCGAGCTTTTGTGCCTCTAATCACAATACACTGATATCAATACATACATCTACACCATCACGACGCTCTCATCGACGCAATGATTGACTGACATATAAGCATATTATTCATGTCCATTCCCATATAATAATTTGATTCTTTCTTTCACTTGACTCGAGCCTCAGGGCCGGCGTCTCGCTTCCCCATTGTCCGCCATATTGCGTAAAAGTTATCCTTTGTCTCGTTGCCACGTGGAACTATTAGTGAGTTAATTCCTGGAAAATATTAACCCTTATAACCTTACTTTATATATAATTTATTATGTGAGACCTTTGGATATAAATTAGCTTGTTTCAGATTGAATTCAATTTAGATATGGAGTAATTTAATTTAGATTGATTTTGTTTGAATTATTATAGCTTAGAATTATTTAACTTCCATTGATAGTAAACCACAATGGTGCCCAGACCTGGGAATTAGCTACCAGCAAGGGATTTTTTATGGCAATGAGCAAGGGGACATATAACAGGATGCAGGAACAACTCTATGATAAACTGGTAGGACTAGCCAAGCGATGGTTAGACCCGGAATGCAGGGTAGTATCGTTGCGCCTGCCAAAGTCCTGCATCCCACCCATCATCTTTCCCCAATAATTTTCTCTTTCATTTCAGACTTCCTGTGACACATGACCTGACCTAAAAAAAAATCTTGTTCAATATGACCCTTTAGTGTAGGTATTGCTATTTTGTGTGCTATTTTTTCTCCATAACATAGAAGTCTGCCGGTCGGCGTCTCTTAACTAGACTACTATTTTGCCGTTGTATTTGTAACATTTTAGGTAAATAGCCTACAGGCTTACATGCAAAATGAGTAAACAGGAAGAGACACCATCTAGTGGGGTGCTGAGCAAAGCCCCTAAAAATCAGAGGGCGGGACTTCGGGGAGTATTAAATAGGCTAATTATTGATGTCAACACTTTCATCACTACTGCTGACCTCGAGGAATTAGAGGCTAGGTTAGACAATGTCCAGGCTACCCACAGTCGTATTGTTGCTCTAAGTGAGGTGATTGTGGCAGCCATGACAGAGGAGGAAGAGATAATTGCAGAGTGTGATAATCGCACCCTCTATGATGAACTTGTCTTTAAGGCGAAGCACCTATTACAGCGCGCTGTCGCAAATAAGAAGGGAGGCGAGAACGAAGCCCATAGAAGGGTTGACCCGAAACACACTGTGCACCTCCCAAAGCTCAATCTTCCTACATTTGGGGGCAAATTGACTGAGTGGTTAGCTTTTTGGGATGTATTTCGGTCTAAAGTACATGAATCCTCTTTGAATAATGTCCGTAAGTTTCACTACCTGAAAGGACAAATGGAAGGAGAGGCCTTACATTTGATAGAGGGTTTTGCGGTAGTAGGTGATAGCTATCTGGAGGCAGTACAATTATTACAGTCCACATATGGGGATCAAGAGCAGTTGAAGATGGCCCATGTCGTTGCCTTGTTAAAGCTAGCAGAACCACAGTATAAGGTTGAGGAGTTAGCAAAATTTAGGGCAGATAGGGAGTGCCATACTCGATCGCTAGACACCCTAGGGCTCAACACACAGGAAATTATAAGTAATTATCTTGCGTCAGAAGCTTGCTATGGCAATACTTGACAAGGTTAGATCATTTGATCTGGGGGAGTTCAAAACTCAGTTCAGTAAAGAAATTAGTAATCTACAGTTGAATAATGGGAGAATGTATACGTCGGGAGAGAGTGAGGATGTGGAAATGAGGGGAACAGTAAGCATGATGGTAGGGACTAAAGGAAAGAAAGAGGGTACATATAAGAAACCTGCTCAGATTCTATGCAAGCTATATAATAACAAACATAAATGG
Source organism: Paralithodes platypus (assembly GCA_032716605.1). Classification (NCBI taxonomy): domain Eukaryota; kingdom Metazoa; phylum Arthropoda; class Malacostraca; order Decapoda; family Lithodidae; genus Paralithodes; species Paralithodes platypus. The sequence goes on from CM064502.1 coordinate 45,897,869, forward strand.
AGTTTCTGTCTAAAATACCCAACAAATTAGACAAAACTAGCACAGGCAAAAAGGTTGAAGCTATGTGTAGGTTGTCTAAGTAAGGAACATGGTAAGCAGGGACAATGTACTGCTACATACTTAAGGCCCTGTCGCCACTGTAAAGGACATCACTTTTACAAGTTGTGTCCTACAGCAGACAAAGTCAAAGACGTCAAACCAGAGGGTACTACAACTTTGACACTAGGTAGCACGAAAGACACTACTATATTGCCCACAATACAGATTCCCATGGAATGTAATGACAGTAACAAGGTTTGTCGGGTACTTCTTGATCAAGGGTCTCAACGGTCCTTTATAAAAAGGTCCGTATTAATGGGACTTAAGCACCGAATCGTAGGGACTGAGACTCTTCGATTGCAGGGCTTCACAGGGGTTACTGATAAACAAGACTGCGAGATAGCGGAGATTTCATACTTCTACCGTAAAAACAGGTACTTTATGACATGTATCATAGTAGACACCTTACCAGAATATGTATCTGTAGGAGTGAAGAAGGTGGAACACGCATTACGTAGCAAAGGGGTTAACTTGTCAGATCCCATGGGAGATCAGAGTGAGGTGCATGTTCTACTTGGTGTGGATCATTATTATGATGTAGTATACCCTGGATTTAAAAAAATGTGTAGTGTAATTTTAATCCCCACTAAATTTGGCTATTGCATGAGCGGAAAGGTGCATACTACACAGTCAAATGTCCTGGTCAACGCGGTCTCGATATTAGGAGTGAATGTAATCGCGGCAGAGGAATTGCAAAGGGAGGATTCCCAACCTAGTGACCCAAAAATGACTGCCGAGTTCGACCTGGAGCGACTGTGGAGATTGGATCACATAGGCATTAATCCTATGGAGACCGATTATGACTCTGAAATTGCGCTGAAGAAATTTGAAGAGTCTGTGAGCTACTGTGCCTCAGACGAGCAATACAAGGTTAGTTTACCCTAGAAGAACAGTGAGATGAGCCTGCCAACCAACTATGGATTGGCATTAGGTCGCTTGCGCGCATTACAGCGTAAATTAACAAATGAACTGAGCACGCGCCAGGCGTATGACTATGTATTTCGGAGTTATGAAGATAGGGGCTTCATTGAAAGAGTCGATGTAAAAGAACCGATTAGGAAGGGAAGGGTTCACTATCTGGCCCATCATGGGGTGAGGAAAGACAGCATCACCACACCAATACGGGTGGTGTATGACTGCTCTGCCCACCAAGGTCAACAACCCAGTCTAAATGACTGCCTGCTGACAGGTCCGTCCTTGGTGTCAGATCTGTCCCAACATCTATTGCGGTTTAGGCTGTGGCAGTATGCATTTGCTAGTGACATCGAGAAAGCATTCGTGATGGTCAAACTAAATGAGGAAGATAGAGATTAGGGTGTCCCAGGCTTGTATAAGTAGAAAATCAAATAATTATATCAAGTCCAGCACATGCTGCCCTGGTTCCTTGTCAAATGAAAGTGATTCCACCAAATTTTCTTGAAAATTGGGCAATATTTAATGGTCGCGCAAAACGAACGTTTTGATAGCTCCTCTAAGATTCGACCCATTATCTGCATTCTGATCACTCTATCGTGTTCAGAAGAGCCTAGGTACAGGGAAACGAATGTGAAATATCTGTTATGTTTATTTAGTTATTTATTCCTACTCCAACACCTTCTTCTTGAGTTCCGCCTTCGTTTTTTTAGGGACAGCTTTCGTGTGGAGGCGGGCAAGCTTCAAGAGGAACTGGGTTTGCCGTTCGTCCTTCGTCCGGTTGCCGAGGAAGCGTTGAATGAGGGCTATTCCTCGTTCTGCGAGGTCGTTCGTGACCTTCAGGACACCAGCCCGCTTCTTCGCGCACTTAAAACACAAATCCGTGTTCCATGTTTCAGGACTCAGCTCAAGGAAGGTCGGTTGCTGGCCTCCTAGTAGACTTTTCAAGACCTGCATCGACGGTACTGAGCAGAAGGCGGAAAGCGGCCTGTTGAGATTGAATGGTGTCTTCGACTCGGGGCGGATTCTTGGGCGTCGAAGGACGCTTCATCCCCTCTACCATCTCCGCCTTCTGCTCCGGGCTGATGCGGTCATCGAAGATGGCCAGTCCGATCAGGTTCTCGGAAAGGTACCAGAGATGGCGCCGCATGGCACGTTCCGGGACCGACGCAACCCCATCGTCGCAGATCCTCTTCACGTCAGTGATGAAGTCCAGGTCGTTCTTGTCTGCGTAGGACGGAATCATTGCCTCATTCCAGTATTTCGCGTAGACCATGGTCACAAAGAACACAACTCGACGGATCCCCGCCAACTCCTGCCTGCTCATCTCCAGCTGGTAATGGAAGAGCATGATCTTCACGGCATAGATGGCCTTGGCCATCCATCTGGCCATGTGGTAAGCACCAGGAGCACGGAAGGATGTAGGGACTCCTCCTCCGAGGAGCAGGATGATCTCTTTGTAGTCTTCGTGTGGATGATTCCCACAGTCAAGCAGACGTTTCAAGTGACCGAGCATCTCAAGGCGGTGAGCTTCTTCGTCGGATGACAGAGCAGTCGGTGTCAGGGGCTGTGGTCGGCTCTGGTCAATGATAGGCCAACGATTCTGGAGCCTCTTGAAAAGGGCAATGTTAGGGCCAGATGATGGACCCATGCAAGCCTCGAAGACATCCTTCAGAACAACTTCCAGGATGTGGTGGCGGCATGCCAACCACACCAGGGGCTTCTCCAGTGCACGTTCAATCATGATACACGCTCCTTGAACCATCCCCGTGTTGGCCGCTGTCGTGTCGAATGACATTCCAATGATGTTGCCCTCCAAGCTGCTTTCCCGTACCAGCTTCAAGACGGTTTCCGCAACAGCTTGTCCTGTCCCGTCTTGTGACGTTAACCACTCCGTTAGAACCGCATGGCTTGTCCTACAGTGACTCGCTAGGATCGCCAGAGCAGTGGATGTGGCTACAGTTTATGTATTAGGGTGTGCTTTATTTCATATGAAAGCTCGTGTCATGGGCAGTCCAGAAAGGCTCTTTGTTTTCACCCATGTCAAGGCTTTATATATTTAATTGTAAAGTATATGTTTTATCATTAACTAGTAATGATGGGATCTGGGAGAGAGAGAGAGAGTAGAACAGAGTGAGAGGGGGCGCGCAGTGTTTTTGTCCCGCTCGATGACGTCACGGCTGGCTGCCTCGTGGGGGTTGGTTGAGGGAGGTCTTTACCATGTTGCTAGCTTCTTTGCTAGTGGCTAGAGGACTTGTTACCGCTTTACTCTGCGCGGTGCAAACTAGTCCCGGTATATATACAGGTTCCTCGCCACTCTCTCCCTCAGATCTGGTTTCTAGAACGCATCCCTCTTTATCCTTTGATACCTGTCCCCCGCTTTACACCTGAGAATCTTTTCCTCTGCCTATCTCTCTCATTTTCCATATCTTTCACCACCATTTATTAATATTATACCCCCTCTGGTTAACTCTGCAAAATCAGCTTCATGCTGGCCAGTTGTATTGTGCGTTAAGGTCTGATATAACCCATGTATGTTAGTTGTTAAGATAAGTTGATCACGAAGCATTGGTTGGCATTCATATTGTTTAGTACCGCTTCCTATAATTATTAGTGTTCTGCTGGATTAGATAATGCTAGACTAGGGGTCTGATATTATAAGGTATTGTTTCCTATGAGTGCTGGCTTTAGTTAAAAGCTGCATGACATACCTGAGAACTGGAGTTGATTGAGTAAATTCTAGTCTGTGTGCCATTGAGAGTAGAGCATGCACGAATGAGGGCTTTTTGCCTATACCATTTTGCACTGTTCTAAGCTCGTTGTTTGTCTTTGAGGTACGCCAGGAGAACGCTTAATACTTCGGTATTAAGGTTTCTCAAGAGAGCTACCCTTCCCTATAACGTAATATTTGACGCACAGACTTGAGATTTACACTAGGCTATGCGGCATGCCATGCGCACCAGTATCTCGTATCATTTACTCTAGCTAGACTTCATCAATCATAGTAGACATTAAGTATATTAATCCAATTACTCTTTTTATGCATACCCGTTTATGATTACACAAGCATTTCGCAGCCTAGTTTGATGTATGGAGACACAAACGACTTAGGCTCTTTTTGTTGATAGGAATACTGCATTGTCGTGGCGATTATTATTGTTGTAGTGTTTAGGATATTCTTGGCTCCGACGGCATTATATATTCTGCCTTTTTGTGTGCATAGCCTGCACGAGCATTGTTCCGCTGCCTGCCTTTTTGGGTTCCATTTCCGATACGAGCATCTTTATAGCATCTAACATTTAAAGAAGATTCCTTGTTAGTGTTGAAGGACTTTAGTGCACTTTCTTTCATGCAGGAGTGCCTGACATTTATTGATTAAAGTAACGTAAGCTGTAACTTCTCTTACCACCTTACTTTGCATACCATAACCAAGCACCTTCGGTTATAGGTAGTCATAGGCTGTTTTCACATAACATTAAGCCTAGAGTAGACGCACATTTATTGAGAGTTTGATAGCCTATTATTGCATATAGAACTCTGTAGAGTATTTGTGTTCTTTGTTCACTGGGAATATACATCAGAGGTTGGATCTAGCGCTTTCCGTTGTAGCATTTATGCCATTACTAGTCCAATGAATAAGAGCCCTGATATATTTAAACCTCAGTCGTAACAGTCTGCAGACACAGGAACACCCAGAAGTTCCTCCGTATCCTCCCCGGACACCAAGACAGCCACCCTCTCCTCCAATGACCTTCCGTCCGCTAGACTGGGTAACAACTTGCCGTCCCAATGCAGGACCAAAGGGACTTCAGGCTTGAAGGAGAGAGACATGGCAATCTCTTCGCGGTTCTTGACTCTGGCCCGGTGGATCGACGAACGGGACACAGTGATATGTTCGATGTCGTGGCCGAGGCTCATTGCAGCAGCGGCGTAGGAGGATGTCGCAGCACGGATGGACAGATTGTCGCGCTCCCAAGCAAGGGTCAGCTCCTTGGTGAGCTTATTCTCCTTAGGAGGTCGACGGCGTGGACATTTAGCTGGTGTCGGAGCTTTGAAGTCGTCGTCCTCGGTTTCTTCGTTGGACGATGAGGATGTAGTAGAAGACTCCAAACCCACGTCACGATCAAGAGTGGATGACGAAGCAGCCGCGTCCTTCTTCTTCATCTCCTCCATCCTTTGTCTCTTACGCCGCTTCTCCTCAGTCGCTCGCTTCAGCTTCTCGTCCACGCCAGCCATCGAGCAGCTCTGCCGGTCCTCCCTCTGAGCCTCCAAGAACGCCTTGTCTTCCTCGGGGATCTTCGCTTCCATTGCCTTGGAATGCGCGATGTCGAACATGTCTTCGAGGCTGTCTCTGAAGATGCATCTCTTCATTTCTTCCGTCTCTGTCTTCCGTGACTTGGATTACGCCAAGGCGCCGTACTCCTCGTACAGTTTGAGGATCTTCTTCTTCACCCACGACACATCCGACGTCGGAATGTTCGCACGTCGCCACACTTCCAAGACCGTCTCAGCGGTAGAAGCTGCTGCAGCAAAAGGAACCTCCTTCTGGGTCTTGTGGTGGAACAAAAACAACTGGAGAACCTCGCCTCTCAACGGAAGATGATTCCCAGGAATGACGATGTTGGGGACTTCTCCAGTAGCCATACCACGTCCGTGGATCGTCTTTCACACGCCATCACGTTAGACCTGGGAACACAAAAGAGACCAGAATACAGTTTTTTTATATTACATCGATAAATACATACGTAGGCATTAGCTACATTATTTATAGTGATGGAAATACAAGGGATACGGCAGGCACACACTTAAAACGACTAAGTTCACACACTAAGATAGTTGTAATATAGATGTAGTGAGAAACAAACCGACACAAAGGACACCACACGCGACAACGACACACGCGACAACTACCTCACTCTCTGATGCCGAGCAGAAAACTGAACGAAATGCGCGACCAGTAAAAGACGAGAGAGGAAGCTGAAAGTTTTCCTGTTTGAACTTGTCACGACAGGGAACAAGGACAACATGTGCTGGAGTGTGTCCGATACACGTCGGTTTCGTGGGACACCCTAATAGAGATGTTACCCGCTTTCTTTGGTTCGAAGACATTAGCGACTCTGAAAGTCCCGTCGTAATATACCGTTTTCGGGTCGTACTCGTTGGTGCTACATGTTCACAGTTTTTGTTGAATGCCACAATCAAAAAACATCTATCAGATACTCATGAGGACACAAGTAAACTATCTCGCGGGTTGTATATAGACAATTTGCGATATTCTCTATATATATATATATATTCTAGCGATAGTCAGGATGATTTGTTACTGTGGTAAACTATCAATGGAAGTTAATTATTACTAAGCTATAATGAATCAAATATATCAATCTAAATGAAAACTACTCCATATATAAATTGAATTCAATCTGAAACAAGCTAATTTATATCCAATGGTCTCACATAATAAATTTATATATAGGGTAAGGTTATAAGGGTTAATATTAGCCAGGAATTAACGCGCCAATAGTTCCACGTGGCAATGAGGCAAGGGAGAACGTTTTACCCAATATGGCGGTGGACAATGGGGAACGAGACTTCGGTCCCGAGACACGAGTCAAGTTAAAGAAAGAATAAATTATTACATGGGAATGGACATGAATATTATGCTTATCTGTTAGTCAGTCATGGCGTCGATGAGAGCGTCGTGATGGTGTAGCTGTTTGTATTGCTGTGTGTATTGTGATTAGAGGCTCAAAAGCGCGATCAAATGAGGGCGGAAAATAGATGTTAACTGGTTGGTGTTCGTGAAGGCTCTGGTCTTCCTCAAAGGTACACCTTGCTGCCTTGGCAAACGCCAGGAGCCCAAATTATCGTACCGCATCTAGGTTGCTCTATACGATAAATTATATTAATATATACGATAAATTCATATATACTTCATAAGACCATGGCAATATTGCTTAATAGCATATTAGGCCTTTTATAACTTAACTTATTTAGAATCTTATAATATACGATCAACTCGTCCTATGTCATGCTGCAGGAGCGACCGTGACGTCACAGAGACATACGGGATCACAAAAGAGTCATAGCCTATCGTATTTACGATACACTCCCCCCACAAAAAAGACCTGAACCCCACCTTAAACTTAAAGTTGCCCAGAGGCTATCTTCTGACGCCACAAGTTGACGGCGCCAGCAGCAGCGCGTCTGGGACGCGTCCCGGTCCGAGAATGATCACCATCAGTAAGAGGTGAGTCGTTCCTTTGAGAATCCTCGGACCCAGCAATAACAGGTGGAGCATCAGATTGCAATGCGGAATCGAGCTCCAAAGCGTACAAACTTGCGATAGGACGAACAGTAGTTCCAGTGGCTGTCTTCAATAGCGCCACCCGCTCTACAGAGTCTGCCCCCTTGTATACCTCCAACACGCGGCCCAATTTCCAGTACAAACGAGGACTATCTTCTTTAAGGGGACCGACCGGTTAATTACAAACTTCCAGGTCTTACTTTTAATTTAAATTAAATTTGGCACAGGTGTATATGACCATACAACTAGATCAAATTTTGTTTTATTTTATTATTTTTTTGCTTTTTTCTTGCAATTTAGGTAAAAAAACGTTGAAAATCATAGCACTACAGAAAATGATAAACTCCTACAGAAATCCCCATAGCACATGTTTTATGTGATCAAACAACTCACAAAAGGTGTATCTGTAGTTTCTATAAAACACATTTTATATATTTTGTGTATTTGTTCGATTTAGGTGATTACGGATTCAGGCGAATATATTTATAGAAAATTACAACTTTGACGACATATTGTGAACAAAATTAAATTACTAGAGTAAATTGGCTTGATAGGCCTTTTAGTGTTTTTAATTACCTTTCCAATGGTATAAACACCATCCCAATAGGTCCAATAACAACTGTAGAATAACATCCGATAGTGCGGCAATATAGGTTCTGAGAAAAACAGGTGAAAGTCTAAGGTACTTAGGTGAAAATTTTTACTTTTGTTTTTTAGATTTACAATATTTTACGCAGGAACATGGCAAAGTATAAGATAAAGCGTATGGGAGGTTTTAGAGTAGCTTACGCTCTTTCGATTTATATAGGTATGCTCCTCGTACGACCAGTAGTTACTGAGCATGTTAATTTCAAAGTTCGCTATATAACGTTTTTAGAATTACAGGAAAAGTTTGGAAAACATAAAAAAAAACGATTTCCAATGGGTTTTCACTAATAACATTTCACTGGCTTATGAAGGGATGTTGACTCTTGTAGAGTAAACACCTATTGGTATTTTCAGGATTTCGAGTTGTTTAAGCCTAAATTAACCGGTCGGTCCCCTTAATTAAAACAACTTCACCAACTGTACTGTAGGTGCCGTTGGTCTACCAGAGGGAGTAACACTCCTTTCCCTCAATGCTAGCAGATATTCACTAATCCACCGTTTCCTAAAATCCTCGATTATCCTGGATATATACTGGTATCTCTTAGACACCGCTACCTCAGAGTACAACGAGGGATCCTCTAACTCTACTATGGATTGGAAATCAGATGGAAACGCAGTCAATGGTTTTCCATATAGCAAGTGAGCTGGCTTTAATGGTAGTGGTTCTTGCAGGTCGGTGTACACATATGTAAGCGGGCGATCATTCACGACTGCCTCTATCTCTGTGAGGACTGTCGTCAACTCACTCTTCTTTAATAGAGCACGTCCTACTACCGCTCTGAGTCCTGACTTCACTATACCGACACACAGTTCCCACATTCCACCAAACCAAGGTGCCTTAACTGGAATGAACCTCCATTCGCACTTCTTCTCTCCCAAAAAAGTGATGATAGTAGGATCACTACTCATATCCTTTAGATATTTTGATGCTTGGACATAAGTGGGAGCATTGTCGCTAAGAATGAGTTGAGGGAATGAACGACGGGCACAAAACCCTCTAAACGCCAGCATAAATTCTTCGCTAGACATATTATCACATAGTTCTAGGTGTACCGCTCGAGACGTTGCACAGGTAAACAATAATATATAAACCTTCTCATGCTCCCTCGTCTTCAATGTCCCTGTGTAATCTAATCCTACCGCTTGGAAAGGTTCTACGTGCTTTACACGGCATTCAGGTAGAGGTAGAGCTGGTCCAGTTGCATATAGTTTACCTTTTAGTCTCTGGCATATTACACACTTTCTTACTACGCGTCGAGCTACTTGTCAAACTCTGGGTATCCACCATGTGAGACGTAAATTTGATATAATATGACATGCCCCGTAGTGTTTTACTTCCCTATGTGCACGTATGATCAATAGATCAGTAAAGTGATGTCTTGTAGGCATAAGTATAGGGCGGTTTGTGCCGTCTGGTACACCCGACCACTTCAGGCGACCCTCACACCTGATGAGGCCATTGTCTAGGTGCAACCTTAGTTGACGCACTATATTAGGCATTAATGTCCTATTCGAGCTTTGCAAGGATTCTAATTCATTGGAAAAGGTTTCTACTTGAACCCATTTGATCAAAGTTACTTCAGCTGCTTTAAATTCACGAGCATCAATGTTGTGACCCCTGTTGCAGAGTTGGCCCGTTACTGTAAGCTTGATATTGGATACATATCGCAATACCCAAGCTACAACTCTGACTAGTTTATTATAGTCACCGAATCTTGCCCACTCTACGATTGGACCCGGTGGCTCATTTGGTTGGGCTGTAACTGCCACTGTTTCCAGTGGCAGAAGTCCCTCACCAACAGCATGCCAAATCGTCCATTCACTTTCATGGAGCAGCCACTTTGGACCATGCCACCACAATTCGGACTTCACTAACTGGCTAGCCGTTATACCCCTAGTTATGAGATCACTAGGGTTTTCTTTTGTATTTACATAATGATAAGCAACGTCTGGCAAAAGGGCTCTAATCTCATCTACCCTATTCCGCACATAAACTGGCAGAGACTTCTTGCTATGTACCCAGTTGAGTGCGACCTGACTATCGCACCAAATGTAAACGAGTTCAATATTTAATTCGCTCTCGTATGCTGCGCGTACATGTTGCACCAGACGTGCTAATAGCAGCATGGCAGTCAATTCCATTTTAGGGATAGTTACCTTTTTAACCGGGGCTACCTTGGCCCGGGCTGTAACTAAATGTGCCCCAAATGAAGTAACAACATATATGGCTACCCCGTATGCCGTGGCGCTATCATCGCAAAACGTGTGTAACGTAACGTCACCGAACGCCGCCACTTTACGAGGTATAGGTTTACTACATAGGATGGCATACTCATTCAACAACAATGTCCCTTGGTCATTCAGGTCCTCGGGCAAACTGTCATCCCATCCTATTTTACGTCTCCAAACTTCCTGCATTAGAATCCTAGCTCTTAAGGTAACGGGTAACCCAAAGGATAAAAAAATTGCGCAACTTTGCTCAACAGACTTCTTTTTGTGTGCACTCCTGTCTGCTGAGCAAAAGACCTTGTTTGAAAAGTTAGTATGCCATGTTCAGGTTGCCAGATTATCCCCAAATTTCTGGACTTTTCCTGGTTAACCCGCTGAGACCCAGCGTTGCACGTGTTGCGTCGGCAATGTTCGATCACCAGAACCCAGCGATGCAACGTTTGCGTCCTGGCCGGTCCGGTCCTAATTACTCCGGTCCTCTGGCACCCCGAGGGCTCAGATTTGTATGGGAACTGTGTAAGTATCCCACGCACCCATGCCGATGGTTGAAAACTCTCAAAGTCCAACCGCGTGCGCGTGAGCGCGCAAAAACATGTTTTTGGGGAAAATTGCCTTAAATTTTTTACTCTTGTAAAATCCGTTTTCGGGGGCTCTGTAGGACCATTTTTTGCACTCTATGACCAATTTTTTTTTTTTTTTTCCTTCATTCCTAACCCATTCGCTATTGTTTCTGGAATAAAACAAAAATTCAAAACCTGCTGGGCCCTGGTGGTACATTTATTAACCCTTTCACGCCATATGACGCAGAGGTTGCCAGATTAGAAATAGGAAATAGAGTTCTCTCACTCTTATAATTACCTCTCCAAAATTAGTTTTCTGCCCACAGCTAACTCAAAGACAACTGCAGAGGTTGAAGTAACTAAACTAAAGGTTTCTAAATACCCCTGATGGTAACAAAGGCTTTAAAGTATCCCCAATAGGCTCACAATCGCGTCATATGTCGGAGAGGGTTAATAACTAGCTGGGGCTCAGCGGGTTAAGAGATGCCGTACCGTCCAGCTGTATCAAACTCTGAAGATCTTCACTATTAGACCCACTCGCGGAGAAATAGATGTGCATCCACAAACAATCTGCGTGCTTGCCAGTATGTATATAACAAATCATCCTGACTATCGCTAGAACCCTGCAAATTGTCTATATATAATCCGTGAGATAGTTTACTTGTGTCCTCATGAGTGTCAGCTAGATGTTTTCTGATTGTGGCATTTAACAAAAACTGTGAACACGTGGCCCCAAAGAGTACAACCCGAAAACGGTATATTATGACCGGACTTTCAGAGTCGCTAATGTTGCTGAACCAAAGAAAGCGGGTAACATCTCTATCTTCCTCCTTTAGCTTGACCATCAAGAATGCTTTCTCGATGTCACTGGTATAGGCGTACTTCCCCAGCCTAAACCGCAATAGATGTTGGGACAGGTCCAACACCATGGACGGACCTGTCAACAGGCAGTCATTTAGACTAGGTTGTTGACCTTGATGGGCAGAGCAGTCATACACCACCCATATCGGTGTGGTGACGCTGTCTTTTCTTACCCCATGATGGGCCAGATAGTGAACCCTACCCTTCTTAATCGGTTCCTTGACATCGACTCTCTCGATAAAGCCCCTATCTTCATAACTCCGAAATACATCGTCATACGCCTGGCGCGTGCTCGGTTCGTTAGACAATTTCCGCTGCAATGCGCGCAAGCGACCTAATGCCAAACCATAGTTGGTAGACAGGCTTATCTCACTGTTCTTCCAGGGTAAACTAACTTTATATTGCTTGTCTGAGGCACAGTAGCTCACAGACTCGTCAAACCTTTGTAGCGCAACCTACGAGTCATAATCAGTCTCCATAGGATTAATGCCTATGTGATCCAATCTCCACAGTCGTTCCAGGTCGAACTCGGCAGCCATCTTAGGGTCACTAGGTTGGGAATCCTCCCTTCCCAACTCCTCTGCCGCGGTTACATTGACTCTATATATCGAGACCATGTCGACCAGGACCTTTGACTGTGTAGTATGCACCTTTCCGCTCATGCAATATCCAAATTTAGTGGGGATTAAAATTACACCACACATCTTTTTAAATCCAGGGTATACTACTTCATAATAATGATCCACACCAAGTAGAACATGCACCTCACTCTGATTTCCCATGGGATCTGACAAGTTAACCCCTTTGCTACGTAATGCGTGTTCCACCTTCTTCACACCTACAGATACATATTCTGGTAGGGTGTCTACTACGATACAAGTCATAAAGTACCGTTTTTTACGGTAGAAATATGAAATCTCCGCTATCTCGTAGTCTTGTTTATCAGTAACCCCTGTGAAGCCCTGTAATCGAAGAGTCTCAGCCCCTACGATTCGGTGCTTAAGTCCCACTAGTACGGACCTCTTTATAGAGGAACGTTGAGACCCTCGATCTAGAAGTACCCGACAAACTTTGTTACTGTCAGTACCTTCCATGGGAATCTGTATTGTGGGCAATATAGTGGTGTCTTACGTGCTACCTAGTGTCACAGTTGTAGTACCCTCTGTTTTGACGTCTTTGACTTTATCTGCTGTAGGACACAACTTATCAAAGTGATGTCCTTTGCAGTGGCGACAGGGCCTTAAGTATGTAGCAGTACATTGTCCCTGCTTACCATGTTCCTTACTTAGACAACCTACACATAGCTTCAATCTTTTCGCCTGTGCTAGTTTTGTCTCATATGTTGGGTATTTTACACAGAAACTCCATTTATGTTTGTTGTTACATAGCTTACATAGAATCTGAGCAGGTTTCTTATACGTACCCTCTTTCTTTTCTTTAGTCCCCACTGTCATGCTTACTGTTCCCCTCTTCTCCACATTCTCACTCCCTCCCGACACATACATTCTCCCTTTGTTCAACTGTAGATTATTGATTTCCTTACTGAACTGAGTTTTGAACTCCCCCAGATCAAATGATCTAACCTTGTCAAGTATTGCCATAGGAAGCTTCTGACGCAAGATAATGACTATCATTTCCTGTGTGGTGAGCCCTAGGGTGTCTAGCGATCGAGTATGGCACTCCATATTTGCCCTAAAATTTGCTAACTCCTCAACCTTATACTGTGGTTCTGCGAGCTTTAACAAGGCAACGACATGGGCCATTTTCAACTGCTCTTGATCCCCGTATGTGGACTTTAATAATTTCACTGCCTCAAGATAACTATCACCCACTACCGCCAAACCCTCTATTAAATGTAAGGCTTCTCCTTCCATTTGTCCTTTCAGGTAGTGAAACTTGCAGACATTATCCAAAGAGGATTCATGAACTGTAGACCGAAATACGTCCCAAAAAGCTAACCACTCAGTCAACTTGCCCCCAAATGTAGGAAGATTGAGCTCTGGGAGGTGTACAGTATGTTTTGGGTCAGCCCTTCTATGGGCCTCATTCTCGCCTCCCTTCTTACTTGCGACAGCACGCTGTAATATGTACTTCGCTCTAAAGACAGGTTCGTCATAGAGGGCGCGATTATCACACTCTGTAACTATCTCTTCCTCCTCTGTCATGTCTGCCACAATCACCTCACTCAGAGCCATAATACGACCGTGGGTAGCCCTGACGTATTCTAATCTAGCTTCCAATTCCTCTAGTTCAGCAGTAGTGATGAAAGTGTTGACGTCCACAATTAGCCTATTTAATACTCCCCGAAGCCCCGCCCTTTGATTTCTAGGGGCCTTGATCAGCACCCCACTAGACGGTGTCTCTTTATTGTCTTTATTCATTTTGCATGTAAGCCTATAGGCTATGTATTTAAATGTCACAAAAACAACGGCAAAATAGTAGTCTAGTTAAGAGACGCCGACCGGCGGACTTCTACTTTATGGAGAAAAAATAGTACACAAAATAACAATACCTACTAAAGGATCATATTGAACAAGAAAAAATGTTAGGTCAGGTCATATGTCACTGGAAGTCTGAAATGTAAAAGAAAATTATTAGGGAAAGATGATGGGTGGGATGCAGGACTTAGGCAGGCGCAACGATATAACCCCGGCGTCCCTCTCTAGCCAACGCTTCGTTAGCCCTACGATCTTATCATACAGGACTTGATTGGTATCCAAATCGAGGTGGACACCATCCTGGTCGAGGTCCCGGGTGCTGAGAGTAATTGACACAAAGCGGTGCCTCGTCTCTACTAGCCGACACCTCAGGGCGCGGTTAACAGAGTTCTTAATGGCTTGATACTCTTCCGCTGACAAACCTCGGACCCTAGTCCGGCTTTCAATTGCCACAATCTTGCAGCTCCCCCCAGGACTCACGCTCCAGATCCAGCGCCACCTCTTTGATGGCGTTAGCTAACTCGCGGGGCACGGTACCGGGGCGTATATCATTGCCGCCCAATAACAAAAAGATCATATGCGGCCTATACCGAACCACCTGCCCCCACTGTGGGGAGGCTCTCAGGGTGTCAACGGTGGCTCCAGGTACCCCGAAGTAGGACAGCTTGAATGTCCTATCCCCCTCCGACGCCCGATACGACTCAGCTCCTCTGTCGGCTGCCCTTAGCCTAGTGGCATACGAATGCCCTATTATGGCAATTCTCTGAGGTACCGGCGCCCGAGGTACAGGAAGATAGCCAAGCCCCACCCCTCCGGGGTCCTTGCTCCTGCATCCCTGGGCTAATCCCTTGCTCATTGCCTAAAAAATCCCTTACTGGTAGCTAAATCCCGGGTCTGGGCACCAATGTGGTAAACTATCAATGGAAGTTAAATATTACTAAGCTATAATGAATCAAATAAATCAAGCTAAATGAAAACTACTCCATATCTAAATTGAATTCAATCTGAAACAAGCTAATTTATATCCAAAGGTCTCGCATAATAAATTTATAATATAGGGTAAGGTTATAAGGGTTAATATTAGCCAGGAATTAACTCACCAATTGTTCCACGTGGCAATGAGGCAAGGGAGAACGTTTTACCCAATATGGCGGTGGACAATGGGGAACGAGACTTCGGTCCGAGACACGAGTCAAGTTAAAGAAAGAATAAATGATTACATGGGAATGGACATGAATATTATGCTTATCTGTTAGTAAGTCATGGCGTCGATGAGAGCGTCGTGATGGTGTAGCTGTTTGTATTGCTGTGTGTATTGTGATTAGAGGCTCAAAAGCGCGATCAACTGAGGGCGGAAAATATATGTTAACTGGTTGGTGTTCGTGAAGGCTCTGGTCTTCCTCAAAGGCACACCTTGCGGCCTTGGCAAACGCCAGGAGCCCAAATTATCGAACCGCATCTAGGTTGCTCTATACGATAAATTATATTAATATATACTGTCGTGAATCCTAGCTGGTATATATACCGTAGTTTGAATTTCCCGGGTTCACGACAGCTGGTTCCTTTTTGTTTATACACATTACTTTATTTATCTTTGTGGATAAATATTACTGTGGTTGCACCAATTATATCTTAGTTTATTTTCCCTTATTATTTAATCACGGGAGACAATATAGAACCCTTAAATATATTTATATTGTTACGATAAAGGGTATCTCAGTACACTTCAAACAGAGACTTCGTCCCGTTCACAACAAACACCAGTTGCTGCCACATAACAACAGAACTTCACTGAACTACACCTACCGACATGTCCATCACCTAACCTACACTCTTATCATCACAGCTAAGTTCCTTTAATACTAGAAGTACTTCATAGATATTACTGGGACTACCACAGATAACCTACTCATACATGTTTACAAGTAAGTCAAACGCCGACCCATATCATATTTATAGCCTAGGCCATTTCATCTTCCCAGGTCTAATTATTTACTTTATATCCGTTTCTCCTCTACCCCCTAGGAATAATATTCAGGATATAATTGGTGCTGTGCGACCAGGATACTGGGCCATCTGTTGTATATTGATAGTGATTGGGGGGGGTATTAGGCCTGACTTGTCTGCCTTTGTGTAGAGCTGGGCGATCCAGTGGACAAATGCCGAGGGGCGCACCGGGGAAGGCTGCAAGGGCAGGGGGCGTTGGCCAAGAGTTTGTGCCATCGTCCGGATATTACCCTGTGCCTTTGCGAAAGGTGGCCCTCTTCGGCCATTCCTATGTGCGAGATTTTCCGCTGGATCATCCAGTGCAGTGCCCTGCTTTTTTTGTTAAACAACTGTATAGACCAGGGGCAAGGGTAGACACTGTCAGGCAGACCTCGGCCTGGGATGAGCTCCTAGCCTACAAGCCGGATCTTACGTTCCTGATCCTCGGGGGAAATGATTTATCCCTGCAGGCTGACCTTCAGTGGGTGGCCCTCGGGCTCCAGTCTCTAGCTGAAGAGATAGAAGAGAGGACTGGGGGTCACTGTCTGGTGGTCAGTCTGGAGTCTAGGGTGAGCCCTAGGGGTATGACTCCCGAGGAGTACAATAGGGCGAAGAATGGTGTGAACCTCCGCTTACGAAGAAATCTCCCATTTACTAAACAAAGGTACTTTGCCATGGGGATGAATAAGACCGACTTGTGGGAGGGAGTCCATTTAGATGCGCCAGGGAGCCGGAAGGTGTTAGATAGGCTACTGAACAGAGCGCGTGCTTTCTTTGAGGAGAAGGACGGGGCCGAGGAGGAGCAGTTGACGCAATAGGCTAGATCTAAAGACTAGAACGACGGCTGCGGCTGTTCCTCCTTCAGAGGAGTCTTGATCCTTCTTTTTCTTTCTTTTTCGTTGTAATTTGTTAAAATTTGATATAGCCTAGTAAAGTAAATATTGTAAAGTAGAGTAATATGACATAGGGTAAAATTTCCTTTTCTTTGATCATTTGTAAACTCACAGGGGGCACGCGGTCTGCATGCTTCAATTTGCTTGGTTGCTCTCGTCATCAATGTAAGTAGGTTAGCCTAGGCTTAGAATAGATTAGAATAGGTTAGCCTACAGTGACGATTAGTATTGTTGTTCCTTAAGCTTTAGTTACCGTAAACTTTTAAGAATGGATGAGAAAATAAAGTCATTGTGGCGGTTCAGGGCCGCCAAGAAGGGAGGGATTACTAAGCTTACCTCTAATCTGTCTGAATTTATGGAACATGCTGCTACACTGCATGATGTAAGGGGTGTGAAAATCACTTTAGAAAAGGCCCTAGCTGATATCGAGTCGTATAACGTAGAGTTGTATAGCTTATATTCAAATGACCAGTTAGAGGATGAGATGGTGAAAGATATGCAGTATGTTAATCAAGTAAACAGTCAGTTAGCTGAGTTAGATAGTGCTCTACAGACAACCACTACTGGTAGATCTCATGATAGTGCAGCAAGTAGGAAACAGAAGGGTATTAAGCTACCCTCCCTGAAGTTGCCAGTTTTTTATGGGGATCCAACACAGTGGGTGGGTTTCTGGGAGCTCTTTGATTGTAGTGTTCACTCCCAAACAGACTTAACTGACATTCAGAAATTTACGTATCTAAAGGGACAACTTAGTGGTGAGGCTCTACAAATTGTTAGTGGATTTAGTTTGGTCGCTGCAAGTTATGAACCAGCGGTCACTATACTGAAAAACAGTTATGGTCAAAAGGATCGCATCAAAGCAGCTCACATAGCGAAACTGTGTAATCTCCCACATCCTAGCCAGGAGGTCAGTGCTCTGAAAGATTTTTCCGCGTCATTTGAGTGTGCGTTAGAGTCATTACGCTCTATGGATGTAACAGTAAGTGAAATGTGTGCAGTACTGTTGCATAATAAACTCCCTAGTGCACTCTCTGAAGTGATTAAGCATGAATTAAAAGACAACTGGCTGGATGTGGATGAATATGTTCATGTGTTTAAGACTGAAGTGTGCAATCTAGAAAGTAGACATAATCCACTAGAACAGTTTGGGGAGACCGCCACAGCAGCATATGCAGTGTATCAGAAACCCGATACCAAGCAGAAGTATTGATGTAAGTTGTGTTTAAAGACAGGACATTTTTGGGCAAAGTGTGCAAAATACAAGAACAGTCCCGCCAAGGCCAATAGAGCAAGGCAGTTGAAATTGTGCGTCGGGTGCCTGTCGTCAGAACATGGCAGCCAGGGGTGTACTAACCCTAAAATTAGGCCGTGCCGATTCTGCCAACAGAAACATTTTAATTATTTGTGTCCGACGCCACGCCTTGAACAAACTGGACAACCAGCAGCCCCTGAACTAACAGTGACCATGGCTGTGGCTTTGGGCCGTAATGCAGTGTTGTTGCCTACCATTCAGATTCCCTTGACCGACAGAAAAGGTCATACCAGTAAAGTAAGAGCTTTGTTGGACCAATGTTCGCAGCGTACCTTCATCTTGCGCTCTGCTTTATCGCAGCTTGATTACGTTAGGGTCAGTAAGGAACAGCTAAAGCTCCAGGGATTTACTGGCTCACTTGGTAGTACTGAGTATGAAATAGTAGAGTTAACCTATCATCACAGAAGAAGGGTACGTAATTTGAGAGCCGTTGTGGTGGAGGAGTTAACAGTATACAAGCCAGGAAGGGGATTAGGGATGGAGGTAAATGCTATCAAGGCTCGGGGTTACAAATTAGCAGATCCAGGTATCACTGATGGAGATATGATAGGGTTACTGATTGGGGCGGACTTTTATTACCACTTTGTACATTCAGGCTATGTCAGGGAAGGAAGTATAGTTATGTTACCCACAATTTATGGTTACGCACTGAGTGGCACTTATCAGTCAGATATAGAAGAGACCCATGTAGAGTTAGTCACTGTTCTTAAGTTAGCAGTAGACCCTTTAGTGGAGATACAGGAAGATATTGGCAGGAATTCTCCAGAATTAAAGGATTTGAAAGCTCTATGGGACTTGGACCATATTGGTATAAGTCCTAATGAGACTGGTAAGGGTGGGGAGAAGGTCTTAAATAGATTTTCTGAAACGGTATAGTATTCCGAAGCACAGGGACAGTATATAGTGGAACTGCCGTGGAGAGATAACATAGATAAATTACCTGATAACTTTAAGTTAGCCCTGGGCAGAATGAGAGGCTTGCAGCGTAAGTTTATAAAAGATCCCAACTACTGTCAACAGTATACAAAGGTTCTGGATAATCAGATAGAAAGGGGGTTTATTGAAAGGGTAGAAAGCAGGAATCAGGCTGGTCATCCCATTCACTACTTAGCTCACCATGGTATTACCAAGGATAGTGTTACTACGCCTGTACGGATAGTGTTTGACTGTTCGGCTAGGATGGACGAGATGGCGTTCAGTCTGAATGACTGTCTCCATACAGGTCCATCGCTAGTGGCTGACCTCACCCAGGTGCTTCTGCGCTTTAGATGCCATCAATTTGCCTGGGTGAGTGATATTGAGAAAGCATTTCTCATGGTGGGGTTGAGTGAGAAAGATAGGGATGCTACTAGGTTTCTGTGGCCCGTTGATCCCTTGGATGTTGCAAGTCCTTACATTGTCTACCAGTTCCGTGCAGTTCTGTTCGGGGCCACCTGTTCCCAGTTCCTCCTTAATGCTACCATTCAAAAACACCTGTCTATGATACAGGAGAACAGTGAAGTAGTTAATAAGCTCAAAAGGGGGCTGTATATTGATAACTTGCAGGGGACTGGTGATGATGTAGGTGATTTGCAACAACAATGTTGGGATGCCCGTAGAGTATTTTCCAGCGCTAACCTGTCTTTACGTGAGTGGGTCACAAATAATGAGAATTTGCGGGAACTGTTGCACCTGAAGGGTATAGCTTCCGCCAAACAAGACGGGGTTAGGGTACTTGGCGTTGGGTGGCTAACTAATAAGGATATGTTACAGGTTAATTGCCGCAGAAGTAGCCCTGCATTGGTTACGAAACGCGAGGCTCTAAGTCCAACCGAGAGTGTGGTCGATCCTCTAGGAGTGTTGCTACCGGTAACCATCCGGGCGCGGAGGTTCGTACAGGACTTGTGGAGATTAGAGTGTGGGTGGGATGTCCCCATTCCAGATGACATGAGAGCTAACTGGCAGGGTATTTATAACGATATGATAGATAGTACAGGTATCATATTTCCCCGTCAGGTCACTAATTCTAAGAGAGTTACGCTGCACCTATTTAGTGACGCTAGCTCAGTAGCATATGGTGTAGCGGCCTATGCAGTTGGTGATGAGGTGAGTAGGTTAGTAATGGCCAAAGCTAAGGTGGCGCCTATTAAGTCCCTCACCATACCTAAGATGGAGTTGACTGCTGTTCTTCTCGCAGCTCGTCTCGCATGTTATATATGTGAGGCCTACGCGGACGAGCTGATTATAGAGAATGTATACCTCTGGTCGGACAGCCAGATAACCCTATGCTGGTTGTCTAGTAAAAAGATTTTGCCTATATATGTTCAAAATAGAGTTGATGAGATAAAGTCATTAGTCCCCGGCGCTCATTTTTGTTATGTGTCCACAGAGGACAACCCCAGTGATCTACTGATCCACTGATCCACCTGGTGAACAAGCCTACGTCTTTTCTATCCTAAATGACCTAGAGCAGTTAGTTCAGCAACCCACCCGTATCCCGGATCGCATCGGAGATCGGCCCAACATTCTTGACCTGTTTCTAACTTCTAACCCTTCTTCTTATACTGTCGATCTTTTCTCTCCTTTGGGCTCCTCCGACCATAAACTTATCTCTGTCACCTGTCCTATCTCTCCAGTACAGCCACCCGATCCTCCTAGCCGGCGGCGCTTGTGGCACTTTGGCGCTGCCGACTGGGAGGCTCTTCGGCAGTACTTCTTTGATTTCCCATGGAATGATTTCTGCTTCCATGGCCGGGGACCCTCGGAGAGTGCTGAACGCATTACCGAGGTAATCCTATCGGGCATGGAAGCATACATTCCATTCTCTTTCTCTCAGACTAATGCTAAAAAATCTTGGTTTACTCACGCCTGTTCTACTGCTGTCCGCAATAAGGAGGAAGCATTCAAACGGTACCGACGCCTTAAAACTCAAGACTCTCATTCTTCATATGTTTTCTGCCCGGAATCAAGCCAAATCTGTTCTTCGACTTGCCAAACACTCTTTCATCAATAATAAATGCACTGAACTATCCAACTCTAGCTCTTCCCAAGCTTTCTGGCATCTAGCCAAAAAACCTCTCCAACAATTTCTCTTCCTCGTCTTTCCCTCCCCTTTCCCACTCTGATGGCACAACCATCACTTCTTCCTCTGACAAAGCTAAACTCTTCGCTCAAACTTTTGCTAGAAACTCCACCTTGGATGATTCCGGTGCTATTCCTCCTTCTCCGCCCTCCTCTCTCTTACTTATGCCTAATATCCTAATCTCTTCTAAAGATGTACTTTCTACCCTCTCTGGGCTTAACACTAATAAGGCGTACGGTCCGGACGGTGTTCCTCCTGTTGTTCTCAAAAACTGTGCTTCCGTGCTGACTCCCTGCCTAGGCAAACTCTTTCGTCTCTGTCTATCCTCTAACGTCTTCCCTTCATGCTGGAAGTTTGCTCACATTCAACCTGTCCCAAAGAAGGGTGACCGCTCTCAACCCTCCAACTATCGTCCAATTGCTCTTATCTCTTGTCTTTCTAAAGTTTTTGAAACTATTCTTGCTTCCAAATTTCTTAAGCATTTCTCTTCTCATAATCTGCTCTCAGATCGCCAGTATGGCTTCCTTAAGGGTCGCTCTACTGGTGATCTTCTTTCATATCTTACTAACTCTTGGTCATCCTCCTTTCGGGACTTCGGTGAGACTTTTTCTATTGCACTAGACATATCGAAAGCCTTCGATAGAGTCTGGCATAAATCTTTAATTTCTAAACTACCCTCCTTCGGTTTCTATCCCTCCATCTGTGCCTTGTCTCTAATTTCCTTTCCGGCCGTTCCATAGCCGCGGTTGTGGATGGCCATTGTTCACTTCCTCACTCTATAAACTCCGGTGTTCCTCAGGGCTCTGTCCTATCTCCTATTCTCTTTCTAATTTTTATAAATGATCTCCTTAACTGTACCTTAATTCCCATCCATTCATACGCAGACGACTCAACCTTGCACTACTCCATTAGTTTTTCAGAACGCCCAGCCAGCAATCCCTCAACGACAAACGTAATGAAGCCATAGAACTCTTAAATTCTGATCTAAATACTATTTCCAATTGGGGCAGAGAAACCTTGTTAACTTTAATGCTTCCAAAACCCAATTTCTCCATCTATCTACCCGTCAGGATCTCCCAGCGGACTATCCCTTATTCTTCAACAATACAAAAATCAACCCTTCATCTTCTCTCAATATTCTTGGTGTCTCTTTTTTTCTGCTCTCATTTGGAAGGACCATATTACCAGTCTTGCTAAGGCAGCCTCCCAGAAGCTGGGTGTGCTCAACCGCCTTAGGGGTTCTTTTCCCTGCACAGCTTCTTGCTCTGTACAGGGTAATAGTGCGTCCTTGTATTGAGTATTGTTCATGTGTTGGGAGGTTCCTCTCACACTGCTCTCCTAGACAAAGTTGAAAGGAAGGCCTTTCGTATCATTAACTCCCGTCCACTCACCAACTCTCTGCAATCTCTCTCTCCGCCGCAATGTTGCATCTCTCTCGCTATTCTATCGCTACTATAATAATCAGTGTTCCTCAGAGCTATCCCAGTGCATACCACCTCCTTTACGTAGGGCACGTGGTACCCGTCTTGCAACTCAATCCCACCCCTACTCTGTGCAACTCTCCAACCCAAGAGTGAAACGTTACTCTCAAACTTTCTTCTACTCAACAGCTGAGCTCTGGAACTCTCTCCCAGATCAGTCTTTCCCTCTTCCTATGACTTAAATTGCTTCAAACTCCGTGTGTCCAGGCATTTTGGCTCGAACGTCCCTTGATTTTGGCCCTGTCACTCTTTCAACTATGGGGGAGGCACTCGCTATAGGCAGTTATGCCTTTTGCCTCCCTCAATCACATAGAAAAAAAAAAAAAAAAAAAAAGTCACCAGAGGGATTTCATACGTGTCCTTAGTTGCTTCTTCGCTTTGGTGGGGAGGGCCCACATGGCTACCTCACCAAATGCTATGGCCTGATCATGGCCCAATAGGGGGCTCAATAGGAGGGGACACCACTGTGGGTTGTAACACGAGTCAAGAAGGAATCCTGTCATTGCCGATACCGGTTGCCCCTACTGCCATATTGAATTGGGACCGGTATGGCTTATATATGAAGTCATGGCATGTAATGGCATGGGTCCTTAGGTTTATTAAGACTCTTAAAGAGAAGACACAAGGGAACTATCAGGCAAAACCGGCATACTTGACGGTGCCGGAATTAAGAGCAGCAGAGTCAGCCATGATTAAGGTAGCTCAGAGAGAAACTTACTCTGAAGAACACCACTATTTGTCAAAAGGACAGGGCACACCAAGCAATATAGTGAAGCAGTTAGGCCTCTATATGGCGGGAGGCATGATACGCTGTACAGGTAGGCTACACTTTTCAGCTTTACATGATAGCGCCAAGTACCCTATCCTTATCCCTAATAAACATCGTATAGCCACTCTCCTTAGTAATTACTGCCACACAGTGTGTAACCATAGTGGTGTTAGTTATGTTGTAAATTACATAAGGCAAAGATGGTGGATCCCCAAGATTAGACAGGTAGTAAAGAAAGCCTTAAGGGGATGTATCATCTGCAAGAGATTGCAAGGTACATCATACCGTGCTGTACAGGCCCCTCCGTTGCCGGAGTTTAGGGTTCAGGAAGTGAGTCCTTTCCAGGTAACGGGGGTTGACTACACAGGTGCCTTGCCAGTAAAAGAGAAGGGGGGTGCTGTAAGTAAACTATATGTAGTCTTATTCACCTGTGCAGTTACTAGAGCGGTCCATGTAGAAACGGTGTCTAACCTCTCCTGCGAATCATTTTTGCATGTGTTCCGTAGGTTTAGTAGCAGGAGGGGTTACCCTGAGATTATGATGAGTGATAATGCCACCACATTTGTTAGCGGAGCCAGTACATTACGGGAGTTGATGGATGATGCAAGGTTAAAAGGTACTCTAGCGGAATTCAAGTGCGAGTGGCGGTTTATACCGGCCAGGGCACCATGTTTCGGTGCCATATGGGAACGAGTCATTGGCATCCTAAAGGCTGGCTTGAAGAAGGTACTGGGTCGAGCATTGGTTACCACAGAGGAACTGAATACGGTATTACTGGAGCTCGAGGCCACAGTCAATGATCGCCTGCTTGGTTACAGCTACAGTGATCTTGAAGATCCTCTACCCATCACTCCTTCACAACTGGTTCATGGAAGGCGGATCAGAAGCTTTCCAAGGCGGGAAGTCACGGAGGAAGATCTCAAGGACACGACTTGGCGTAACAATGATTCCGTCAACCAACGCTTCCAATATGTTACGAAGCTCTCACATGACCTGTGGAAAAGGTGGAGCACTGATTATCTAATATCACTCAGGGTGCAACATCGTCACTTAATGGTAAGAAAAGGGATAGCATCGCCGCAAGTTGGGGACGTCGTTCTAGTACATGATGACGGCCCCCGACTTTTTTGGCGTATAAGTCGGATAATGAAACTTCTTCGTGGTCCTGACCACGAATGTAGGGTAGTTCAGGTAAAAACAGGAGCCGGTTTGACCACCAGACCGGTGGTTAAGCTATACCCACTAGAGATAGATTTAGAGGTAGTGGATGGCGACAGCAAACCGAACTCTGATATATCCTTCCTGCTACTGGAGCGGACCGAGGTGATACCCCTCAGAGGCCGTCACGTCGGGCTGCTTTGGGTTCCTCCCAGTTGTGGCGATCCATGATCGGGACGGGACAATTGTAAATACTTTGTATATAACTGGTGGCGGAGTATGCCGTGAATCCTAGCTGGTATATATACCGTAGTTTGAATTTCCCGGGTTCACGACAGCTGGTTCCTTTTTGTTTATACACATTACTTTATTTATCTTTGTGGATAAATATTAATGTGGTTGCACCAATTATATCTTAGTTTATTTTCCCTTATTATTTAATCACGGGAGACAATATAGAACCCTTAAATATATTTATATTTTTACGATAAAAGGGTATCTCAGTACACTTCACACAGAGACTTCGTCCCGTTCACAACAAACACCAGTTGCTGCCACATAACAACAGAACTTCACTGAACTACACCTACCGACATGTCCATCACCTAACCTACACTCTTATCATCACAGCTAAGTTCCTTTAATACTAGAAGTACTTCATAGATATTACTGGGACTACCACAGATAACCTACACATACATGTTTACAAGTAAGTCAAACGCCGACCCGATATCATATTTATAGCCTAGGCCATTTCATCTTCCCAGGTCTAATTATTTACTTTATATCCGTTTCTCCTCTACCCCCTAGGAATAATATTCAGGATATAAACGATAAATTCATATATACTACATAAGACCATGGCAATATTGCTTAATAGCATATTAGGCCTTTTATAACTTTACTTATTTACAATCTTATAATATACGATCTACTCGTCCTACGTCGTGCTGCAGGAGCGACCGTGACGTCACAGAGACATACGGGATCACAAAAGAGTCATAGCCTATCGTATTTACGATAGTTACATACCTACTGGCAAGCACGTAGATTGTTTACAGAAGCACATTTATTTCTCCGTGAGTGGCTTACTAATAGTGAAGATCTTCAGAGTTTGATGCTGGTGGACGGTACGGCATCTCATAACCAGGAAAAGCCCAGAAATTTGGGGATGAACTGGCAACCTAAACAAGACATACTAACTTTTCAAACAAGGTCTTTTGCTCAGCAAACAGGAGCGCATTCAAAAAGAAGTCTGTTGAGCAAAGTTGCGCAATTTTTTGATCCTTTGGGTCTAGCATTACCCGTTACCATAAGAACTAGAATTCTGATGCAGGAAGTTTGGAGACGCAAAATAGGATGGGATGACAGTTTGCCCGAGGACTTCAATGACCAAGGGACATTGTTGTTGAAAGAGTATGACATCCTATGTACTAAACCATTACCTCGAAAAGTGGCGGCGTTCGGTGACGTTACATTACACACGTTTTGCGATGCTAGCGCCACGGCATACGGGGTAGCCATATATGTCGTTACTTCATTTGGGGCACATTTAGTTACCGCCCGGGCTAAAGTAGCCCCGGTCAAAAAGGTAACTATCCCTAAAAGGGAATTGACCGCCATGCTGCTATTAGCACGTCTGGTGCAACATGTACGCGCAGCATCCGAGAGCGAGTTAAATATTGAAATCGTTCACGTTTGGTGCGATAGTCAGGTCGCACTCAACTGGATACATAGCAAAAAGTCTCTGCCAGTTTATGTGCGTAATAGGGTAGATGAGATTAGAGCCCTATTGCCAGACGTTGCTTATCATTATGTAAATGCAAAAGACAACCCTAGTGACCTCATAACTAGGGGTATAACAGCTAGCCAGTTAATGAAGTCCGAATTGTGGTGGCATGGTCCAAAGTGGTCCAAAGGTCCATGAAAGTGATTGGACGATTTGGCAAGCTGTTGGTGAAGGACTTCTGCCACTGGAAACAGTGTCAGTTACAGCCCAACCATATGTGCCACCGGGTCCAATCGTAGAATGGGCAAGATTCGGTGACTATAATAAATTAGAGTTGTAGCTCGGGTGTTGAGATATATATCCAATATCAAGCTTAAAGTAATGGGCCAACTCTGCAACAGGGGTCACAACATTGATGCTCGTGAATATAAAGCAGCTGAAGTAACTTTGATCAAGTAGGTTTAAGCAGAAACCTTTTCCAATCAATTAGAATCTTTGCAAAGCTCGAATAAGACAATAAAGCCTAATTTAGTGCGTCAATTGAGGTTGGACCTAGATAATGGCCTCATCAGGTGTGAGGGTCGCCTGAAGTGGTCGGGTGTAACGGACGGCACAAACCGTCCTATACATATGCCAATAAGACATCGCGTTACTGATCTATTGATCGTACGTGCACATAGGGAAGTAAAACACTACGGGGTATGTCATATTGTATCAAATTTGCGTCTCACATGGTGGATACCCAGAGTTCGACAAGTAGCTCGACGCGTAGTAAGAAAATGTGTAATATGCCAGAGACTAAAGGGTAAACCATATGCAACGGGACCAGCTCCACCTCTACCTGAATGCCGTGTAAAGCACATAGAGCCTTTCCAAGATGTAGGGTTATATTACATAGGTCCATTGAAGACGAGAGAGCATAAGAAAGTATATATATTATTGTTTACCTGTGCAACGTCTCGAGCGGTACACCTAGAACTATGTGATAATATGTCTAGCGAAGAATTTATGCTGGCGTTTAGACGGTTTTGCGCCCGTCGTTCATTCCTCAACTCATTCTTAGTGACAATGCTCCTACTTATGTCCAGGCATCAAAATATCTAAAGGATATGAGCAGTGATCCTACAATCATCACTATTATGGGAGAGAGAAAGTGCGAATGGAAGTTCATCCCAGTTAAGGCACCTTGGTTTGGTGGGATGTGGGAACAGTGTGTCGGCATAGTAAAGTCAGGACTCAGAGTGGTAGTAGGACGTGCTCTATTAAAGAAGAGTGAGTTGACGACAGTCCTCACAGAGATAGAGGCAGTCGTGAATGATCATCCGCTCACATATGTGTACATCGACCTGCAAGAGCCACTACCATTAACGCCAGCTCACTTGCTATATGGTAAACCATTGACTGCGTTTCCATCTGATTTCCAATCCATTGTAGAGTTAGAGGATCCCTCGTTGTACTCTGAAGCAGCGGTGTCTAAGCGATATCAGTGTATATCGAGGGTAGTCGAAGACTTTAGAAAAAGGTGGATTAATGAATATCTGCTAGCATTGAGGGAAAGGAGTGTTACACCCTCTGGTAGACCGACGGTACCTACTGTTGGTGAAGTAGTTTTAATTAAAGAAGATAGTCTTCGTTTGTACTGGAAATTAGGCCACATGTTGGAGGTATACAAGGGGGAAGACTCTGTAGAGCGGGTAGCGCTATTGAAGACAGCCACTGGTACTACTGTTCATCCTATCGCACGTTTGTACGCTTTGGAGCTCGATTCCACTTTACAATTGGAGACTCCACCTGTTATTGCTGGGTCCGAGGATCCTCAAGGTAACGTGTTACGCTGGCCAGCTTGCCAGAATGTGCTCGTACTCGCTAGCGCTCGCCAGGGCAGTGGAATGGGCTATAATAATCGTAGAACGATGTTCTTTCTTTCCTAGTATTCATGTAGTCACAGCCAGATCAGTGGTGGTCTTTGTTCTTGTCTGTGACACATGGAAGTATTTTATATCAGTGATAGAGTATAAGATATGCAGTGTGAAGTTAAGGAGAAAGAGCGAGGTAGGCAGCGAGGTTGTATTATGTGCGTGTGTATGTACGTGTGCCTCCCTCGCTCACGCGGGCTTTCCCACGCCCTTGATTGGCTGGCAGGCCTGGCGCGTCCTAGGACGCCTGTATTTCATGACGTAGTGGTCTGTGATTGGGTGCCGCTGTCCTAGTGTTGGTGTTGGGGGGGGCCCGCTGCGCATCTCCTGCAGAGCTTGGCATAGTGTGCTTGGTCCTAGACGTCCCTTGCAATCTGTCCCCCAATCTAACCCCCTGTACTGCTGTTTCTCTCTCTGAACTTCTTCTTTTCCATTACTTCTCATCTTTATTCAATTACTTATCCCTTCTGGTTCTGCATACAACTTCCATAGTTGGCCAGTCGTATTACCAGCACCAGTTCTCACATATATGTTTTGCACTAGCTTTAGGGATTATTAGTCATAGTCACATGAGTCATATTATCATTGGGTGCTTCTAATTATTGAGTTGTTCTTTGTTACTATTTAATGCTAGACAGTGGAAGGTATCTTTAGTCATTGTCTGAGTTATGTATATGGCGAGTCAAAGCCTATACGACTTCGACGGAGCTAGGTGCCTGTAACCCTTGTGCATATTTTTCCTTTGCGAGTGTAGCAGTATACGAGCGAAGGTCTTTTGCCTGCTCTTGCTCATATGCTCGCTACCTCATTTTGTTGACCTTTGTGGAGCGCCAGGGCAAGACCAGTTACTTGAGATCTGGACTTACCAAGAGAGCCTCCTAGTCAAGTAACGTAACATAAGGGAAATCTGTTCAAGGGGAGACAGTAGGCTACGAGCATGCTTGCGCTCTGCCTAGCCTCCTGGTACCTTTTATGCCGCTGCTAGACTTTATTAGTAATAAAGACAGCATTGTGTTTATTAACTTTAACTGTGTATGCTTTAGGAATTATTCACGTATTATTTTAGCCTAGGTTGATGCTTGGTGCACAACCCAGTATGGCTGTTACTTTGGCTAAGGAAGTACTGTTTTGAGTGGCTATTATTAGTGCTGTCACAGAGTTGTTGCACTCCCTTGTTATATATATGTATCCTACTTATTGGTGTATTCAAGATACACGCTTTGGTGTCCTGCCCCTGTATTATTTCTGTTCTATGTTAACGAGCATCTTAGAGCATCAGACATTTTCAGAAGATTCCATATCTGTTTGCTGTAGGACTAGACTACCAGTGTTTTCATAGAGCATTGAAGAGTTTAGTGTTGAGTACAGACTCGCACTAAAGTTAACGTAAGCATATATTTCTTTATTAAATCTTGTTATAGTTTATTCAAGCATTGTTATTACTTAAGAGCATTTTATTAACGTAAAGTACTCCTTTTTGTGAGTAGGCTTTGCCGTCACCGGAAAGCCTTTGTAGAAGTGCACTAAAACCCAGTTAATTGATACCCCGTTATCCAGGAGATTAACTCTGGAGGGTTTAAGTGTTTTGTTCACCGGCGTAATAGTTCGAGGGTTTGGAATTAGCGTACCGTTGTTGCAGATATAGCCTATCATCTAGTCCATTATTAAGTGCCCTTGTTTATTTCGTAGTGCCGGTCGTAACAAACGACTCACCTCTTACTGATGGTGATCAATCTCGGACCGGGACGCGTTCCAAACGCGCTGCTGCTGGCGCCGTCGACATGTGGCGTCAGAAGATAGCCTCTGGGCAACTTTAACCCTTATTTAGCGTGCTAGGCGGTTTATTTATATGTACCGCCCAGCGGGGTGTTTTTAGCCAAAATAGGGCTGTTTATGTGATCATTTTCATGCCTAAATAAGACCCAGAACGTAAAACAAGTATCTATCCCTGAAAGGGCATAAACAGAGCTTTCGAATGACACCATAACGATCCTTTTATGATGGCTAGTTTTCTTGCAACAACCGTGCAACGCGAGTGCAAAAAGCATGTAATTAGGCACTTTCCCCATACAATTCCGTATATAGCGAGTGAGAGAGGGAGGGAGGAGGTGGGATTCATGTCAGTAGGTTCGCCGCGGTGGTCTGGAGCAGTCATACGCTCGCTACTCTCCTGCCACCACTTGTCTCTCTCTCTCAGCAACATTACGTGCTGAAATTGCCACACGACCTATGTCGCGCACCGCCAGATAGTCCAGATTTATTTAACTCGACTTATGTTGCGCCCCGACACTTAGGGGTTAAGGTTAAGTTGGGCTTCAGGTATTTTTTGTGAGTGAAGTGTATCGTGTAAATACGATTGTGTACGACACTATGCACCTGTGTAATCTAACTCTACAGCTTGGAAAGGCTCTATGTGCTTTACACGGCATTCAGGTAGAGGTGGAGCTGGTCCAGTTGCATATGGTTTACCCTTTAGTCTCTGGCATATTACACACTTTCCTACTACGCGTCGAGATACTTGTCGAACTCTGGGTATCCACCATGTGAGACGCAAATTTGATATAATATGACATTCCCCGTAGTGTTTTACTTCCTTATGTGCACGTATGATCAATAGATCAGTAACGTGATGTCTTGTTGGCATAAATATAGGACGGTTTGTGCCGTCCGTTACACCAGACCACTTCAGGCGACCCTCACACCTGATGAGGTCATTATCTAGGTGCAACCTCAATTGACGCACTAAATGAGGCATTAATGTCTTATTCGAGCTTTGCAAAGATTCTAATTCATTGGAAAAGGTTTCTGCTTGAACCCACTTGATCAAAGTTACTTCAGCTGCTTTATATTCACGAGCATCAATATTGTGACCCCTATTGCAGAGTTGGCCCGTTACTTTAAGCTTGATATTGGATATAATATATCTCAACACCCAAGCTACAACTCTGATTAATTTATTATAGTCACCGAATCTTGCCCATTCTAATATTGGACCCGGTGGCTCATTTGGTTTGGCTGTAACTGCCACTGTTTTCAGTGGCAGAAGTCCCTCACCAACAGCATGCCAAATCATCCATTCATTTTCATGGAGCAGCCACTTTGGACCATGCCACCACAATTCGGACTTCACTAATTGGCTAGCCATTATACCCCTAGTTATGAGATCACTAGGGTTGTCTTTTGTATTTTCATAATGATATGCAACGTCTGGCAAAAGGGCTCTGACCTCATCTACCCTATTCCGCACATAAACTGGCAGAGACTTCTTGCTATGTATCCAGTTGAGTGCGACCTGACTGTCTCACCAAACGTGAACAAATTCAATATTTAACTCGCTCTCATATGCTGCGCGTACATGTTGCACCAGGCGTGCTAATAGGAGCATGGCAGTCAATTCCATTTTAGGGATAGTTACCTTTTTGACCTGGGCTACTTTGGCCCGGGCGGTAACTAAATGTGCCCCAAATGAAGTAACGACATATATGGCTACCCCGTATGCCGTGGGGCTAGCATCGCAAAACGTGTGTAATGTAACGTCACCGAACGCCGCCACTTTTCGAGGTAATGGTTTAGTACATAGGATGTCATACTCTTTCAACAACAATGTCCCTTGGTCATTGAAGTCCTCGGGCAAACTGTCATCCCATCCTATTTTGCGTCTCCAAACTTCCTGCATCAGAATTCTAGTTCTTATGGTAACGGGTAATGCTAGACCCAAAGGATAAACAAATTGCGCAACTTTGCTCAACAGACTTCTTTTTGAATGCGCTCCTGTTTGCTGAGCAAAAGACCTTGTTTGAAAAGTTAGTATGTCTTGTTTAGGTTGCCAGTTCATCCCCAAATTTCTGGATTTTTCCTGGTTATGAGATGCCGTACCGTCCACATGTATCAAACTCTGAAGATCTTCACTATTAGTAAGCCACTCGCGGAGAAATAAATGTGCTTCTGTAAACAATCTACGTGCTTGCCAGTAGGTATGTAACAAATCATCCTGACTATCGCTAGAACCCTGCAAATTGTCTATATACAACCCGCGAGATAGTTTACTTGTGTCCTCATGAGTATCTGATATATGTTTTTTGATTGTGGCATATAACAAAAACTGTGAACATGTAGCACCAAAGAGTACGACCCGAAAACGGTATATTACGACCGGACTTTCAGAGTCGCTAATGTCTTCGAACCAAAGAAAGCGGGTAACATCTCTATCTTCCTCTTTTAGTTTGACCATCATGAATGCTTTCTTGATGTCACTAGTAAATGCATACTGCCCCAGCCTAAACCGCAATAGATGTTGGGACAGATCCGACACCAAGGACGGACCTGTCAGCAGGCAGTCATTTAGACTGGGTTGTTGACCTTGGTGGGCAGAGCAGTCATACACCACCCATATTGGTGTGGTGACGCTGTCTTTCCTCACCCTATGATGGGCCAAATAGTGAACCCTTCCCTTCCTACTCGGTTCTTTACATCGACTCTTTCAATGAAGCCCCTATCTTCATAACTCCGAAATACATCGTCATATGCCTGGCACGTTCATTTGTTAATTTACGCTGTAAAGCGCGCAAGCGACCTAATGCCAATCCATAGTTGGTTGGCAGGCTCATCTCACTGTTCTTTCAGGGTAGACTAACCTTGTATTGCTTGTCTGAGGCACAGTAGCTCACAGACTCTTCAAACTTCTTCAGCGCAATTTCCGAGTCATAATCGGTCTCCATAGGGTTAATGCCTATGTGATCCAATCTCCACAGTCACTCCAGGTCGAACTCGGCAGTCATTTTAGGGTCACTAGGTTGGGAATCCTCCCTTCCCAACTCCTCTGCCACGGTTACATTCACTCTTAATATCGAGACCGTGTCGACCAGGACATTTGACTGTGTAGTATGCACCTTTCCGCTCATGCAATAGCCAAATTTAGTGGGGATTAAAATTACACCACACATTCTTTTAAATCCAGGGTATACTACATCATAATAATGATCCACACCAAGTCGAACATGCACCTCACTCTGATCTCCCATGGGATCTGACAAGTTAACCCCTTTGCTACGTAATGCGTGTTCCACCTTCTTCACTCCTACAGATACATAATTATTCTGGTAGGGTGTCTACTATGATACATGTCATAAAGTACATGTTTTTATGGTAGAAGTATGAAATCTCCGCTATCCCATAGTCTTGTTTGTCAGTAACCCCTGTGAAGCCCTGCAATCGAAGAGTCTCAGTCCCTACGATTCGGTGCTTAAGTCCCATTAATACGGACCTTTTTATAAAGGATCGTTGAGACCCTTGATCAAGAAGTACCCGACAAACCTTGTTACTGTCATTACATTCCATGGGAATCTGTATTGTGGGCAATATAGTAGTGTCTTTCGTGCTACCTAGTGTCAAAGTTGTAGTACCCTCTGGTTTGACGTCTTTGACTTTGTCTGCTGTAGGACACAACTTGTCAAAGTGATGTCCTTTACAGTGGCGACAGGGCCTTAAGTATGTAGCAGTACATTGTCCCTGCTTACCATGTTCCTTACTTAGACAACCTACACA
The DNA here is from genome assembly GCA_032716605.1 of Paralithodes platypus. Taxonomy (NCBI): domain Eukaryota; kingdom Metazoa; phylum Arthropoda; class Malacostraca; order Decapoda; family Lithodidae; genus Paralithodes; species Paralithodes platypus. The sequence goes on from CM064502.1 coordinate 45,931,772, forward strand.
TAGCTTCAACTTTTTTGCCTGTGCTAGTTTTGTCTCATTTGTTGGGTATTTTACACAGAAACTCCATTAATGTTTGTTATTACATAGCTTACATAGAATCTGAGCAAGTTTCTTATATGTACCCTCTGTCTTTCCTTTAGTCCCCACCGTCATGCTTACAGTTCCCCTCATTTCCACATTGCCACTCCCTCCCGACACATACATTCGCCCATTGTTCAACTGTAGATTACTAATTTCTTTACTGAACTGAGTTTTGAACTCCCCCAGATCAAACGATCTAACCTTGTCAAGTATTGCCATAGGAAACTTCTGACGTAAGATAATGACTATCATTTCCTGTGTGGTGAACCCTAGGGTGTCTAACGATCGAGTATGGCACTCCATATCTGCCCTAAAATTTGCTAACTCCTCAACCTTATACTGTGGTTCTGCGAGCTTTAATAAGGCAACGACATGGACCATCTTCAACTGCTCTTGATCCCCGTATGTGGACTTTAATAATTGTATTGCCTCAAGATAACTATCACCTACTACCGCAAAACCCTCTATCAAATGTAAGGCCTCTCCTTCCATTTGTCCTTTCAGATAGTGAAACTTACAGACATTATCCAAAGAGGATTCATGTACTGTAGACCGAAATACATCCCAAAAAGCTAACCACCCAGTCAATTTGCCCCCAAATGTAGGAAGATTGAGCTTTGGGAGGTGCACAGTGTGTTTCGGGTCAACCCTTCTATGGGCTTCGTTCTCGCCTCCCTTCTTCTTATTTGCGACAGCGCGCTGTAATAGGTGCTTCGCCTTAAAAACAGGTTCATCATAGAGGGTGCGATTATCACACTCTGCAATTATCTCTTCCTCCTCTGTCATGCCTGCCACAATCACCTCACTTAGAGCAACAATACGACTGTGGGTAGCCTGGACATTGTCTAACCTAGCCTCTAATTCCTCTAGGTCAGCAGTAGTGATGAAAATGTTGACATCAATATTTAACCTATTTAACCCATAACTGGCGGCACCCCGCTATAGTCGAGTGAAATAAATGTGGCCTATGTGGCAGGTCACGGCTATTGTCGAGTGCAATTTTGAGCCACGTAATGTGCTCTGAGAGAGAGCAGAGCAGTGGGACGAGCGTAGTTACCTCATGACCGCTCCCCACCACCGCCGTGGGTCTACTGAGATGTATTCCACCCTCCTCCACCCTCTCTCACTCGCTACACAGGGAATTATGTAAGGAAATTTAGGGTTTTTGCACTCGTGTTGCACGATTGTTGCAAGAGAACCAGTGGTCGTAGAAGGATGGTTCGGGTGTCATTAGAAAGCTCTGTTTACGCCCTTTCAGGGGTAGATACTTGTTTTACGCTCTGGGTGTTGTTTATGCATGCAAAAGAGCACGGAAACAACCCTATTTAGGGTACAAAAAATGCTGGGCGGTACATAGAAATTACCGTCTAGGCCGCTCGTAAGGTGTTAATACTACCCGAAGTCCCGCCCTCTGATTTCTAGGGGCTTTGCTCAGCACCCCACTAGATGGTGTCTCTTCCTGTTTACTCATTTTGTATGTAAGCCTGTAGGCTATTTACTTAAAATGTTATAATTACAAGGGCAAAATAGTAGCCTAGTTAAGAGACGCCGACCGGCAGACTTCTATGTTATGGAGAAAAAATAGCACACAAAATAGCAATACCCAAACTAAAGGGTCGTATTGAACAAGATTTTTTTTTAGGTCAGGTCATGTGTCACAGGAAGTCTGAAATGAAAAAGAAAATTATTGGGGGAAGATGATGGGTGGGATGCAGGACTTTGGCAGGCGCAACGATACTACCCTGCATTCCAGCTCTAACCATCGCTTGGCTAGTCCTACCAGTTTATCACAGAGTTGTTCCTGCATCCTGTTTTATGACCCCTTGCTCATTGCCATAAAAAATCCCTTGCTGGTAGCTAATTCCCGAGTCTGGGCACCAATGTGGTATACTATCAATGGAAGTTAAATATTTCTAAGCTATAATAATTCAAACAAAATCAATCTAAATTAAATTACTCCATATCTAAATTGAATTAAATCTGAAACAAGCTAATTTATATCCAAAGGTCTCACATAATAAATTATATATAAAGTAAGGTTATAAGGGTTAATATTATCCAGGAATGAACTCACCAATAGTTCCACGTGGCAACGAGACCAAGGAGAACTTTTACCCAATATGGCGGACAATGGGAAAGCGAGACGCGGGCCCTGAAGCTCGAGTCAAGTGAAAGAAAGAATCAAATGATTATAATTATGGGAATGGACATGAGTACTATGCTTATCTGTCAGTCAGTCATGGCGTCGATGAGAGTGTCGTGATGGTGTAGATGTATGTATTGCTGTCAGTGTATTGTGATTAGAGGCACAAATGCTCGATCAACTGAAGGCAGAAATTAGATGTTAGCTGGTTGGTGGTCGTGAAGGCTCTGCCGTTTCCAGCCTTCCGTCTTGCTGCCGTGGCATACGCCAGGGCCCAAATTATCGTACCGATTCTATCTTGCTCAATACGATAAATTATATTAATATATACGATAAATTCATATATACTACATAAGACCATGTCAATATTGCTTAATAGCATATTAGGCCTTTTATAATCTTAACTTACTTACAATCTTATAATATACGATCTTTTCGTCCTACGCCGTGCAGCGGGAACGACCGTGACGTCACAGAGACGTACGGTAGCACAAACATTGTTGTACACTATCGTATTTACACGATAATTATTATTATTTGTATTATTATTTTTATTTTTATTATTATTATTATTATTATTATTATTAGTAGTATTATTGATTTATGTTTCCACTGAATATCATATCAACTTATGCGATGGTGGCGAGTCAACTTCTGATAAAACTCGCTCTTTTTGAGTATTTCTAAAACTGTTGTTGACATTTAATAGTGTCAGACATTATTCAGTCAGGCGATATTTCATTAAGGGAGCTTAGACGGTATTATGCAGCATAATTTACTGGTTCGGTTCAATGGTTTAACCCTTTATTGGCGGCGCGCAACTTATGTCGTGTGAAAGAAATTTGGACTAAGTGGCGGTTCACAACTTATGTCGTGTGCCATTTATAGCACGTAATGTTGCAGAGAGAGAGAGCTGAGCGGTGTGAGGAGCGTAGTAAGGCTATGACCGTCGCACACCACCGCGGTGGGCCAACTGAAGTGAAAACCACCCTTCCTTCCCCCCCCTCACACTCGCTACACAGGGAATTATGTAGGGAAAGTACCTAATTACATGGTTTTTGCACTCATGTTGCACGATCGTTGCAAGAAAACTAGCGGTCGTACAAGGATGGTTGGGGTGTCATTGGAAAGCTCTGTTTATGCCCTTTCAGGGATAGATACTTGTTTTATGTTCTGGGTCTTATTTAAGCATGAAAATGATCATGTAAACAACCCTATTTAGGATAAAAACACCCCGCTGGGCGGTACATATAAATTACCGCCTAGGCCGCTCGTTAGGTGTTAAGGAAGGAGTTTAGTTTGCTCTCTAAACCTCTATCAAACTTTAAAAAACACCCACAATACCCCCCTTCGATATAAATTTGTACATTTTTCAGTAGCAAAATGTCCCGGCCGAAGGCTGATTCCTCTTCAAATACAGACTCGCTATTGCTCGCCAAGAAAAACATTGACATCTAAATGGCACGAAAGCTCTTAATATTGGCAAATAAATGGAGCAAAAGGTCTGAAAATCGCCAAACTAATGTGGCGAATGTCTTGAAATCCCATAACTAATAGAGCTAAACATGCGGGAGGAGGACTCGAAAAACCAACTGCCTCCCCTTAACCACTTGAGGATCATTAAATTCCAGTTATATAATGTTGTTTAATTATGTGGCATTTGGAAATAGTATTAAAGTTAGTGGTCCTAAATTTGTTTTCTTTAAGGGAGCCCACCTCGCTTTTTGTTCTTTTTCTCTACCCTCTTTCTTTGGCTTGTATCCATTCGGTCCCATTCAGCCTACTGTTTAACCCCATCCAGGTGTCAATATTTTTTCTGGCGAGCGGTAGCGAGCCAGCATGTATATATATTTTTGTTTTGACAGCAAGCTAAATTAGTACATTTTTCGATAGAAAAATTTCTACGGCGAAGCCGGATTTCTCCATACAATGCTGGCTCGCTATCGCTCGCCAGGACGAAATCGACACATCATACACATGGATGGGGATAAACGTCTTAAAACAGTTGGCTGAATGAGGTCGAATGAATACAAGCCGGAGAAAGAGAAAAGGAGAGAAATGATAAAAAAAAACGGTTACCCCCCTTAACCCTTAATTAGCGGCTCACCACATAAGTCGAGTTTAATAAAGCTGGACTATGTGGCGGCGCTCGACATAGGTCGAGTGGCAATTTCAGCACGTAATGTTGCTGAGAGAGAGAGACAAGTGGTGGCAGGAGAGTAGCGAGCGTATGACTGCTCCAGACCACCGCGGCGAACATACTGACATGAATCCCAGCTCCCTCCTCCCTCTCTCACTCGCTATATAAGGAATTGTATCGGGAAAGTGGCTAATTACATGCTTTTTGCACTCGCGTTGCACGGTTATTGCAAGAAAACTAGCCATCATAAAAGGATCGTTATGGTGTCATTCGAAAGCTCTGTTTATGCCCTTTCAGGGATAGGTACTTGTTTTACGTTCTGGGTCTTATTTAGGCATGAAAATGATCACGTAAACAGCCCTATTTTGGCTAAAAACACCCCGCTGGGCGGTACATATAAATAAACCGCATAGGCCGCTCGTAAGGTGTTAAAGAACCAGCTATTGAGAATGGATCCATCAAACTACAGACCAATAGCTATAACTTCCACTCTTGGTAAAGTCTTTGAAATTATATTAAATAATCACATAATTAAGCATCTTGAGAATAATAAATTAATCAGTGATAGGCAATATGGTTTTAGACGATGTCGATCAACTGCAGACATTCTTTGCCTTCTTACGCATCAAATCAACCAAGCTACAGACCAACATGGTGAAACACATACAATAGCACTGGATATATCAAAGGCATTTGATAGAGTCTGGCATCAATCCTTATTGTCGAAGATGTCACACTACGGCCTTGCATCATTAGTTCCACTAATTTCTTCTTATCTTCATAACAGAAAAATATGTGTAATGGTAGATGGCCTTTATTCTCAATTTCAATCAATAAATGCTGGTGTTCCCCAGGGATCAGTTTTGGCCCCAACTCTGTTCCTCATTCATATCAATGATCTCATATCTACCACTCATAATCCAATACATTCCTATGCAGATGACTCAACACTCCACAGTTCCTTCACATTTACCAATTCTTTAACCCAACCCGATCTTATAAATTCAAAAATAAGCACTGCAATTTCTCTGAACCAGGACCTTTCTAGAATTGAAGAATGGGGACAAAAGAATCTAGTTTCCTTTAATGCACAGCAAACCAAGTACATTCAATTTTCTAACCGACAGAATCTCACTGACTCCCATATATTTTTTAATGATATAAATATTTCCACTTCCCCTAGTATTGACATTCTCGGTGTAACATTAACTACTAACTTGAGCTGGACACATTATGTTAGAAGCATTGCTAAGAATGCCTCTAAAAAACTGGGACTCCTGTACAGAGTTCGAGAATTCTTCACTGACGAGCAGTTGGCCGTAATATATAAAAGTCATGTGCGTTCTCAGATGGATTACTGTTCATCTCTGTGGAGTGGAAGTGGAGTGGTTGCATTGAGGCAGTTGGACAAAATTCAAAATAAAGCTATTAGATTAATCAATAACCCTGCAATCACACAGGACCTTCCTACATTATCCATACGAAGAAACGTTGCATCCCTTGCATTATTCTACAGATATTTTCACAGCAATTGTTCCGAGGAACTTGCTTCAATTGTGCCGCCTCTCCACATCTTTCCCCGTAGAACTAGGGCAGCTGAGAGCGCCCATGAATTTACACTTTATCCTCCACAATGCAGAACTTCTGCTTATCAAAATTCATTTATCCCTAGAACTACTACTCTTTGGAATTCACTTCCCTCGAATTGCTTTCCACAAACTTACAATCTACAAATATTTAAATCCAGTTGTTACAAACATTTTATGAATGGAGGATGCCTTTAGGCACATGGACCTTTTTGTTTTATCTGTGTTTTTCCTTCCTCCGTTCATTTTCTCAAAAAAAAAAAAAAAAAAAAGTATATGCTACAAAACACACAAATTGCATTCTGAACCTCAAGGGGTGAGGTTTCTACACCCTTTAGATATATAATTATTTTCATATTAAGGGGAGACTGGCCGTTTGTTTGGACTATTAATTCATTTATTCATATATTTTTAAAGTTTCCTCACTAGACTTCCATCAAGCTTAGAAAAACACCCCCTAAACCCCACTTCAAGATAAATTTGTAAATATTTCGGTAGACAAATTTCCCGGCCGAAGGTCGCTTCTTCTTGAAATTGCAAACTCGCTATCGCTCGCTAGGAAATAATCGACACCTAAATGCCATGAAAGGCCTTAAAATTGACAACAAAATGTAGCGAAAGGTGTTCTATCTATCTATCTATATGCTCAGGCCCATTCCCCACTTGTCCTATCTTTATTTTTATATTCTATTTTATTCTATTTTATTATCTTTTTCCTTTTTTCTTGGGGTGGCCGATTCAAGACAGAGCAAGAACAGGGAAAACACAAACACAACATAAAACAATGAACAAACACAGATAAAAACACAAATTCATACGCATCTAGGTCATCCAGGAGAAGACCCAGAGACCAGGGTCACCAAGGTCGCTCCAGCACTCCCGCGGCCCCCAACCACCCGGAGAGGTTCCGATCTCGGCAGGCAAACATGCAGCGGAGCAGAAGCCACAAGCCTGCCCACCACACTTCCAGGCGCACCCTTCATATTAATCGTCTCACCGGGCCAGGCGCCTGATGGACTTTTATCTAGTCCAACTTGTGCCTGACCCCTTCCCCCAAATGACCACATGTTCACTTAACTATTCACACGCATTCTCCATTCATTCCTGTTTATTACCACTTCCTTTGCCTGATCTATAGTCATTCCTCTATCATCCAAAGCTTTTCTTACACAGCCTCTCCATCTGAATGGAGATATTCCTACCCCTCTACCTCCCCTTGTATCTGACTCACATATTCTCTTTGTAAGCCTTTCATCTCCCATTCGTTCAACATGACCATACCAGCTCAGCACCCTTCTATCCACTCTGGCTGACAAATGCTCCTGCTGCCCCACTCTCCTACGTATCTCTTCATTCCTCAATCCGTCTCTACGAGTAACTCTACATACATACTCCTCAAGCAGCTCATATCCATCACATCCAGCTTTCTTTTCTCCTTTTTCTTCAGAGCCCATGTCTCAGCCCCATACATCACTGTTGGCACAACAATTCCTTGATATAGTGCACTTCTTACTTTCATTCAGAGATTTCTCGTCTTCCACATACTTCCCATTGCTCCGAAAACCTTCCTTCCTTCACACACTCTCTGTTTTACCTCCATTTCCATACCTCCACTCCTGCTTATCGTTCCTCCTAGATATTTAAAACACTCTACTTGTTCCAATATTTCCCCATCCAGCCTCACATCTAGATTCACCCTATGATCTCCCCTATTACACACCATTACTTTACTTTTATTGACGTTCACCTTCAGTTTCCTCCTTCCATAAACCACACCAAACTCTTTGAAAAAATCGCCAAACTAATGGGCCGAACGTCTTATAATCTCAAAACTAGTGGTGCTAAACATTAGGGAGATGGGGGTCCAGAAAAACGGTCTGCCTCCCCTTAATAGCCATTGAAGGCAGTTTCGGATTGGTCGCTTTACCGACGTGTGCCTAGATTTTCCAGACCAGCAATAGATCGTATTTTATTACAATTACTAACAATCAGCTCGTTTCTCCCACCTTAACCCGGGAGCTGCGGGTAGACTCTTAAGAGTTCCCCCGGCGCACTGCGGGGAGACTCTTAAGAGTCAGAGAAAAAAAAAATCAACTTTTGACATCGAAAAAAAAAAAAAAAATTATTTTTTATTTTTTTATTTTTTTATTTTTGTTTGGCCCCTGGGCCATGCAAAATCTCAGTCCTCTACCTCCCCTCCTTCCCCACTTTCCTCCTCTCCTTCAGTTATCACCTATTTTCCCTGTTATTCCCTTATTCTGAGGTATATTTTCGTGCTAACATTAGAAATCCGATTGGAGGGTGTGGTCATCACTGATAGCAAGCGAGTGCAAGAGAGAGAGAGAGAGTATCGATCGACTGTGTCTCAGTGGCCTTGGGGGAAATTGGCGGGAAAGCAGATTGCCTCACCCATACATTATACAACTCGCGGGCTATATCTCCGATTTTGACCATCCAAACGCTGTTTTCACTCGTTTTATTGTTGTTTCAGGTTAATACCTTTATAATCAACCCATAATAGGCGCATATGGATAAGTATTAATGCTATTAATGGCACAATGAATATTTTAGTGACGGAAACACCTCAAATACGTCAGCACAGGGGGACGTTTCCAATTACCCCCATGCGCACTTCAGAGGTTAAGGGGGTACTATTAGTTTATTTTCTCTCTCTCCCTCTCTCTCTGGGTTGTATTCATTCGGTCCCATTCAGCCTACTGTTTTAAGAGGTTTATCCCCATCCAGCTGTTTATTTCTTCCTGGCGAGCGATAGCGAGCCAGCATTGTATGGAGAAATCCGGCTTCGCCGGAGAAATTTTTCTATCAAAAAATTTACAAATTTAGCTTGATGTCAAAACAAAAAATATATGTATTCTGGCTTGCTACCGCTCGCCAGAAAATATTGACACCTGGATGGGGGTAAACGTCTTCAAACACTAACAAGCCTTTCGTTGCTCCCACAGTAAGGACCCTCTCAACATGCAGAACATATTGTTGTTTATGTGGAGTGGACAGCTGTACACGGATCTAGTGGAACCCGTAGATAACAAACTCTCCTCCCCCGACTACTGTTACCGAGCGGCTACCAAGTTGATGGAAGACTCGACCTCCTATCTCTACATGAAGAATCTGCCCGACCTTCAGATCAAGACCGAACAGGTTCGTGATGTTTACATTCTATTCTATTATTATACTCAGGCCCAATCTCCACTTTTCCTATTTTAATTTTATTTCTTTCCTTTTTATCTTTTTTTTTCTGTTTATTAGGGGTTCGTCCCCTACGGGGAACCCCTATTGTAATCATTAAACCTGGAATTTCATCCAAATTCTTCTTACGCGCCGGTTTCGACGCAATAACTCCAGAACCGCTTTTTGGATCGGGATCAAACTTTCACAAGAGGTGCGTTTTTGTATTGGGCAACTTTTGATATGCTAAACATCCGGCATGGTGGCCAAACAGGTCCGTGGCAGCCGATTTCCCGAAAAACTTGACGCTTAAATACCGTCTCTCCCACTCACAGGAAACGACTGGGCTTTGGCATACGCACTCCCCTACTAATGATCCGCAAATTTTATAGAGAAGGTTTTGCTTTTGCACGTGGGTTTTTTTCCGGCAATCTTGAAAAAACCTCGAATTCCACTTAAAATTCCACATCTTGAAAACTACGCCGATGATCAGAGCCATGCTTGCGTAGTTGGGTGAGGCTCGCGATTCCGAACGTTTTGATACCAAAAAAATATAAATGGGTGGAATAGTTTGGCCGCAGCATTGAAAACTGTCTATTCTTAAATTACTTTAAAACCGAATTCGCTACCACACACAAAGTTTACCGTCTACAGTCTATAGGCTTCCAGGCATCCCCCAGTTTTGCTTAATAACATAATCTCTTTATTATTCAGTCCTAACTTTTGTTTTTTATTTAACTCTCTCAAAACCGTTCGAGTCCCTACGAATTCCAGCAATTATTTAGCCAACCTACCTATACATACCTACCCTACCAAATAATAATGATAAATTCAAATTTATTTTTGGTGAATGACAGAGTATTGGCTAAGGTTTTTAACAATTCCTCCCTTTGCCAAATGCTTAGTTTAATAACAATGATATGGACCTTTAAAGTTTTGGCAATTGCCCGTGTGACTCGTATTTTAACCCTCCTAAAGTGTTACCACGAAATACCGCTAGATCCTTTCTCAAAAGTCGCTAGCATGTTGCTACATAGCCAAACAATGTTAGGATAATGCTGCAATTTCTAAATAGTTTTGGTTTGTTTGTTTTGCAAATTTTCCAATGTAGTATGACTAGAATGTCTGAAATTTTCAAATTATCCCTAGTAAATGTCTCTAGATATAAAAGAAATGGCTGCTAGATTGAAGTAAATAGCTCTACATTTAGCGGTAATATGTAGCTTTACAACTGGCACCACTGCAACCACCACCCAGTATGTCTCCACAAAATACCGCTAGATCCTTTCTCAAAAGTCGCTAGCATGTTGCTACATAGTCAAACAATGTTAGAATAATGCTGCAATTTCTAAAGAGTTTTGGTTTGTTTGTTTTGCAAATTTTACAATGTAATATGACTAGAATGTCTGACAGTTTTAAATTATCCCTAATAAATCTCTCTAGATATGAAAAAATGGCTGCTAAATTGAAGTAAATAGCTCTACATCTAGCGGTAATATCTAGCTTTACAACTGGCAACACTGCCTAGCCCTTCTTTCCTATCTTCTTCCTCCCTCATATGTATCAACTACCACTCTAGCGAACTTTCGGTATTTAGTTTATTCAGCTTAATACTATTTATCCACATACAATAGAAACCTATCACGATTGTTGTCTAATACAACCATAGATAATGCTATTACATATTATTTGAACATGAGGTCGAATTTAGCAGTTGTGTTTACCTTGAACAGTAATTGACACTCTGAGACAGAACCGAAAGCTTCTCTTGCCGTGTAGTACTCAAAGAAAGCAGGGGTACTTAAGCCAAGTCAGAGATGCAGAGGTAACTTTCACAATGCATTATAACCCTAGACAGACACCAATATACCACTAAATCAGACAAATATCACTACAAAACAGATAGGAAAATATTATATTAATGTCCTAGGTAATTGAAATTATGCAAATGAGTAAAATCCATTATGATATAATGATAATGGGATTGATTAGTATCTGGCAACAGTGTTGCACAACATTTTCTGAACGTATGTGAACTTCAGAGTATTTATCCCATTAATATACACATCTATCACTATTTAAATGTAATACAACCATACACAATGCTATTACATATTATTTGAACATAATATAAGATGCTCTTTCCTTTAAACCATTTTCTATATCTATTCACGAAAAATATAGGCCTAGCCTAGGCAGCGCTACCGGTAGGTACGAATTTATCAGTTCGAATTTTGATTGAGAGTGGGATTAGGCCTAGGCCTAGCCTAGGGCTTAATATGGGATACTGTTTGGGGTTTGGGAATAGACTGAGCTAGGCTGCTTTAGGCCTAGCCTAATTAGGTAAAATTAGTCAAATCGAGACAATTGCATAGCCTAGGCCTATTAAGCAAATATTTTACCAATCTACAATAGGCCTAGTCTATTCGCTGTAAGTAGGCAAGAAATCATGACCTAGGCTATAACCTCTGTAACTAAAAAACAACTAGGCCTAGAGTGATCAAGCTAATATGTGACTCCAGGGTGTCAATCCACAAAATATGAATTGTGTTATCATTATGGTTTATTATTTTGTTATCATTATAGCGCGGCGAAGGCGCGAGCTCTAGGGGGGTCCGGGGGCATGCCCCCCAGATTTTTTTTTTTTGAGAATTTAGGTGTCTAAAACAGTATTTCCTGCAATAAAAAAACAATCAAGATGGAAAATATGGAGACCAAAATTGTGTCAATTTAGCCTAGCCTACCTTTTTTTTTTTGGGGGGGGGGGAGTTTCTGTTATCATTATACAAAAAGTTCATTGCGTTATCACTCAAAAAAACAGCGTCGTTTGACACCCTGAATATGTCGACCATTTAGGAAGAGTCAGTCAAGGTCAGTCAGCCTAGATGTGGAAATTTGCAGCCAATTTGCTCTAGCCCTATTTGATATACAGAGGTTAGAGGTCATTGTTGAGGCCCCCCCCTCATGACATATTGTCATCATCTTATATATTGCCAGCAGGGGGCAAATAACCGAAAAAAATCGCCGTCAAAATAGACGCGAACTTAACCACGGCGATCGACACATGTAAACATGGCGGTGGAGCGGCGACGAAAGCTTGCCATCATGTTCCTGTCCATTTTGAATGCCGTTGGATACAATAATATGTTGAGGGGGGCAAATAGGCCTAACCAAACTGCGGCGATCGACCATGTAAACATGACGGCGGCGGCGGCGGTGGACGCTTGCGATCATGTTCCCGTCTATTTTGACTGCCATTGGATACAATAATATGTTGAGGGAAGGGCTTTGCGGCAATTTTTTTGGTTGTTTGCCCCCTACTGGCAATATATATGATGATAACATGTCATGGGGGGGTGAGGGGGGGCTTTCAACATATTATTGTATCGAATGGCATTCAAAATAGACAGGAACATTATCCCAAGCGTCCAACGCCGACACCGCCGCGGCTGCTGAAGAACAAGGAAATTAGCAATAGGTTTCATTGTGAACTGGAGGAAATTAATAGAAATAAGGAAGCTAGGCCTAGCGATGTAAATAGTCAATGGAATTTCCTTAATAATGACAATTATATGTATAGGTATAAAGTAAAAACAATATATTTTACATAATTTATTGCATATCTTACATATTTAAACAAATATATTAAAAATAGTTTAACCACACCACTGAGTTCCCCCAAAATTACTCTAATAGGGCTGGCCTGAAGAATTAGATCAAGATGGACAACCAATAAACACATGATAGGTAGGGAAGGGCAGGTTAACAACGGTGATCGACAAATGTAAACATGACGACCGTACACTCGGAAACTACATCCATCCCCATTAGCCTAACCTAACAACCTTACCTAACCTATCCTAGTATTATGGGTGGAGGCTGCCGCCCCCTAGACCCAGTACGTTGGATACAAAACTAACCCTCACGTAACACCTAGTATATGTCCCTAGTACCCAGTACGTGGGATACCAAGCTAACCCTCACGTAGCACCTAGTATATGTCCCTAGTACCTAGTATTTGGGATACAATACTAACCCTTCCATAACACCTAGTATATGTCCCTAGTACCCAGTACGTGGGATACAAAACTAACCTTCACCTAGCATATGTCCCTCACTCAGTACACCTTTCACCCTCACTACCGTTCGTGAGTCTTCATACATCTTCATTATCACACGCACCAGCCACTCCTCTACGCCAAATTTTCTCCTAGCCTACTGCACAACTTCTTACTTTCAGTAGAGACGTGATTTTCCGGGCCCGTCGCAAGACCACCGTCTCAACCGAGCCGTCGCAAGATCATCACAGGACAGGAAAAACAACACAGGCTTGCTCCAAGCCAGCACACATCTTACAAATATATAGGCTAGGCTATACAACTTCCATTTCATCGGAATAACATTCACCGCCAATTTAATTATCATAAGGATTATATAAATGCAATTCTGATATGAAAAAACAATCCGTAAATAGCATAGCCTAGGCCTAGTCAAAGCTGGGGTTTGTTGTTGTTTCGTGGACAAAATTTAACCAAGCGTACTGTCCCACATTAATTTATTATCAACAATTGGATATACGTTACTGTGGGCTCTTATTACTCTACTTCCTAATAATACGCAAGTAAATTATAACATAATGTTTGGATAAACAAATATACCGAAATAAATTAGAATGGAGAAACAGTAAGTTGAGTGAGATGTTTCAGCTTGCCGTCAACCCAGCTCCGGAGCTCTCTTGCCGTCGCAAGAGAATATTGGTGTCTCGCTTGCTAAAGGTGGGCTTGCGACGGGACCAGAAAAACAGTTTTTCGGGTAGATCTTGCGACGGTGGTCTTGAGACGGGACCGGAAAAACACCTCTTAGATATCTTTCCTGCAGCTGCCTGACTATGAAGTTATCATACCTTCAAAGACTCTCTCACACTCACAGACCTTCATGACTTGGCCAAGCATTTTCAGGCCTCTTATAGCAGTTGCAAGGGGAGCCTAACTCTGAAATCACTAGATAGTGCCTCCAGAACCATAAAAAAGAGGAGAGGGCTTAATTAACACAATTCCCTGTTGGACTCCGACGCGAACTGAAAACTCATCACTCAGTACCCTCACGTAACACCTAGTATATGTCCCTAGTACCCAGTACTTTGGATACAAAACTAACCTCCACCTAACACCTAGTATATGTCCCTAGTAACCAGTACATGGGATATAAAGCTAACCCTTACCAAATATCTAGTACTGTACTGTATATGTCAATCCAAGGTCCTCCTGCTAACGAAGAAGTTCCTGAGCTTGGCGGGGCGTCTCCGTCGACTGCGGGGCATGGGTGCCCTCCCCTGAAATCTACGATGTCCCTGTCCTCCCTGTGAAACCTCTCCACCCTGGGGTCCTTTCTGCCCGGATAGGGTGACATAAGCTTCACAGCTTCACTACCCTATATCCTCAACAAGAAGTACTGTATATGTCCCTCACTCAGCTGTACACCTTTCACCCTCACTACCGTTCGTGAGTCCTCGTACATCTTCATTATCACATGCACCAGCCACTCCTCAACGCCAAGTTTTCTCCTAGCCTACTGCACAACTTCTCTGGCCACCTTATCAAAGGCCTTCTCCCGGTCTGCAAACACAACATCAGATCCCTATCTTTTAAGTACATACAGTACATACAGTATCTTTCCCTTATCATACCTTCTAAGACTCTCTCACAGACCTTCATGACTTAGTCAAGCATTTTCAGGACCCTTATAGCAGTTCCCAGGGGAGCCCAACTCTGAAATCACCAGATAGTGCCTCCAGAACCAAAAAAAAAAAGAGGAAAGGGCTTCATTAACACAGCCCTGGTGGACTCCGACGCGAACTGAAAACTCATCACTCAGTACCGGTACATCTTTCACCCTCACTGCCGTTTGTGAGTCCTCATACATCTTCATTATCACACAAATACCTTCATGACTTGGATTGTGCCGTGTCCTAGCATGAAACCAAACTGCATATCGTCAATATCATACCTTCAAAGACTTTCTCACAGACCTTCATGACTTGATCAAGTATTTTCAGGCCCCTATAATTTTCCCTATCCAATGAGTCCCCTTTGCTCGTATACAGTATATAATATACTTTTGTACCATTCATCAGATATTACTTCCTCTCTGATGATGAAGTTAATTAGCTCATTGAACACACCTACTCCTTTCTCACCTGAGGCCTTAATCATCTCGGCTAGAATGCCAGAGCATCCTGCAGCATTTCTGTCCATTAAGTTATTGCACTGCTTACAAAAGCTTGGCTTTTCGTTGCTAAGCTTCTCTATTCCATTCAAATTCCATGTTGAATAATCTTTCGTAGTGTATCACAAACTTATTTTACAATGGAAAATAATGCATGAGGAGGGCTGGGTAGGCCTATTAGTTTTTTGTGAAATAACTTAAATTAGGTTAGGCTATAGTATACTTCATTAGGTTATTAGGCCTATGAGAAACCAGGCCTAGGCCTAGCTTAATTTGATTCAACTACTCAAATTTTTTTTTTTTTTTTTTTTTGCTTTTGAGCTCTGCATAGGGCTATATTCAGGTAGGCTTGGGTTTTAGTCAAATTGCATTAGGCTATGCTACATATTTTTACTTCTATTGGAAAGCACAGGCCTACACAATAGTACACATGTTAAAGAATTTAACCTAGCCTACCACAATTTAGCCTAGACTGAAAGAACAAACAAAAATAGGCTAGGCTAATTGCAGCTAAATAATTTAGCCTAGCCTCACCAATTTAGCCTAGACTGAAAAACAAAACAAAAATAGGCTAATTGCAGTTTTGGTAAGAGTTGTAGTTGTGGGCATACCAAAAGCTTTGTTTATATAGCCTAGTCGCACGCTCGCAGTTAGGCCTACATTCGCTTCTAATTTAACTGCTGGGGTAAACTTGGTAAAGCCACCCTCAATCCGCCGGCCGGTAACAAAACAATTTACCGAACGCCTGGCCGTGAGATACAATAATGGGTTGAAGGGGCTTTATCCCCCTATGACTTATTGTCATCATCATCTATATCACCAGCAGGGGCAAATAACCACAGTCAAATTAGACGCGAATGTAACTGCGAGCGTGCGACTACGTCAATAAAGAGGACGATAGACCCGCTAACACAACTCTTAACGCATTTTTTCCTAATGTATTAGATTTTTTTATATTTATGACCTCAACAGTTGACAGATGACAATTTTATGGTTTATTTTAGGCTATACAAAAACATTTGCTTTGTAACTTAGATACTCATATTTATGCTTATAATTGCAGTACGAGTGGGTTTTTTCTTTTTATATGTAGGCCTAGGCTAAACAAATGTTAGTTTTTGTTTTATAGGCTAAACTAGGCTGAATTTATGCTAATAAATATTAATTGGAGGGAGCAAATCTGTCAAGGAATAGCCTAGATGTGGAAATTTACAGCCAATTTGCTCTAGCCCTTTTTGAGATACAGAGGTTAGAGATCGTTGGATACAATAATATGTTGAGGGGGTCAATCGCCCCCCATGACATATTGTCATCATCATATATATTGCCAGCAGGGGGCAAATAGCCTAGGCCTAGCCTAACTACAACAAAAATCACCGTCAAAATAGACGCGAACTTATATTAACTACGGCGATCGACCATTGCCCGCACCGGCCGTCCCCCGGTTATTGTTGAGGTCCTGAGGAACCGTATGACTTTGACGAGCTCTTCCCTCCGCTGTCTCCGCATCCCATGTATCGTCGTACGGTACCCCTTCCCCTCCACATCCTACATCTGGTCGTTCTACATATGCCTCCTAAGCCTCGCCTCGTCCCGTCACTGAGCATGTGGATGGGCGTCCCTTTCTGGCTTCAAAGATGGACTCCTTCCGACAGCTCCTACTGGATTGTCTGGGGTTGGTTGATAAGGGCACCTCGCTTCAAGACATTGCTCTGGCCCTAGTACCGTGGTTTGTAGGTCTCTGGTTCACCACCTGATGACCTGCTATTGGGTTGTTGCCTTTACAGTGTTACGGTTCTACGAATGACCTAGAATGAAAGTGACACGGTGGTGAATTTTAACCTTAACTATAAACTAATTTAATTGTGACATAGGATCTCCGGGACTACGGTAGGGCCGGAGTGGGCGAGTATTCGCCTGAGGTTGCCCCAAGACAAGACAAGAACAAATTCTAGTGCTGGCTTTACTCAGATTTTGTGAGTTTTACTTTAGCCTAGCCTAGGCCTAAGAGTTCAGAAAATTTGCAAAATGCACCCCATACTAGCCTACCCATAGCCTAATAGGCCTAGTGATTCTTTTTTGGCAGACCACCCACAAATTTTCATATAGCCTAGGCCTAGGCTAGCCTAAGTTCTGGAATGCATGTTGGAATAGCCTTCCTATACACTGTAGGCTAGGCTACTTCCTTTTAATTTAAGTTTGATTCTTTGGAAAAATCTATTAGGCCTAGACCAGGGCAGGAAAGTAACATTTAAAATGACGTGTAAAAAGTCACCCATAAACGGCGGGCCGCTATGTTATTGTAATTTGGGAGCTTATTTCGTCTGTTGATTGACTTTGTCCTTAACCCGGGAACTGCCAGGAGACTCTTAAGAGTTCCCCCGGCGGACTGCGGGGAGACTCTTTAACCCGGGAGCTGCGGGGAGACTCATAAGAGTTCCCCCGGCGCACTGCGGGGAGACTCTTATGAGTGAGTGAAAAAAAAAATCAACTTTTGACATCGAAAAAAAAAAAAAATTATTTTTTTATTTTTTTTTGGCCCCTGGGCCATGCAAAATCTCAGTCCTCTACCTCCCCTCCTTCCCCACTTTCCTCCTCTCCTTCAGTTATCACCTATTTTCCCTGTTATTCCCTTATTCTGAGGTATATTTTCGTGCTAACATTAGCGAGTTGCAAGCAGGGTGTTGTCATCACTGATGGCAAGCGAGTGCAAGAGAGAGAGAGAGAGTATCGATCGACTGTGTCTCAGTGGCCTTGGGGGAAATTGGCGGGAAAGCAGATTGCCTCACCCATACATTATACAACTCGCGGGCTATATCTCCGATTTTGACCATCCAAACGCTGTTTTCACTCGTTTTATTGTTGTTTCAGGTTAATACCTTTATAATCAACCCATAATAGGCGCATATGGATAAGTATTAATGCTATTAATGGCACAATGAATATTTTAGTGACGGAAACACCTCAAATACGTCAGCACAGGGGGACGTTTCCAATTACCCCCATGCGCACTTCAGAGGTTAAGAGTCGGAGAAAAAAAAAATCAACTTTTGACATCAAAATTTTGTTTTTTTGTTTTTTTTTGTTTTTTTTTGGCCCCTGACTTATGCAAAATCTCAGTCCTCTACCTCCCCTCCTTCCCCACTTTCCTCCTCTCCTTCAGTTATCACCTATTTTCCCTGTTATTCCCTTATTCTGAGGTATATTTTCGTGCTAACATTAGAAATCCGGTTGCAGAGCACTGATAGCAAGCGAATGCAAGAGAGAGAGAGAGAGTATCGATCGACTGTGTCTCAGTGGCCTTGGGGGGAAATTGGCGGGAAAGCAGCTTGCCTCACCCATACATTATACAACTCGCGGGCTATATCTCCGATTTTGACCATCCAAACGCTGTTTTCACTCGTTTTATTGTTGTTTCAGGTTAATACCTTTATAATCAACCCATAATAGCGCATATGGATAAGTATTAATGCTATTAATGGCACAATGAATATTTTAGTGACGGAAACACCTCAAATACGTCAGCACAGGGGACTCTCCTTCAGTTATCACCTATTTTCCCTGTTATTCCCTTATTCTGAGGTATATTTTCGTGCTAACATTAGAAATCCGGTTGCAGAGCACTGATAGCAAGCGAATGCAAGAGAGAGAGAGAGAGTATCGATCGACTGTGTCTCAGTGGCCTTGGGGGGAAATTGGCGGGAAAGCAGCTTGCCTCACCCATACATTATACAACTCGCGGGCTATATCTCCGATTTTGACCATCCAAACGCTGTTTTCACTCGTTTTATTGTTGTTTCAGGTTAATACCTTTATAATCAACCCATAATAGGCGCATATGGATAAGTATTAATGCTATTAATGGTACAATGAATATTTTAGTGACGGAAACACCTCAAATACATGCGCACAGGGAGAGGTGTCTAATTACCCCCATGCGCACTTCAGAGGTTAATTGGGGATCTTATGAATTAGCACAGATGATGATAACTTACCGTACATCATAATACGTGACGGGCCGACGTGGGGGGGCAGAGCCGCAGAGACCCCCTCAACATATTTGGTGTCCCACAGTAACTTTTAATGGGATTGATGTAGTTACCGGGTGTACGGTCGTCATGTTTACATAGGGCGATCGTCGCGGTTAACTTTGCGTCGATTTTGACGTCGATTTTTTTCGGCATATTTCATTTTATTCACTTCCTTTTATATTTAGGCTATAATCTAGCTTTGGCACGACAATAACCCTAACCTAGTCTTTCTTAAAGATTCTTCTAATCTTCCAGTAGCCTATAGCCTAATTTAGGTAATTTTTAAAGGCACACAATTAAATGGTTGGTATTTTAAACGACACTACTGCAGCATTATGAGAAACAATTTATTAGAGATAATAGGCAACAATAGATTCGCCATATTTTTCTCCATAAGCTATAGTCCGCATGGAGGATTTTCGTTATCGACAAATTGAAAAAATTCCCACTTCACAGACAAAATAGACAAATACACCAAAAATTGGGGTGTGGGGGCAGCAGCCCCCACCCATATAGCCTACTATAATAGGTTAGGTAAGGTTGTTAGGTTAGACTAGGCTAATGTCCTTTCAAAGGGGTATAGGCCTATTAAACACTAGGATAGCCTATACCTGGTCAAGGGTAAGTCCTGCTGTAGTCAACTTGAATGCTACCTTAAATTGTAATATTAGACTAGGCATAGCCTATAGAAAAATAGCCTAGCCTACTTATTTATTGTAGCCTATAATATAGGCCTAGCCGGGTAGAATGTAGAGTTCGGGCGTACCGCCACCATTGTTTACACTGCGCAGAGCGGCGACGGAAGCTTGCCATCATGTTCCCGTCTATTTTGACTGCCATTGGATACAATAATATGTTGAGGGGAGGGCTTTGCGGCATTTTTTTTGGTTGTTTGCCCCTTACTGGCAATATATATGATGATGACAACACGTCATGGGGGCAAAGCCCCCACTCAACATATTATTGTATCCAATGGCATTCAAAATAGACGGGAACATTATCGCAAGTGTCCGACGCCGACACCGCCGCCGTAATGTTTACATAATTATGTCGATCACCGTGGTTAAAGGCTGGTTCACACATAGCCGAGTCGGTGCACGAGTCCAACACGAGTCACACTCGTCGATTATCGCCGTCGCTGGAGGCTGAGTCGGCTGCGAGTAGCAATTGTTCCCGAGTCAAGGAGAGTGTAACACGAGTTAACTCGATTCAATACGAGTCAACACGTGTTCATGCAAGAGTCTGTACGAGTAACTGAGAGTCAAAACGAGTGTAACACGAACCCAACACGAGTGTCAAAAATTTGAAAAATAATGGCCACATTCCAGGGCACGTAAACAAAGAGTATGGACGAGTCAACGCGATTGTTACACGGATCAACACGATTGTTATACGGATCAACACGAAAGACAACGCGTTGACTCTCGTTGGATCTCTGTTGCACACGTGTTGACTCGTGTTACATCCGTGTAACTCTCGTTGATTCTTCCTACATTTTTGAAATAACGGTATTTCAAATGACACTTGCTTTTTCGTGTTACACTCGTGTTTTTTTCTCAGTGGATCGTGTTTACTCTTGTTTACTCGTGTTTTCACTTGTGTTTGAATCGTTTAAACTCTGGCATCATGGGGGCACCAAATTTTGGCACTCACATTCGTGCTTTCTACTCTTGTTGATACATGTTGCATGTGTGTTACATACGTGTTGTTGCGTGTAGACACGTGTTGCTTCGTCAACGTCGAAATGATGACGAAAATCGACGAATCACCAAAGAGTGTTACACGGGTTTACACGAGTCATCACGAGTTAACACGAATAACGAAGAGTTATTCAGAGTCAAACACGAGTTAACACGTATGTACACGAGTCTACACGTATTTAGGCCACACTCATGGGTACTCGCCACGGGACCCAAAAATTTCATGCATGCATGAAATTTTTGGACCCCGTGGCGAGTACCCACGAGTGTGTCGAGTATATACGAGCGTAAATACTCGATGCCATCCCCCGCCACAACCTAACAAACAAAATCTACAACACGAACATGCACAACAACACAAAAAGGTGGCTGGCCAACTTCCTAGCAGGCAGATGTGCACACGTATCTTTTGCCGGTCAGTCATCTAAAATCAGAAACTTTCCAAACGGAGTCCCACAAGGATCCGTCCTATCGCCCGCACTCTTCAATCTGTACATGCACGATATAACTACACCCAATACGCCCCAAATAAACTTAGCCTCCTATGCAGATGACATAACACTCACATGCACACACCATGACCCAAAAAGAGCAACAGATCTCCTTCAACCCTATCTCAACACACTACATGGCTGGTGCACTACAAACAGACTTAATCTACCCCCAGCCAAATCCACCGCAACCCTGCTCACAAGCTGGACAGAACACAAATACATCCCTCAACTCACCATAAACAACACACCCCTAACACATACACACCACACACAAAATCCTAGGAGTAACATATGATACTCATATGACATTCAAACAGCACACCACAAACATTAAAAAGAAATTACACCCAGACTTAATGCCCTCAGGTCACTTGCTCACACAAAATTTGGACACAACAAAGAAACTACCACCAAAGTATATAAACAATACATAAGATCAGTGATCGTGAGAGGCACTCAATTCCTGGCAGTAGCCTCCACGAACCAAGACCACCCACTAAACTACATGGCAACACACCCACAGACACCAAGAAATATCAAAACAACACCCAGCACACGGTACCACACACAATTACTGTCCTCTCTCCCACCCCGAACCACCTTCCAGAAGCACATCCATACTCATATCTCTCGCCGATCCATCCACTCACTCACAGACAACACGCAGCTGCAAGCACGACCTCCCAAAATCCATCCTTCCGAATCCTCCCTTCCTCGCGAGGACAGAGTCCACCTGGCCAGGCTGAGATGCGGACACCATCCAGCTCTCCTGAGCTATCAGAAGAGACTGGATGACTCCGTTGTCGATGCCTGCCCGGGATGTAACACAGCACCCCATACCATTAAACACATAATAGAAGACTGCATTTCACACAACCACTTACGCCAACAACACAATCTACACTCAATGAGAGCTCTGTGGGAAAGCCCAATCGTGGCCATGGCCTTCCTCAGGGACTCGGGGCTGTTCGGCCAGGCAGCTTAGGGAACAACAACAACAACAACAACTCGTACAGGATTAATAGCTTTAACCAAAATGGTCACACTCCTTAATGGTCTAAGTGGCCATAGCCAAAATGGCTACACTATATTCCTTCTGTACTTTCTCCATGCCCGATGAGATACATGATATTTTGATATATGTGGCACAGCCCTTGTATCCAACACAATACCCTGCATGCAACCCCGCTCGAACCCCGCACAACGTTGCTTGCAACTTTAATTATTATTATTATTATTATTATTATTATTATTTTTTTTTTTTTGGGGGGGGGGGATCTGTATTCTGTTGGCCACATTTGCAGGTATGAGAGTTGATCAGCAAGAAATACAAGCTATAATATTCTGTTGGCTATATTTGCACGTACGAAAGATGATCAACAAGAACCACAAGCTTTAATATTATATAAACACTATATGAGGAGGAGCAGGGGGGGGGGGGGGGGATGGCGACACCCACCAACACATAATAATCGACACCTAAATGGCACGAAAGGTCTTAAAATATGACAACGAAATGGGGCGAAAGGTGTTAAAATCGCCAAACTAATGGACCGAACGTCTTATAATCTGAACAAATTATCCTTACAGTTGAGGGAGATGATCAGCATGAACCACAGAGCCGCGGTATCCATGTTGGTGAGTCGAAATATGCCTAGCAACACCAACCAACTCATCTACAAACTCCTCTATATGGACGGACTTGTGCCGAGCCTTGAGACTGCCAGGCGGATAGTGGATAGGAACTTGGTAGGTGGTAATTCTAAATATATTGTTCTTACTGTTTTCTCTTGCTGTGTCGCGCTTTATATCTTTAGGTATCTTGCTCTCCCTCTACGTTTACCCCCATCCAGGTGTTAATATTTTCCTGGCGAGAGGTAGCGAGCCATCATATATGTATTTTTGTTTTGACAGCAAGCTAAATCTGTGCATTTTTCGATAGAAAAATGTCTCCGGCGAAGCCGGATTTCTCCATACAATGCTGGCTCGCTATCGCTCGCCAGGAATAAATCGACACCTGGATGGGGCTAAACGTCTTAAAACAGTTGGCTGAATGGGGCCGAATGGATACAAGCTAAGGAAATGTGCCCAGTGTGGATACAGCGTGGGAGATAGTGGATAGGAACTTGGTAGGTGCTAGGTGTTTATATATAGCTCTTACTGTGTCTCGCTTTATATCTTTAGGTCTCTTGTTCTCCCTCTATTCCTCTCTTACACTCACTCTCTCTCTCTCTCTCTCTCTATATATATATATATATATATATATATATATATATATATATATATATATAATATATATATATAATTATATATACTGTATATATATATATATATATATATATATATATATATATATATATATATATATATATATATATATATACATATATATAGCCTCTTTTGAGGGGGTGGGGGGACTTAACTTCCATATGAATGTGTCTTTAATTATTACCGAGTTAAAGTATTGTATGTAAAGTTGTCGCCAATTAATTAATATATTGTCTGTTGCCACGAGCACGGTCAATATCTATTGATCACTGATACCATACTGTATATTGCTGTTTTTGTTGTGCTGTATCCTACGTGTATCACTGTTCACTATCTTTGATTTGATAGAAACCTTTTTGTATACCTGTGTGACCAATGGTTTGTTATCCAACTGAGCATGAAGTAGCGCTCGCCATTATTAGAATTGCATATATATATATATACAGTATATATATATATATATATATATATATATATATATATATATATATATATATATATATATATATATATAGTATATACACCTTCGTAGCACCCATAGTCTATTCGTTGTAATTAGGCGATAAATTATGATCTCTATCCTATGTAACTCAAAATGGGCTAGAGCAAATTGGCTGTACATTTCCACATCTATTCCTTGACCGACTCTTCCCAAATGGTAGAAATACTAGCTTGATTACTTTACTCGTTTTTGAGTTACAGAGGTTAGAGGTCATGATTTCTCGCTTACTTACAGCGAATAGACTAAAGTATTATACCCCTGATCGTCTTTCCAGGAGTACGCACCAGTGGCTCTCAACCCACACGATTTCCTCACCAACTCCAAGGTTCTACTCGAGCGCTACCGAGCCCTCATGTACCGACACGTGTTTGAATATCCCAACCAGGTTATATTGTAAGTCATAACATAAGTGTATTTTGTTTTTGTGTGTGTTCTTTTTATTTCATACATTTTATTTTAGTAAGCGTTGTTTCCACATAGCGATTTTGATAAGTTATTTTGACTTTATATTGTTTTATACTAGTATTACATTTTAATTAATTGTTTTCTGTTGTGTTGTCCCTATTCTGGCTCTGTCTTGAGTCGGCCATCCCCCCCCCCCCACCCACATACAAAAAAAGACACGAGGGGAAAAAAATAGGAAAAGTGGGGATTGGGCCTGAGTATATAGAATACATTGTATAATATAAAAACAAATCTCTCATGATAACTTAGCGTTTTTATGTTTATATTCTTGATAATACTAGAGTATTTGAAGGGAGCCCACCTCGCTTTTTCTATCTTGCTCTCCCTCTCTCTTTGGCTTGTATCTATTCGGCACCATTCAGCCTACTGTTTTAAGACGTTTTCCAGGTGTCAATATTTCCCTGGCGAGCGGTAGCGAGCCAGCATTTATATATTTTTGCTTTGACAGCAAGCTAAATTTGTACATTTTTCGATAGAAAAATGTCTCCAAAAAAGACGGATTTCTCCATACAATGTTGGCTCGCTATCGCTCGCCAGGTATAAATTGACACCTGGATGGGGATAAACATCTTAAAACACTTGGCTAAATGGGGCCGAATGGATATAAGCCAGAGAAAGAGTGAAAAGGAGAGAAAGAGAAAAAGAGCAGGTGACTCCCCTTAACTGACCATCCCTTCAACTCCTCCACCTCCTCCTCCTCTTCCACCACCTCCTCCTCCTCCTCCACCTCCTCCTCTTTCACCACCTCCTCCTCCTCCTTGCCTGAACACAATTTAACAATCTTAGGAAAGATATGATTAAAGTGAAGGTTTTAACATTAAGGGTGGATGGGCCGGTTTTCTGGACCACTTTCTCCCTCATG
Organism: Paralithodes platypus; assembly: GCA_032716605.1. Lineage (NCBI taxonomy): Eukaryota > Metazoa > Arthropoda > Malacostraca > Decapoda > Lithodidae > Paralithodes > Paralithodes platypus. Next base: position 45,957,455 of record CM064502.1, read on the forward strand.
TTTAGCCCCATTAGTTTTCAGATGTTAAGATGTTTGCCCCATTAGTTAGTCGATTTGTAAGACCATTCTGCTATTTAAGTGTCTTGTTTCCCTGGCGAACGACAGTGAGCCTGTAATGTTGGAAGAACCGGCCTTCGGCCGGGAAATGTTTCTGCCGAAAAATGTACAAATCATCTAGAAGGGGGATCTAATGGATGCTATTTTTTAATTTGATGGAGGTCTAGGGGGGAAACTAGAACAATAATGAATACATGCAAAAAGGAGGAAACTAGAAAAATAATTAATACATGCACATATCGCCCAAAAAGTGAACCATTTCCCCTTAATTTTCAGTTGGAGTCAGTTCCTTCTCCCCCACAGTCCCTCTGGGCTTGTGTCCTACGCTCTCAACAAGTTCTGTGAGTATCTCGATCTCGATGTATGATGATGTGTAGGGCGCTGGACTTAATGATATCACACAGTATGGATGATGTTCAGTATACCATGAAAGTTAAGGGGGTAGTGCTTGTTATTTTGGCTTTTGTATTTACATATTTGCGAGTATTGATAAATGTTCAGTACACCATAAAAGTTAAGGGGGTAGTGCTTGGTTTTTTGGCCTTTATATATATATATATATATATATATATATATATATATATATATATATATATATATATATATATATATATATATAGATATATATATATATATATATATATATATAATATATATATATATATATATATATACACTGTATATATATATATATATATATACAGTATATATACAGTATATATTGATTTTTTTTTTTTTTTTTCCTCGCTAAACCTCAATCAAGCTTTAAACAAAATGCCCTATACCCCCTTTCAAGATGAATTTGTACATTTTTTGGTAGAAAAATGTCACGGCCGAAGGCCGGTTCCTTCTAAAATTACAGGCTCACTATCGCTCGCCAGAAAAAAAATCAACACCTACATGGCACGAATGGTCTTAATATTGACTAAGAAATGGGGCGAAAGGTCTCAAAATTGCCAAACTAACGGAAATAACGTCTTAAAATCTCAAAACTAATATGCTAAACATGAGGGAGAAGGAGGTCCAGAAAAAGCGAGTAGTACCCCCTTAAGGAAGCCAACCATTTCAGTTCCATTGCTCATTTGCAAAGTCCATGTTGAAATGTTTTACACTACAATATCTAGTTTCACTGTTATGATTAACGATGATGACAAATAATGTTTGTAGAACGTAAGAATATTGGAAGTTACAGAAAACTTGTTGAACTCTATTTGGCAGATCCCATACAAGACTAAAGATTTAAAGGTCACAAATGATGTACCAACACTATAACACTAAAGGTCCACAAGGGAGAGTGTTAATGATGTGCCAACACTCACCGAGACACACTCAACACTCAATTTCTCACCGAGACACAGTTGTCTGGGACTACTGACAGCAAACCCTTCTCTGTATCCTCCTAATATCTCTATCCTCAGTTTCGAGCCAAAGGTGGATGTTGCGTGTATGTAAGCGACAATCTTGCTATCTCTCGTGTTCCCAACTTAGATTCTTCTGAATTCTCAACTCTCTGGCTAAAGCTTTATTGTCACTCTCAAACTAAATGTTTCTGCACTGTTTATCTCTCCCCAAATTCTACTGACTATCCAAAATTCTTCGACTATCTAGCTTCTAAAGTGGAACACATACTATCCATCTCTCCTTTCGCAGAAATCTCCATCTTAGGAGATTTGAACGTTCACCACCGCCAATGGCTCTCCTCTGTTTCCACTAACCAACCTGATGAACAAGCCTTCATCTTTTCTATCCTAAACGGCCTAGAGCAGATAATTCAGCAACCCTCCCGGATCGCCTCATAGATCGGCCCAACATTCTTGATTTATTTCTAACCTCTAACTCTTCCTCTTATTCTATAAATCTTTTCTCTCCTTTGGGCTCCTCCGACTATAAGCTAATATCTGTCACCTGTCCTATCTCTCCGGTACGGCCACCCGATCCTCCCAACCGGCGGCGCTTGTGGCACTTTGGCGTTGCCGACTGGGGGGCTCTTTGGCAGTACTTCTTTGACTTCCCTTGAAATGATTTTTGCTTCCGTGGCCAGGGACCCTCGGAGAGTGCTGAACGCATTATCGAGGTAATCCTATCAGGCATGGAAGCATATATTCCATTTTCTTTCTCTCAGTCTAATGCAAAAATAATCTTTTTATACTCACGCTTGTTCTACTGCTGTCCGCAACAAGGAGTAAGCATTCAAACGGTACCGACGCCTTAAAACTCAAGAATATTATTCTTCCTATGTTTCTGCCCGGAATCAAGCCAAATCTGTTCTTCGACGTGCCAAGCACTCCTTCATCAATATTAAATGCACTGAACTATCCAACTCTAGCTCTTCCCAAGCTTTCTGGCATCTAGCCAAAAACCTCTCCAACAATTTTTCTTCCTCGTCTTTCCCTCCCCTTTTCCACTCTGATAGCACAAAAATAACTTCTTCCTCTAACAGAGCTGAACTCTTCGCTCAAACTTTTGCTAGAAACACCTTGGGTGATTCCGGTGCTATTCGTCCCTCTCCACCCCCCTCACTCCTACTTATGCCTAATATCCTAATCTCTTGTAAAGGTGTATTTTCTACCCTCCCTGGGCTTAATTCTAAGAAGGCGTACAGTCCGGACGGTGTTCCTCCTGTTGTACTCAAAAACTGTGCTACCGTGCTGACTCCCTGCCTAGGCAAACTCTTTCGTCTCTGTCTCTCCTCTAGAGTCTTCCCTTAATTTTGCGGGACACTTGTCACAGGTACGTTTCCCTTTTGTCTCTTTCTCTCACATAGAAAACAATATTCACATAACCCCACCTATCATTCCCCAGTTATACCCATGGGAGCCATGGAGGAACCACTCTACACACCTGATGTACCTGCATACCTCAACTCCGGCGGTCTGGGTCACATGGTAGCTCACGAACTGATGCATGGCTTCGACTCCACAGGTAAGGATTATTCTTTGTAGTTCAAGCTTCATTAGATAATAAGTACCATCCCGTTCTTAATATTAATCATCAATTACAAACCCTATAGTTAGCAAATAATTGGAGTAATAATCTGTGGTACTGTGGTCCGACAGCGAGTGTATTCTCCAGAAGAGCTAGTGGTTCTAAATATATATAATATTATTGATATTGTTATTTATCTTCTCCAGGCCTCCACCATTATGGTTATGGCATGATGAGGTCTATGGAAACTCCCCGGGACTTTGCGGTGAACTCTGAGTGTCTAGCAGAAGATGTCTCACAAGTTGTCTTCAATCACCAATCCGGCAACAACATGGAATTTGAGGTGAGGCACCAATAATCACTATCACTATTGATATAATATCTTCGGTAAACATGCAGGAGACAAACATGCAGGAGACGAAACAATATAAGTAACAAATTTATAATATTAGTTTTGGGTTCCTATCATCATAAGCTTCATTGCTATATAATTTTTATCCCCGGGGAAAACAAAAATCTTGGGATTTTTTTTTTTTTTTGTCATTAACCTAACCAAAAAACCTAACCTAAATGTATTTGGGGGCTATTAGGTTAGGTTAGGTTAGGTTTTTTGGTTAGGTTTATGACCAAAAAAAATAAAAAAATAAAATAAATAAAAATCCCAAGATTTGTTTTTCTTTTTCCGAGGATGAAAATGATATAGCAATGAAGCATATGATGATAGGAACCCAAAACTGATATTATAAATATGTTACCTATATCGTTGCGTGTCCTGCATAGTGCATATTGACCATATCTTCAGTCCAACATCACCAGTCCTCAATAAGCTAAGTTCATTATGTATTGATATTGTATTATGTGAACATTTTTACATATCATTCGTGTGAACAAGCCATGTGAGTTGACTGGAATTCTACTCATCGAAATGTCTGTGGTTGTTTTTCGTTTCACGGATAGTGGTTCTTGGTGTCCTTTATGTGTAGTGAGACTCTTATTAGTATTTTGCTGGTGGAAAGGGTTTCTCATGTGACATATTTTAAGGAGGGATGGTTTACTTTTTGGGCGAATTTTTCATGTATTCATTATTTTTCTAGTTTCCTCTTTAGACCTCCATCAAATTTAAAAAAAAAACATCAATTAAATTCCCCTTCTAGATTAATTTGTACATTTTTCAGTAGAAAAATTTCCCGGCCGAAGGCCGGTTCTTCCAACATTACAGGCTCACTATCGTTCGCCATGGAAAAAATAGACACCTAAATAACACGAAAGGTCTAAATATTGACGAAGAAATGGGGCGAAAGGTCTTAAAATCGACTAACTAATGGGGCAAACATGAGGAAGAAAGTGGACCAGAAAAGCGGCCCATCTCCCCTTAATTAATATTCTTAGCCTAGTTGCTTATAGTTACGGTCATGAGAGTCAGTCTCTGTTGATTCCTAAGCGATTGACAGTCAGTAGTCAGACCTCATGATTGTGGCATAAGCAGCTGGACTCATTAAAGTAGTCTAATCCGTCAGTTCTTAACATTGACCCTTATTTCTGAATGGATATCATTCTTATTTCTACTGTTTGTTCATCATGGCTGAAAGAAATCATCCTACTGCCGTTTCTGGGAGTGGCATTGGCGTGAATTTTGAGGAATCAGACGCACACAACTAAAGCCCTAGGAAGGTGGTAGGCATCTTGGGACATAGTTACGTGACCAGATTGGGAGTGCCCTGTTGGGAGGTTTACGAGATAGGATTTGTTGTGAGGGTGTTTGGTGCCCCAGGAGCCACTCTCGATAAATATACACAAAGCAAGCCTGGGAAGACTTGGTGACGCTACAACCCAAGATTACTGTGTTGGTTAGGGCGGGTGCCCGACCCCGAAAGGGGTTGAAATAGGGGAGCTATCCCCCCGCCAAAGGTGGCTTTCTAGGGCCTTTCCTAGCTGATGCTGAGAGGATTGGGTTCTAGTCATGTGGTGATGGGCTGGTCTATCAGAGTGAGAACTGAGCGATCTCTGCCATACCCATAGCTTACTCTGACTGTTCCTTTAACTTATATATTGTCTAGATCTCAAGTGACGGCGTCTTTTCCATGGATTGACCTCCCAATCTACCAAGATTGGAAGCCAAAGCGTCACATTTTTCCCTTGCCCCTCAACTTTCTCTTCATAATTGCTGAGGGGCACAGGGCCCTGGGTGGGGCTTTGGTTTCCCGGGCGTTTCCGCACCCTCCTCGGCTCCCCGCCATGGAGTGGCTTCGGTCACCCAGGCTTTATTGTGGTCGGCAGGGAGGGTTCTGTGGGGGCGCTCGGTTATGGCCTTGGAATTGCTCGGGGCCTTGGGGCTGTTTGGCCAAGCAGCTTTTTTTTTAAAGAGACAATGAACGGAGGAAGGAAAAACACAGATAAAACAAAAAGGTCCATGTGCCTAAAGGCATCCTCCATTCATAAAATGTTTGGAGGAACAACAACAACAACAACAACAACTGTGTTGGTATTGGGATGCAATGATATCCTCTCTGGGGTCGTACCGCAGGGATTTAGCCTTTAAGATCGAGGCTGAAACAAACGGTCGCTGTCTTGTATTAGGCATTGAATAGAGGGCGTCTCCTCGGGGTATTCCGGCTGATGAGTATCACAAGGTAAAAAACTCTGTTGATGCCATGATGAAAAGGAAATATAAGCGCCTTGAGGGTAGGTTTCCCCCTACAGCTTCGGGAGCCAATACCTAGCCGAGGATGGCGTCCATCTCACCCATAAAGGCAGCGAGCGTTTGTTGACCCAAATCCTCAAAATGATAAGGGACTACCTTCTTCACAGTAGGCCGGTTTCCTCTTTCATATCCCAATTTGTAAAGTATGTTGACAAATGTCTTCATTATTAGATCAATTCTATTGCCACATAATTTTGATTAAAAGGGAGAAAATATTTGTGTAACTTGTTTGCTTGTAGAGTAGAATTTTAACAATGGCAGATTTAAAGAAGTTTAAGATTTTGAAATGAGAGATGAAGGGAAGTTTGAATAAGTGCTTAGGAGATCTTGACTTATTTTTAGACACTGCTTCGGCTGATCAGATTAAGGGTAAGAAGGCTACTGGATCTAAATCTCTTGCCACGTTTGACAATAAATGCTCAGCAGGTATATGGTTTGTTGTCAGGTCCTGAAGAGGTGGAGGATGAAATGTCGCAAGATCTTGCATATATTGAAGACATTTATACTGCATTAGCCAGACGTGGCAGGAAGTAGATGAATGAGATGAGCAAAATTCATGGTGGTACAGGGTTACATTAATGTACATGATACAGGATATACGACGCGTTTCACTGGACAACCAGCATTATCAAGTAAGGATAGAATGATATACAAGGTAAACAGGAAGGGTATATATAGAGGGTGGAGGATCAGAGGAGGCGAAAATCAGGGGGCAAAAGTCTGCTATTGGTGGAGGGGTATTCTAGGAGAGAGAAAGATAGAACCGCTTCAAGCATGCGCACTGGATGCGGGATGGAGGTGGTCGGTTGGCGGGGTCGAAGCTGATTGGCTGCGTGTCGAGGGGCGTGGCCTAAGTTGCGTAGTCCGTGTGGCGCCAGCAGAAGACGAAGCTGAAGGAGGTAGCGCGGGGGGCTGCGTCAAGGGCACCGGGGGGCGAGGGGGGGCGTTAGGTCCTGTAGGAAAGTGCCTTTTGGCAGAAGGAAGGATCTGAAGGTCCAGAGTTTGTGTCCAGAATCGTCCAATGTTAAGGAGGTTACCGGTACTCCAAAGGGAACAGGATTTAACCTTCCAAAGCTTACTATGCCCTCCTTTTCTGGTGATCCAACTACTTGGACTGGATTTTGTGGCGACTTTTAGTGTTCCGTCCATCAGAATAAGACTCTTACATCCATCCAAAGGTTTACATATCTCCGTGGATAGTTCAAACACCAGTCCCTGACCCGTCACTTAATGAAGACCCTCCCTCTCTTGACAAGTTAAGGGAGGCTGTTGCTAAGCTGAAGGGTAGAAAGGCTCTTGGTGTTTGTGGCATTCCTGGAGAACTATTGAAAGCTGGAGGTGAGTCCAGGTCAATGGGTTACATGCAGTCCTGAGTGCTGTATGGCAGACAGGTACCATACTTCTTGACTGGAAAGCGGTTCTGATCACAGCTATCTAGAAAGGGAAATGAAACCGATAGGACTGCAATAACTACCGTGGTATCACACTACTCAGTCTGCCAGACAAGGTCTCTGCCCATATTTTACTGATGCAAATCCGAGGCCACCTGCTAAAAGAGCAGAGACCTGAACAATCCGGATTTACATCCAATAAGTTAACAATTGACCTGATTCTGGTGCTACTGGTTCTCGTGGAATGCCGACTTGAGTTACAAAAAGGTCTGCTTGCAGTTTATGTTGATCTCAAGAAGGCATATGACTCAGTGCACTGAGAGACGCTCTGGGAACTATTACGGCTACGCAGAACCCCCACGGTGATTATTGACCTGGTGTCTGGACTTTATACAGGAACAGAGAGTGCTGTCAAGTGTAGTGGAGGAGCATCCTCCTTCTTCACTGTGAATTTAGGTGTGAGACATGGGTGCTTTCTAGCACTTACTTATCATCACTTGTATGGACTGGTTACTGGGCTGGACAGTTGGGCAGAGTCGCTGTGGAGCAGACGTCGGCAGACGTCTTGCAGTTGATGCAGTGAACTTAGCGGAGACATTGGATGTTCTCAGATTGGCCCTCGCGACACTAAATGAGGAGTCGGAACCGCTTGGTGTAAAGATCTCTTGGACTAATACCAAAGTCTAAGTATTTGGTGACTTATTGGATGATGTAGTGGAATCTGTTCATGCATGTGCTTATCTTGGTAGCGTGATCCATAAAAGTGGTGAGTCGGGATACGATGTCAAATAATTATCACCTCGGCTTAGCTTACTGGGTTATGGATTCACTCAACAAAAGTGTATAGCATTGGTATCTACAATGTAAATAGTTTTCGACATTTGGATTTAGCTTGTGCTTTTATTATCATAAGTATAATTATTTGTGTAAGTATCATTATCATTACTACTATTATTGTTTATGTATTTAAAAAATATTATTATTATTATTATTATTAGGGGTTCGTCCCCTACGGGGAACCCCTATTGTAACCATTAAACTCGGTTTTTCATCCAAATTCTTCTTATGCGCCGGTTTCGACGCAATAACTCTAGAACCGCTTTTTGGATCGGGATTAAACTTTCACAAGAGGTGCGTTTTTGTATTGGGCAACTTTTGATATGCTAAACATCCGGCATGGCGGCCAAACAGGTCCGTGGCAGCCGATTTCCCAAAAAACTTGACGCCTAAATACCGTCTCTCCCACTCATAGGAAACGAATGGGCTTTGGCATACGGACTCCCCTACTAATGCTCCGCAAATGTTATAGAGAAGGTTTTGCTTTTGTACGTGGGGTTTTTTCCGGCAATCTTGAAAAAACCTCAAATTCCATTTAAAATTCCACATCTTGAAAACTACGCCGATGATCAAAGCCATGCTTGCGTAGTTGGGTGAGGCTCGCGATTCTGAACGTTTTGATAACAAAATAATATAAATGGGTGGAATAGTTTGGCCGCAGCATTGAAAACTGTCTATTCTTAAATGACTTTAAAACCGCATTCGCTACCCACACAAAGTTTACCGTCTACAGTCTATAGGCTTCCACGCATCCCCCAGTTTTGCTTAACCCGGGAGCTGCGGGGAGACTCTTAAGAGTTCCCCCGGCGCACTGCGGGGAGACTCTTAAGAGTCAGAGAAAAAAAAAATCAACTTTTGACATCGAAAAAAAAAAAAAAAAAATTATTTTTTTTTATTTTTTTTTATTTTTTTGGCCCCTGGGCCATGCAAAATCTCAGTCCTCTACCTCCCCTCCTTCCCCACTTTCCTCCTCTCCTTCAGTTATCACCTATTTTCCCTGTTATTCCCTTATTCTGAGGTATATTTTCGTGCTAACATTAGAAATCCGATTGGAGGGTGTGGTCATCACTGATAGCAAGCGAGTGCAAGAGAGAGAGAGAGAGTATCGATCGACTGTGTCTCAGTGGCCTTGGGGGAAATTGGCGGGAAAGCAGATTGCCTCACCCATACATTATACAACTCGCGGGCTATCTCCGATTTTGACCATCCAAACGCTGTTTCACTCGTTTTTGTTTGTTTCAGGTTAATACCTTTATAATCAACCCCTAATAGGCGCATATGGATAAGTATTAATGCTATTAATGGCACAATGAATATTTTAGTGACGGAAACACCTCAAATACGTCAGCACAGGGGGACGTTTCCAATTACCCCCATGCGCACTTCAGAGGTTAATAACATAATCTCTTTATTATTCAGATCTATTATTTTGTTTGTATTTAACTCTCTCAAAACAGTTCGAGTCCCTACGAATTCTAGCAATTATTTAGCCAACCTACCTATACATACCTACCCTACCAAATAATAATGATAATTCAAATATATTTTTGGTGAATGACAGAGTATTGGCTAAGGTTTTTAACAATTCCTCCCTTTGCCAAATGCTTTGTTTAATAACAATGATATGGACCTTTAACGTTTTGGCAATTGCCTGTGTGACTTACCCTGCCCTTCCTTCCTACCTCCTTCCTTCCTCATATCTAGCAAATGTATCAACAACCACTCTAGTGAACTTTCGGTATTTAGTTTATTCAGCTTAATACTATTTATCCACATAAAATAGAAACCTATCACGATTTTTGTCTAATACAACCATAGACAGTGCTATTACATATTATTTGAACATGATGTCGAATTTAGCAGTTGCTGTTTACCTTGAACAGTAATGACAGAACCGAAAGCTTCTCTTGCCGTGTAGTACTCAAAGAAAGCAGGGTTGCTTAAGCCGGTCCATACCGAACTGTTACCAAGTCAGAGATTCAGAGGTAACTTTCACAATGCATTACAACCCTAGACAGACACCAATATACCACTAAATTATACAAATATCACTACAAAAAAGATAGGAAAATATTGTATTAATGTCCTAGGTATTTGAAATTATGCAAATGAGTAAAATGCATTATGATATAATGATAATGGCATTGATTAGTATCTGGCAACAGTGTTGCACTATAATTTTCTGAACGTATGCGAACTTCGGAGTATTTATCCCATTAATATACACATCTATCACTATTTAAATTTAATACAACCATACACAGTGCTATTACATATTATTTGAACATAATAATTATAGGATGGTCTTTCCTTTAAACCATTTTCTATATCTATTCACGAAAAATATAGGCCTAGCCTAGGCAGCGCTACCGGTAGGTACGAATTCAGCAGTTCGAATTTTGATTGAGAGTGGGATTAGGCCTAGGCCTAGCCTAGGGCTTAACATGGGATACTGTTTGGGGGTTGGGAATAGGCTCAGGCTGCTTTAGGCCTAATTAGGTAACAATAGTCAAATCGAGACAATTGCACAGCCAACATAGGATAGCCTATTTATAGGCTACCTTTCATTACTGCAGTTGGTATAGACAATGGAGCACTCTTGGTTGAGCCCGAGAACTTTTCATCTCCTACTGTACTTCGCACTTCTCCACTTTATCTTCCTCTCTCCAAAACTCTCCAATCTCCTACTTTACTCAAGCCATCATCATCATCTTCAGTTGGTAAACCTGACTTTTTGGACCGACAGCTATTTCAGTAAGTTTTATTTAGTTTTTTAAATTTTTCCTTCAGATATAGGCCTAATGTTGTTTTATACTGAAGAGGAGCTGAAATGAGTATTTACCCATTATCCAACAATCTAAAAACACGCCCCCCACTAGTGGGGAGGGCTATGAAGTTCAGGGAAAATGAGGGTTTAAAAGCGTAAAAATACAATAATATAACGTTTTGTATCAAAACTTGGCTCGTGTTTTCCCAAATTGCAAACCCATAAAACCCAATTTTGTGAATACTCGTGCCAACTTTGGCGAAAGCTGGCTCGGATTTCACGGGGTGGAGTGGGTAGCCTAATTATCCCAATATATTAGGTTATAAAAATAGTCAACTTTGGGAAGACATTAGCCTAACCTAACAACCTTACCTAACCTAACCTAGTATTATGGGTGGCCACACCCCCGCTGGTTGAGTTAGGCTACCATTGTTTTTGTATTTTTTCTAGGCTATTAGCCTAACCTAACAACCTTACCTAACCTAACCTAGTATATGGGTTGGGGCTGCCGCCCCCACACCCCCGCTGGTTACTGGCTGAAAAACTCATTGTTTACAGTATATATGTTCATTTATTTGTATATACATTTCAGCTCTTAATGACATATATAGCAATGATGTATATGCTCTACCGGACCTATTAGGCCTAAAAAGATTGATGGGCTAACTGTCGGTCCAAAACATCAGTATAACCCTGCAGTTAATTAACCCGGCAAGCGCTATAGGCCTCACGGAAGGCTTCCTATAGGGAACGCGATAGGCCTCACGGAAGCAAGACCATAAAAAAAGCCTTCCATAAAAAAAAAGGGCCTATCAAAACAAAGGAATTTGTCTCTAGGTGAGATAATTCCCCTCCAGTACTCATCCATGTAAATCTCACCCACCCCCCTCCCCTCCTTCCCCACCTTATTCCCCCCTCCCTCCCCTCCTCAATTATCACCTATTTTTCCTCTATTATCATCATTTTATCGGTTATTTTTCTCTCCCGCGATAATGTAGCAACAAGTGGGTTGCAGAAAAGATCGTTATGCAACACCCAGACACCGGCCCACACCGCCCCGCTCGTCTCAGTTACCTCACAGACAGCGAGAGAGGAGGGTTGCCTGTGGCTCTCTCTCGCCTGAGATTATGACCGGGTGGCCAATATCTTCGTTTTTCACCACCCAAATGCTTTTCCCATTTATTTTAGCACTCTTGAAGGTTCATATATACATCATATATGTAAAATAAAAGCATACCGAAAACAAATAATGCTCTATATTGTAAATATAACGAATTCTGTCAGAATCCAAGGCTAGAAATGCACAAATAACTACCCTAGCCCCTAGGTCTATTTAGCGCTTGTCAGGTTAAGCACAAACTTATTTTACAATGGAAAATAATGCATGAGGAGGGCTGGGTAGGCCTATTAGTATTTTGTGAAATAACTTACATTAGGTTAGGCTATAGTATACTTCATTAGGTTATTAGGCCTATGAGAAAACAGGCCTAGGCCTAGCTTAATTTTATTTCACTGCTCAACATATTTGTTTTTGTTTTTGCTGTTGAGCTCTGCATATATTCAGGTAGGCTTGGGTTTTAGTAAAATTGCATTAGGCTAGGCTACATATTTTTACTTCTATTGGAAAGCACAGGTCTACACAATAGTACACATGTTAAAGAATTTAGCCTAGCCTACCACAATTTAGCCTAGACTGAAAGAACAAACAAAAATAGGCTAGGCTAATTGCAGCTAAATAATTTAGCCTAGCCTCCACAATTTAGCCTAGACTGAAAAAAAAAACAAAAATAGGCTAATTGCAGTTTTGGTAAGAGTTGTAGTTGTGGGCATACCAAAAGCTTTGTTTATATAGCCTAGTCGCACGCTCGCAGTTAGGCCTACATTCGCTTCTAATTTAACTGCTGGGGTAAACTTGGTAAAGCCACCCTCAATTCGCCGGCCGGTAACAAAACAATTTACCCAACGCCTGGCCGTGGGATACAATAAGGGGTTGAGGGGGCTTTATTCCCCTATGACTTATTGTCATCATCATATATATCACCAGCAGGGGAAAATAACAACAGACAAATTAGACGCGAATGTAACTGCGAGCGTGCGACTACGTAAATAAAGGGGACGATAGACCCTTTAACACAACTCTTAACGCATTTTTTCATAATGTATCAGATTTTTTTATATTTATGACAACAGTTGAAAGATGACAATTTTATTGTTTATTTTATACAAAAACATTTGCTTTGTAACTTAGATACTCATATTTATGCTTATAATTGCAGTACGGGTGGGTTTTTTCTTTTTATATGTAGGCCTAAGCTAAACAAATGTTAGTTTTTGTTTTATAGGCTAAACTAGGCTGAATTTATGCTAATAAATATTAATTGGAGGGAGCAAATCTGTCAAGGAATAGCCTAGATGTGGAAATTTACAGCCAATTTGCTGTAGCCCTTTTTGAGATACAGAGGTTAGAGATCGTTGGATACAATAATATGTTGAGGGGGTCAATCACCCCTGATGACATATTGTCATCATCATATATATTGCCAGCAGGGGGCAAATAGCCTAGGCCTAGCCTAACTAAAACAAAAATCGCCGTCAAAATAGACGCAAACTTATATTAACTACGGCGATCGACCATTGCCCGCACCGGCCGTCCCCCGGTTATTGTTGAGGTCCTGAGGAACCGTATGACTTTGACAAGCTCTTCCCTCCGCAGTCTCCGCATCCCATGTATCGTCGTACGGTACCTCTTCCCCTCCACATCCTACATCTGGTCGTCCTACATATGCCTCCTAAGCCTCGCCTCGTCCTGTCACTGAGCATGTGGATGGGCGTCCCTTTCTGGCTTCAAAGATGGATTCCTTCCGACAGCTCCTACTGGATTGTCTGGGGTTGGTTGATTAGGGCACCTCGCTTCAAGACATTGGTCTGGCCCTAGTACCGCGGTTTGTAGGTCTCTGGTTCACCACCTGATGACCTGCTATTGGGTTGTTGCCTTTACAGTGTTACGGTTCTACGAATGACCTAGAGTGAAAGTGACACGGTGGTGAATTTTAACCTTAACTATAAACTAATTTAATTGTGACATAGGATCTCCGCGACTACGGTAGGGCCGGAGAGGGCGAGTATTCACCTGAGGTTGCCCTTAACCTCCAAGACAAGACAAGACAAAATTCTAGTGCTGGTTTTACTCAGATTTTGTGAGTTTTAATTTAGCCTAGCCTAAGAGTTCAGAAGATTTGCAAAATGCACCCCATACTAGCCTACCCATAGTTTAATAGGCCTAGTGATTCTTTTTTGGCAGACCACCCACAAATTTTCATATAGCCTAGGCCTAGGGTAGCCTAAGTTCTGGAATGCATGTTGGAATAGCCTTCCTATAAACTGTAGGCTAGGCTACTTCCTTTTAATTTAAGTTTGATTCTTTGGAAAAATCTATTAGGCCTAGACCAGGGCAGGAAAGTAACATTTAAAATGACGTGTAAAAGGTCGCCCATAAACGGCGGGCCGCTATGTTATTGTAATTTGGGAGCTTATTTCGTCTGTTGATTGACTTTGTCCTTAATTGGGGATCCTATGAATTAGCACAGATGATGATGACTTACCGTACATCATAATACGTGATGGGCCGACGTGGGGTGGCAGAGCCGCAGAGACCCCCTCAATATATTTTGTGTCCCACAGTAACTTTTAATGGGATGGATGTAGTTACCGGGTGTACAGTCGTCATGTTTACATAGGGCGATCGCCGCGGTTAACTTCGCGTCTATTTTGACGGCGATTTTTTTCGGCATATTTCATTTTATTCACTTCCTTTTATATTTAGGCTATAATCTAGCTTTGGCACGACAATAACCCTAACCTAGTCTTTCTTAAAGATTCTTCTAATCTTCCAGTAGCCTATAGCCTAATTTAGGTAATTTTTAAAGGCACACAATTAAATGGTTGGTATTTTAAACGACACTACTGCAGCATTATGAGAAACAATTTATTAGAGATAATAGGCAACAATAGATTCGCCATATTTTTCTCCATAGGCTATAGTCCGCATGAAGGATTTTCGTTATAGACAAATTGAAAAAATTCCCACTTCACAGACAAAATAGACAAATACACCAAAAATCGGGGTGTGGGGGCGGCAGCCCCCACCCATAATAGCCTACTATAATAGGTTAGGTAAGGTTGTTAGGTTAGGCTAGGCTAATGTCCTTTCAAAGGGGTATAGGCCTAGTAAACACTAGGATAGCCTATACCTGGTCAAGGGTAAGTCCTGCTGTAGTCAACTTGAATGCTACCTTAAATTGTAATATTAGACTAGGCCTAGCCTATAGATAAAATAGCCTAGCCTACTTATTTATTGTAGCCTATAATATAGGCCTAGCCGGGTAGAATGTAGAGTTCGGGCATACCGCCACCATTGTTTACACTGCGCAGAGCGGCGACGGAAGCTTGCCATCATGTTCCCGTCCATTTTGAATGCCGTTGGATACGATAATATGTTGAGGGGGGCAAACACCCCCCATGACATATTGTCATCATCATATAATTTGCCAGCAGGGGGCAAATAGGCCTAACCAAAAAACTCGTTGTCAAAAACTCAAAATAAACGCGAACTTACAGTAACTGCGGCGATCGACCATGTAAAGATGACGGCGGCGGCGGCGGCGGTGGAAGCTTGCGATCATGTTCCTGTCTATTTTGACTGCCATTGGATACAATAATATGTTGAGGGGAGGGCTTTGCGGCAATTTTTTTGGTTGTTTGCCTCCTACTGGCAATATATATGATGATGACAACATGTCATGGGGGCAAAGCCCCCCCCTCAACATATTATTGTATCCAATGGCATTCAAAATAGACGGGAACATTATCGCAAGTGTCTGACGCCGACACCGCCGCCGTCATGTTTACATAATTATGTCGATCACCGTGGTTAAAGGCTGGTTCACACATAGCCGAGTCGGTGCGCGAGTCAAACACGAGTCACACTCGTCGATTTTCGCCGTCGCTGGAGGCTGAGTCGGCCACGAGTAGCAATTGCTCCTTAGTCAAGGAGAGTGTAACACGAGTTAACTCGAGTCAATACGAGTCAACACGTGTTCATGCAAGAGTCTGTACGAGTAACTGAGAGTCAAAACGAGTGTAACACGAACCCAACACGAGTGTCAAAAATTTGAAAAATAATGGCCACATTCCAGGGCACGTAAACAAAGAGTATGGACGAGTCTAACACGAGTCAACGCGATTGTTACACGGATCAACACGATTGTTATACGGATCAACATGAAAGACAACGCGTCGACTCTCGTTGGATCTCTGTTGCACACGTGTTGACTCGTGTTACATCCGTGTAAACTCGTGTAAACTCTCGTTGATTCGTCCTACATTTTTGAAATAACGGTATTTCAAATGACACTTGCTTTTTCGTGTTGCACTCGTGTTTTTTTCTCAGTGGATCGTGTTTACTCTTGTTTACTCGTGTTTGCACTCGTGTTTGAATCGTGTAAACTCTGGCATCATGGGGGCACCAAATTTTGGCACTCACATTCGTGCTTTCTACTCTTGTTGATACGTGTTGCATGTGTGTTACATACGTGTTGTTGCGTGTAGACACGTGTTGCTTTGTCAACGTCGAAATGATGACGAAAAGCGACGAATCACCAAAGAGTATTACACAGGTTTACACAAGTCAACACGAGTTAACACGAATAACGAAGTTATTCAGAGTCAAACACGAGTTAACGCGTATGTACACGAGTCTACACGTATTTAGGCCACACTCGTGGGTACTCGCCACGGGGCCCAAAAATTTCATGCATGCATGAAATTTTTGGACCCCGTGGCGAGTACCCACGAGTGTGTCGAGTAAACAAAGAGTATACACGAGCGTAGCACGAGTCTATACGAGTGTTGAGGAGTATCGACGAGTCATTGCTGAATAGCAAAATTTCATCACTCGTGTTGGACTCGCGTACCGACTCGGCTATGTGTGAACCAGCCTTTAGTTCGCGTCTATTTTGAAGGCGTTTCTTTCGGTTATTTGCCTCCTGCTGGCAATATATATGATGATGACAATATGTAATGGGGGGGTGACCCCCCCTCAACCTATTATTGTATCCAAAAGCAGTCAAATAGACGGGAACCTGATGGCCAGCGTCCGCCGCCGCTCCGCGTAGTGTAAACAAGGCTGGCGGTACACCCGAACTCTACATTCTACCCCACTAATTTTCCAACTAGCATAACCGATGATTATCAACGATCAATCCCAGTCAGAAACGTCCATGCTTCCCTCCCATAAGTCAATGTCGGGATTACCACACTGTCATGCAAGGACTTCTTTACTTCCATGCTGACCACCCTATTTCTTCTTACTGCTTTCAGAGTTCCTACAACGCTCTTCCCCTGTTACACTTTCTCCCACACTTCTTCATCCATAGGCCTACTCACATCTTTACTCAACACACTGCCCAAATACTTAAATGAGCTGACATTCTTCATAGCCATTCAACCTCACTTCACACTCTATGGTTGCACCCCTTTCAAAGACCATAATATTGCTCTTCCTAGCATTTACCTCCAGATTCCGTTTTTCACACACTGTTCCAAATATATTTACCTGACCCTGCAACTCCCATTCACTATCGCTCATCAGAACTGTGTTGTCAGCAACAGTAGTACCGGTACTGTACTGTTGAGGCAACTTCCACTCGTTTCCTTCCCTATACACCAACATCCGCTGCTCTTCCTTGTATTTCTTTCATGACTCCATCCATATACTGTACCGGTATATATTGAACAACCATGGGGACATCACACACACCCTTGCTTTAACCCAACATTCAGATTAAAGAACTTGCTCTGTTAATTATCCACACATACTGACACCTTTGCACCCTCATACATGCTCTTCATTGCTTTCAGCAACTTGCCATCTACTCCGTATATTCTCAGTACCGGTACTTTCCACATACCTTCTCTATCAATTCTGTCATAGGCCTTCTCCAACTCCATAAATGCAGCATACAACTTTTGTCGCTTCTCCAGATATTTCTCCACAACACATTTCCGGGCAAAAATCTGAGCTACACATCCTCTTCCCTTCCTAAGATGACTACAGTATGCTAACCGTTTCCCCAGCAATACTGACTGAAAATGCCCAAATATATTGCATGTCCTCTTCAGATTTATCTAAAATATGTAAAATTACACCAAATACCACTACAGTAACACTGAAATCAATAAAACTCACTAACAGGATAAATAAATGGAAGAAATACTCCAAAAGATTAATATGTTAACCCTTTACCCAGCAATACTGACTGAAAATGCCTAAATAGATTGCATGTGCTCTTCAGATTTATACATAAAAGATCCCAGGTCTTACTCGGTCCACCCCTTGGTGCAGCTCCCTCCATAATCGCAGACCTGCATCTTTTCACCCAATTTTGTTCATCCATTCTCTCCACATGTCCATACCATCCCAGTTTACTTGTACGCATCTCCTCGCTAATACTCTTTATACCTAAACGTCTCTTCAGCTCATCATTTGTTATTCTGTTGACATCCTTTATCTGAAATATGTAAAATTACACCAATTACCAACTACATTACCAAATTTTTTAATAAAGTACACTAACAGGATAAAGAAAATGTAAGAAATAGCCCTAAAGATGAATTTATCTATCTATCTATTGACGGACGCCTTGATCCCCGAAGGATTGGCCACGAACGAAACACCCCTATGCACCTCTGTCCCCAGTCAGTCGACTCCCCTCCTCCAATCCAGCACCGCTTTCACGCATATACTTCTTAACTCCATCCTTCCACCTCTCTCTCAGTTTATTTCTCCCTCTGTCCTTCCACCTCACTCGTACACTCTCTTAGTCATTCTCTTGCTTCCCATACGTTCCACATGGCCGAACCATCTCAAGGTGTTCTTTTCGCACTTTCCAGTACATTCACAGCACACCTCTCTCGTACTTCCTCATTCGTCTGTCTATCCCTCCATGTAACTCTGCACACACTTCTCAAGTAACTCATTTCCATCCCTTTCACTCTTGGTTTGAATCTCTCCAACAACGTCCATGCTTCGCTTCCGTAAGTCAGTGTCGGGATTACCACACTGTCATGCAATGACTTCTTCAGTTCCATGCTGACCACCCTATTTCATGTTACTGCTTTCAGCATTCCTACAACCCTCTTCCCCTGTTGCACCCTCTCCCGCACTTCTTCATCCATACTCCCATCTTTACTCTGTACACTGCCAAGATACTTAAATGAGCTGACAATCTCCATAGCCTGACCGTTCAACTTCACCTAACACTCTGTGGCTTCACCCCTTTCGAAGACCATAACCTTGCTCTTCCCCGCATTTACCTTCAGATTCCATTTTTCGCACACTGTTCCAAACATATTTACCAGACCCTGCAACTCCCATTCATATCGTTACCAAACAGCAGTACACAAACATCCACTGCTCTTCCTTGTATTTCTTTTATGACTCCATCCATATACTGTATATATAGAACAACCATCGGGACATCACACACCCTTGCTTTACCAAACATTCAGATCAAAGAACTCCCTCTGTTCATTCTTCACACGTACTGATACCTTTGCACTCTCATACATACTCTTCACTGCTTTCAGCAACTTGCCATCTACTCCATATATTCTCAGTACTTTCCACATACCTTCTCTATCAACTCTGTCATTTCACTCGTTGCCTTCCCTTATTAGTGGTACACCAACATCCACTGCTCATCCTTGCATTTCTTTTATGACTCCATCCATATACAGTACAGTATATATTGAACAACCACGAGGACATCACACACCCTTTCTTTAACCCACAATTCAGATCAAAGAACTCGCTCTGTTCATTCTCAACACATACTGACACCTTTGCACCCTCATACATGCTTTTCACTTCTTTCAGCAACTTGCTATCTGCTCCGTATATTCCAAGTACTTTCTACATACTGGAACCTTCTCTATCAACTCTGTCATAGGCCTTCTCCAAGTCCATGAAGGCAGCATACAACTTTTGTCCCTTCTCAAGATATTTCTCCACAGCATAATTTATTATTTCAGGGCAAAGATCTGAGCTACACATCCTCTTCCCTTCCTATGATGAATACTGTATGTTAACCGTTTCCCCAGCAATACTGACTGAACATGCCCAAATATATTGCATGTGCCCTTCTGATTTATCTAAAATATGTAAAATTATACCAAATACCAACTACATTAGCACAAAACTCAATCAATCACAGACACAGGATAAAAACATAGAATAAATACCCCAAAAGATGAATACGTTAACCCTTTCCCCAGCAATACTTACTGAACATGCACAAATAAATTGCATGTGCTCTTCAGAATTAGCTGAAATATGTAAAATTACACCAAATACTAACTACATTAGCACAAAAATCAATCAAGCACTTTAACAGGATAAATAAAATGGAAGAAATAGCCCAAAAATGAATTTATCTATAGCCTACCGGTATATATTGCCGGACACCTTGATCCCCGAAGGGGTGACCATGAACGAAACGCCTGCGTATTTCAAGCTCGCTTGAGTTATCACTCGATCGTCTTTTAGAGCTTTTTGGCCCGGGGTAATTACCACACCATCGCGTCATAAGGAGTTTGAGGGGGTTAAATTGCTAGATACATAGAGGAAGAGGAATGCCAAGTAAAGCTAAACAAAAATATATAAGATATTTTTAACATAAGGTTGCTTATAATAATTTCTACCTCTGCAGTTTCTCCATGGCTAACGAAAAAGGTCACATTCCTAAGAAGCCCCAACCAAATAGGCCAAGCTTCTGTACAGAAAAAAATGCCACACCATTACCCTTATGGTAATATAATAATCAGTGTTCCTCAGAGCTATCCCAGTGCATACCACCTCCTTTACGTAGGGCACGTGGTACCCGTCTTGCAACTCAATCCCACCCCTACTCTGTGCAACTCTCCAACCCAAGAGTGAAACGTTACTCTCAAACTTTCTTCTACTCAACAGCTGAGCTCTGGAACTCTCTCCCAGAATCAGTCTTTCCCTCTTCCTATGACTTAAATTGCTTCAAACTCCGTGTGTCCAGGCATTTTGGCTCGAACGTCCCTTGATTTTGGCCCTGTTACTCTTTCAACTATGGGGGAGGCACTCGCTATAGGCAGTTATGCCTTTTGCCTCCCTCAATCACATAGAAAAAAAAAAAAAAAAAAAAAAAAAATGGTGACCCTATCAAATAATCAAAACAACCACACTTCTTAACCCAATTCCCGCGGGGCCCCTCATATGACGGAGACGATTTTCCGGCTATTTTGTAGCCTGTGAGCCAGGCCAGCTTTTGCAAGCAGCACGGATGGACGTCAGCCGGAGCCTACAGGAACTGGACCCACTTCACCTGCACAACACTTGCCTCCAAGAAACACTATACACACACCTGGACCTGTTCCTCATGCCCCTCCGTCTCCCAGTCAAATCCCTCGCCTAAAACCCGTCCACCTCTCCTCCCCAACCCACCTAACCTTCCCATATCATCCACTCCCCCCCTAAAATCCGTCCACCTCTCCTCCCTAACCCACCTAACCTTCCCATATCATCCACATCCTCAACTCAACACACCACACCCCATCCTAATCCATTCCAACCCCCATCTCCTGCTCCCCAATCCCCACCCCCACCTCACCCATCCCAACCCCCACCCCCTCCCTCACCCCCACCCCATCCTCGTGCAGCAGCACCCAACATACATCGTGCACATAACATTAACATTCTCCAATTGAACATAGATGGCATCAACACAAAGAAACACGAACTCTCACACTTCATCAAACAACACAACATACACATTGCCATCTTACAAGAAACAAAACTCTGCACAACACAAAAAACACCCACATTTCATGATTTCACCACCATCAGACAAGACTGGGCTGTCGGCGGAGGCGGTGGACTCATCACCCTGGTACACAAAGAAATATCATACATAGTTACCAGTGTACAAACCAAATCCCTCCTCCCCCCAAATGATAACACAACAGAAATACAATCAATTAAAATACTCACTGGCAACAACTCCAACATAACCATCATAAACACATACATCCCTCCCCAAACATCCCCTACAGTACCAAATGAATACAGACCACACTTACAACACATCACAAACACCCCACACATCATACTGGGTGGTGACTTCAACGCCAAGACGTCAGCCTGGTTTGTCGACAACCCCGACACAGACAGAGGGCTGGTACTACAAAACCAAACTGATAACCTCATCATCCTTAACGACATCCATCAACATACACATATTCCTCACCAAGCCCTCTATAACCCATCATCTCCAGACATCACCTTTTGCTCCCCAGAACTCGCCCCCACAACATCCTGGAGGGTGGTCAGAACCTTAGGCTCTGACCACCTCCCGATCATTATCACCACCAAAACCAGACTCACCCCAGCTAGCCAGAAAGACACATACACCAATTATAAAAGAGCTAACTGGGAAGCATTCACAAATGAGACAGAACAACACTTCACAACTCTAAACAGTACACCCATCACTAACATCAACAATGCTGTACACATGCTCAATAAAACTATCCAAAACACTGACAAGAAACACATTCCAAGAGGTAACAGAAAAAGAAAAAGACACAACCCCAACTTCACACCAGAAATTCAAAACCTCATCAGACAACGCGACATACTGAAACACTCCCCAGCACCCCACACACAAGACATCACACAACAAATCCAAGCACTCAACACCCAAACTAACAACAAAATACAAGAACAACAAAAACTAAATTGGAATTACTTCCTACAAACACTTGATCACAAAACAAACCCCCAAAACTCTACAAAACACTAAACAGCATCACACTTTCCAACAGCAACACAACACAATCACATGCTGCAATCACAACAACAGACTCTACTCCTTCATGTAAACAACAAGCAAACACTCTCATCAATCACTTCTCACATGTCAGCCACCTAAAACCTCACAAAGACGACCGACGTGTCATCCGACGTAAGAGACAATTCCCCACAGACCCTGACTATACACCCTTCACCAATCACCAGACAAAGCATATCATCAACAATCTCAAGCACTCACCCGCTTGTGGCCTAGACAACATAAGCAACATACACCTCAGACACCTGGGAGCACAAGGCATACAAGCACTCACTAACATATCAAACTACAGTTATTCACACAACACAATACCAGACATTTGGAAGCATGGTATCATCACCACATTCCCCAAACGCAACAAAGACCCCATGCTACCCTCCTCGCACCGCCCCATCACACTCCTTTGCTCCCCCTCCAAAGTCATGGAACGCCTAGTATTACAACTAATTACACCCGACCTACCCCTAGCTCCAACACAACATGGCTTTAGGCCACTGCACTCCACAAACACTCTTCTCACAGACCTTGCACAAAGAGCTTTTGACGGCATCAACTCAGCTAGACCACCACACAGATCACTATTAGCCACACTCGACATTAGTAAAGCCTTCGATGCCATCCCCCGCCACAACCTAACAAACAAAATCTACAACACAAACATGCACAACAACACAAAAAGGTGGCTGGCCAACTTCCTAGCAGGCAGATGTGCACATGTATCTTTTGCCGGTCAGTCATCTAAAATCAGAAACTTTCCAAACGGAGTCCCACAAGGATCCGTCCTATCGCCCGCACTCTTCAATCTGTACATGCACGATATAACTACACCCAATACGCCCCAAATAAACTTAGCCTCCTATTAGTCCAGTAAATCTAGCAATCATTTAACTGGACCTAGAACAAATTGTAATAGAAGGTTTTTTGGCTTTAACTTGTTTATTAGGTCCCTCTGATGAACATATAAAAAGTCTCCAACTTTTGGACACCGGGAAAGTGGTTAATTTGCATAAATTCAAGATGGCCGCCGTCCAAAGCTTCAATTTACAGATAACTTTTTTCTGGTTGCTCCTAGACCCTATAAATGTATTACAAACAACGTTTTTTGGCTTTAACTTGTTTATTAGGTCCCTCTGATGAACATATAAAAAGTCTCCAACTTTTGGACACCTGGAAAGTGGTTAATTTACAGCCGAAAAACCTTACAGACAGGCTGAACTGTCTCTTTCACAAGGGGTGACACAGGCACTTTGTGCTTGTATGGGTTTTTTGACCTGTTGTCCCTCTTTTTTATAAAAAAAAAAAAAAAAAAACATGACGTAGTATGACGTCATTCAGAGCCAATTATGTAATTCATGATAGGAGTTCGTATTCACTTGGATCATCGGTGCTTGCATCAAAGCTGCTATTTTGACAGAGTCCTTTACATTGACCACATGCACTGGAACATTCAAGCTCATTCCGTTTGCAACTACAGCGTTGAGTGTCACAGTTGCCCTTACACTGACATCTGACCAATTTCAGTAGTGAATCAGGAGCCACTGGCGAATCCATCGTCTTCGGTTCAAGCTGTCCCTTCCGCAGACACCAGCCCCATTTCTCGGGGTCCACACAGTTCCCCATCCATTCCTGGACCTGACAATAAACTCGGAACGAGTGGTATTTGGCTGCATCGGTTGTTGGGGGAAGGCTGTGAACTTCAACGGTAGTTGAACTTTTTGCCACCTTGTTGCAAAACTTTGTCTTTCGCAGTCCGTCAAGGGTGTCATTTCCTTTTCCCCCGTACAAATAAACCAAGGCCTTTTCACCAGCTGATGATATCGCGTCTTTACTTCCACTTTGGCAACAGAATGCTTCTATACATTTCAAGAAACCGTTGTCTTCCCTCACTTTCCTCAAGGCAGCCCCTTTACCAATACCATACAGTCGTGAGGTTGTGTCACATCCACAGAGTGCATGGACAACTGGCAGGACACGACAGATGCTTTCACCGAGAGCTTCTGCTACTGAGTTAATATGCCAACATTTCCCACCTTCCTTGCTCGACTTGAAGTACAAATCATTCATCCCTCGTTCCGCATAATGACACAACAGCACCAACAAGTCTGTGTCCTCACCTATCACATATGTCACGGTTTCCCTTGCATGCTCAATTCCCTTCTTCGCAATCATGACATCTGCATCTGCTGGCGCATTGACACAGTCAATTCCATTTGCCTTGAATGTTTCACACAATAAGTCAATGAAGTTTTGCTTATTGTCCGAGTTTGACAAGAAGTTTTCCTTTTTTGACCGAAGGGGCATGGTTGGAGTGAACATCACCTTTTGACCAAAGACTCCTTTTGATCGTCGATTGTGTGTCATGTCCTTGGTAGTAGGTCCTGATTTATAACCGTCGAATACAACCACCGGGTTGAGAAAGTTTTTGGAAACATGCTTCATGTACATGCTTGCAATGTCCTCAAATGTGTCACCCTTCTTCCATGGAATCCTTTGCAATAAGGAACCACCATCCAGAACATGGGTCACAGTCCTTTCTTCCTCAAATGATTCCAATGACGACTTGGGAACAACAGCAGCTATCTCATCTCCTAGCTGTGGTTTATTGGCTTCCCTGAGCCTCCCCCACTTATCGAACAGAGCAGTAGGGTAGCTAGACAACTCATACGCAAAGACCTCTTCAACACCTAAGTCCCTGTTATTAGCAAAGATGAGGAGCCTCTGGAAAAGGAGCTGTGGGTCGATTGGTACTTTTTCAGCACTGATTGTAACCTTTGCACCCAACGACTCAACTTGATCTTTCTTCCTAAATGAAAAGTCAAAAGCATTGCTACCTTCCATCTTCTGCACAATGTTCATACCAACCTCATACAGTAAATGAGGATTGGCCGAGGCTGGTCCTGTCACACCGTTGGCAATATTCCTGAGTTCATTTGATTCTTGAAATGGATCATAATCCTTGAAGAATGCGAGAACCTTCTCTGTGTCCTTCCTATCTCGTTCACGCCTTGCTTCAGTCATTTCTTTGTGCTGCTCAGAGGTGTGGAAATGCTTCCCTGTCAGTTCTTGCATAACTTCACTCACCTCAGCGCAGGCTGGCATAGCAAGTAACCAGCGCAGGCGTTGCGTTTCCTCCATGCCCCTACCACGTGTCAATCCACCATTCGTTTTCAAAGAGCGCATCAAAACCTGCTCTATAACCAAGTCGCTTGGCAGTCCTGCCCACAGCCGATCACTTCGGCGGATCACAAATAGACCGGAGTTCAATTGACAGAACATGTCTGGGTTGAGCTGCTCAAGTTCAATCATGTCTTGAATGTACACATGGGCTGACTTGGCATAATTGTTATGACCACACGCTGCAAAGTACGGCAACATCTCCTGGAGTGTTCCGAGGTACAGTAGGAAATCGCCCATTCTCAGTGCCCTCAGGAAGCGACGCAGCAGGTCAATCATGTCCATGTATTGAATCCATAGCTTTCCCATCTTATGCTCTGCTAAGGAGCTCTTCTCAGCTTTAAGTTTTTCAGAAATTCTGTTGAAAACGTCTTTACTGCAGACTTCATCCGGTGAAACGTCTTCACGCAACAGCTTATCCAAAAGATCTGCAGCCTCCTGGAAGTCCTTGCATGAAACAAGAAACAAGATGATGGGATTAGTATAGGCCTAGGCAAAATGTAATAGACAATAATGTGCAGTAAAGGTAGGGCTTGACCTAGAACAAATTGCAATAGAAGGTTTTTTGGCAGTAAGGTTTTTTGGCTGTAAATTAACCACTTTCCAGGTGTCCAAAAGTTGGAGACTTTTTATATGTTCATCAGAGGGACCTAATAAACAAGTTAAAGCCAAAAAACGTTGTTTGTAATACATTTATAGGGTCTAGGAGCAACCAGAAAAAAGTTATCTGTAAATTGAAGCTTTGGACGGCGGCCATCTTGAATTTATGCAAATTAACCACTTTCCCGGTGTCCAAAAGTTGGAGACTTTTTATATGTTCATCAGAGGGACCTAATAAACAAGTTAAAGCCAAAAAACCTTCTATTACAATTTGTTCTAAGTCCAGCCCTACTTTGACTGGTCTATATGCAGATGACATAACACTCACATGCACACACCATGACCCAAAAAGAGCAACAGATCTCCTTCAACCCTATCTCAACACACTACATGGCTGGTGCACTACAAACAGACTTAATCTAGCCCCAGCCAAATCCACCGCAACCCTGCTCACAAGCTGGACAGGAGAACATGAATACATCCCTCAACTCACCATAAACAACACACCCCTAACACATACACACACACCCAAAATCCTAGGAGTAACATATGATACTCATATGACATTCAAACAGCACACCACAAACATTAAAAAGAAACTGACACCCAGACTTAACGCCCTCAGGTCACTTGCTCACACAAAATTTGGACACAACAAAGAAACTACCACCACAGTATATAAACAATACATAAGATCAGTGATGGAATACGCAAGCCCAGTCTCGGCTTCTAACCTAGCTGAAATACATCATAAGACCTTACAGACTATTCAAAACAAAGCCCTGAAGATCATTACAGGCTGCACAGCTACTGCACCCACAGATCACCTACATCAAGAAACCAAAATCCTCAAAGTCAAAGACCATCTGGACATGAGAGGCACTCAATTCCTGGCAGCAGCCTCCACGAACCAAGACCACCAACTAAACTACATGGCAACACACCCACAGACACCAAGAAATATCAAAACAACACCCAGCACACGGTATCACACACAATTACTGTCCTCTCTCCCTCCCTGCCCACCCCGAACCAACTTCCAGAAGAACATCCATACTCATATCTCTCGCCGATCCATCCACTCACTCACAGACAACACGCAGCTGCAAGCACGACCTCCCGAAATCCATCCTTCCGAATCCTCCCTTCCTCGCGAGGACAGAGTCCACCTGGCCAGGCTGAGATGCGGACACCATCCAGCTCTCCTGAGCTATCAGAAGAGACTGGATGACTCCGTTGTCGACGCCTGCCCGGGATGTAACACAGCACCCCATACCATTAAACACATCATAGAAGACTGCATTTCACACAACCACTTACGCCAACAACACAATCTACACTCAATGAGAGCTCTGTGGGAAAGCCCGATCGTGGCCATGGCCTTCCTCAGGGACTCGGGGCTGTTCAGCCAGGCAGCTTAGGGAACAACAACAACAACAACAACTCGTACAGGATTAATAGCTTTAACCAAAATGGTCACACTCCTTAATGGTCTAAGTGGCCATAGCCAAAATGGCTACACTATATTCCTTCTGTACTTTCTCCATGCCCGATAAGATACATGATATTTTGATATATGTGGCCCAGCCCTTGTATCCAACACAATACCCTGCGTGCAACCCCGCTCGAACCCCGCACAACATTGCTTGCAACTTTAATTATTATTATTATTATTATTATTATTATTATTATTATTATTATTAAAATTACTGATATTGTTACTGTCTTTTCTTGAAACAGCTAAATCGCGATCAGGTGCTGACTGAACTGATGTCAGACTCCGGGGCAACTAGACTGGCATGGGAAGCCTACCTCACTAAATGTAAGTCCTTCATGCATTAAGGGAGCCCACCTCGCTTTTTTCTCTTTCTCTCTCTCTCTTTGGCTTGTATCCATTCGGCCCCATTCAGCTTACTAATTTAAGACGTTTACCCACATCCAGGTGACAATATTTTCCTTGCGAGTGGTAGCGAGCCAGCATGTAAATATTTTTGTTTTGACAGCAAGCTAAATTTGTACATTTTTCGATAGAAAAATGTCTCCGGCGGAGCCGGATTTCTTTATACAATACTGGCTCGCTATCGCTCACCAGGAATAAATCAACACCTGGATAAGGATAATCGTCTTAAAACAGTTGTCTGAATGGGGCCGAATGGATACAAGCCAGGGAAATCAAGTGCTGAATGAACTGATGTCAGACTCTGGAGCAACTAGACTGGCATGGGAAGCCTACCTCAATAAATGTAAGTCACAGTTTACATTCCTTCATACGTTAACCCCTTCAGCACCATGACGCCTTCTTAAGCCGGTATCACACGAGAGCTTTTATAGTCAACATTCAATGGTCAAAAATTTTCTGGCAACATTTCTGGAGTATTTTGCACTGGTATCGGAAACTAGACTGATGGTAGATGAATTTAGGTAACCGAAATCATCTAAATGTTTACCTCATAAGCTGCCAGACCAGTGTTAAGGACAAAATGTTGAGAGAAAAAGAGCTCGTGTGATACCGGCTTTACCTTTGATGCTGGCTGAAGTTTGATTATTTTATGCAGCTTAAGAAGGACGTACGTTACTAAGAGGGTTCATTGGGATCGTATTTACCTATTTGAGTGGCATAGGTGGATTACATAGTAAATAAAATTGTCTAATGGTAAATATAATATGGTAAAAATAACGTCATGGTGGTGAAGGGGGGTCACCGGCTTTTTTTTTTATCTTTCTCTCCTTTTCTCTCTTTCCCTGGCTTGTATCCATTCGGCCCCATTCAGCCTACTGTTTTAAGACTGTTATCCCCATCCAGGTGTTGATTTCTTCCTGGCGAGCGATAGCGAGCCAGCATTGTATGGAGAAATCCGGTTTCGCCGGAGAAATTTGTCTATCGAAAAATGTACATATTTACCTTGCTGTCAAAACAAAAATATATATATGCTGGCTCGCTACCGCTCGCCAGGAAAATATTTACACCTGGGTGGGGGTAAACGTCTTAAAACAGTTGGCTGAATGAGGCCGAATGGATACAAGCCAGGGAAAGAGAGAAAAGTAGAGAAAGATAAAAATGCCGGTGACCCCCCTTAACAGGTACAAACAGTACATACTGTATATACACACATACATACACACAAATACGCACACACACATACACATACAAGCACGCATACACATATACACATACAAATACACTCATACAAACATATACATACACAAAAACATGACGTACAGTCGCACTAATAAGTGATGTCTGGGCACCAAGTATGTTTTGATCAATAATTGGTATCGGCAATATTTAAGCTTGATTTCTTCATATCGAGTGAAATATACAAACATGTTCCTACACTTACCGGCCCTATTCAACATCTGACAGACATTAATATAGCAGAGAGCGAGCCAAACGTAATGACAGCTGAGACATGACGTATTAGCGCGACCGAACTTGCCTACTAAAGGGTCAATGTTTAGATTTAAGGGGAGGCGAGTCGCTTTTCTAGACCACCTTCTTCATCTTTAGACCCATTAGTTTGGCGATTTTATGAACTTTCCCCCCATTTCTGTTAATTTTAAGACCTTTCCTGTCAATTAGGTCTACTGGCGAGCGATAGCGAGCCTGTAATTTAAGAGGAATCGGCCTTCGGCCAGGACATTTTTCTACCGAAACATTTACAAATTTATCTTGAAAGGGGGTCTAGGGGCCGTCGTTTTAAGCTTGATGGAGGTCTAGCGAGGAAACTAGAATAATAATAAATAAATACAAGCATTGACAAAAAGTGAAGGATCTCCCCTTAACCTCTTCTGTACCGGCGACGTCTTCTTAAATTTTGATCTAGCTGTATTAAGACGATTGTATGCGGCTTAAGAAGGATCTGTGGTAGTTAAACGGGCTGTGTAAGATAGTTCGAAGCCTGTTAATTGCTGGAGGCCTTTTTAAAGTTGAATGAAATCGTCTAATAGCAGCCAGAGTAAAGTTAAGGGGAGACTGGCCGTTTGTTTGGTCTATACATTTATTCATATATTATTTGAATTTCCTCCCTAGACCTCCATCAAGCTTAGAAAAACCCCCCCCTAGACCCCCCTTCAAGATAAATTTGTAAATTTTTCGATAGAAAAATATCCCGGCCGAAGGCCGGTTCTTCTTAAAATTGCAGGCTCGCTATCGCTCACTAGGAAATAATCGACACCTAAATGGCACGAAAGGTCTTAAAGTTGACAATGAAATGGGGCGAAAGGTGTTAAAATCGCCAAACTAATGCCATTAGTTTGGCATATATATATATATATATATATATATTTGTTTTGACAGCAAGCTAAATTTGTACATTTTTCGATAGAAAATTGTCTCCGGTGAACCCAGATTTCTCCATACAATGCTGGCTCGCTATCACTCGCCAGGAAGAAATCGACACCTGGATGGGGATAAACGTCATAAAACAGTTGGCTGAATGGGGCCAAATCGATACAAGCCAGGGAAAGAGAGAAAAGGAGAGAAAGATAAAAACAAAAAAACAGTGACCCCCCTTAAATCTATAGACTAATCCTTTCTGTACCGGCACCATTTTTCTGGACCCCCTTCTCCCTAATATTAAGCCCCAATAGTTTTGGGATTATAAGACTATCTATCTATCTATCTGTTTATCTATCAATCTATCTATCTATCTATATATCGGTTTATCTATCTATCTATCTATATATCGGTTTATCTATCTATCTATCTATCTATCTGTTTATCTATCTATCTATCTGTTTATCTATCTATATATCTATCTGTTTATCTATCTATTTATCTATCTATCTGTCTGTTTATCTATCTATATATATCTATCGATCTATCTATCTGTTTATCTATCTATCTATCCCTTACCTTATTTACAAATACAATTTTAATTATCTTGCCTTATATATATATATATATTATGTTAGTATGTTTGCGAGAGAGAGAGAGAGAGAGAGAGAGAGAGAGAGAGAGAGAGAGAGAGAGAGAGAGAGAGAGAGAGAGAGAGAGAGAGAGAGAGAGAGAGAGTTGCATATCAACCATAAACATCTCGGTATACTAATCACCATATTTTTCTTCCCACAGTCGCTGAAGAAGATACAACTGTACCATATCATTGTAAGTATATCTAAACTTTCAATATAAGGACGTTTTGTTAGACATTAATGGGAGTCACCTGCTTTTTTCTCATTCTCTCCTTTTCTCTTTCTCATTTCTCAACTTATTCTTCCTTTATCCAAAACACTCTACTCTCCTACTTTAAACCGGTATCACACGAGCGTTTTTTCCCTCAACATTTATCCTTAGCACTGGTCTGGCAGCTTATGAGGTTAACATTTAACATATTTCGGTTACCTAAATTCATCTATCATTAAGTCTAGTTTCCGAAACCAGTGCAAAATATTCCAGAATGTTTGCTTAATAAATTTTGATTATTGAATGTTGACTACAACAGCTCTTGTGTGGCTTTACTCTAGCCATCGTGTTGTATCGTATTCCAATCACCCTTGAACTGAAGAGGGTGGTAGTTGAGTTGAAGCTGTTACGTCTCTAATGTACAGTAACAACATTTTATATGTGGGTCAAGTTTTCAATCTTTAAGAGGGTACTGCTCGATTTTTCTAGACCCCCTTCTCCCTCATGCTTAGCATATTCGTTTTGATATTTCAAGACGTTTGTTTCGTTAGTTTGGCGATTTTGAGACCTTTCACCTCATTTGTTGTCAATATTAAAACCTAAAGTGCGGCCCTCGTGGACAAGCCTTGAAATTAATAAATCTGTAAGTCACTAAGCCTTGCTAAAACTTCGGTTTGACCGTTGAGAGAGAGAGAGAGCGAGAGGTGGGAGAGAGAGAGAGAACGTTGTATATCTGTCAGGACTAATTCGGGCTACTTATGAATTAATTAATATTTATATATTTGTGAGCACATCTTTCGTAATTATTTTCGCATTACTTTCACAGATATGTGGTTTACAGTTATATCAAAACTGGAGTAATGCAACATAACTAGTATAGCTACATGTATATTGTGTAAACCAGCATTATGGATATATTACCAACTGTTGGTAACTCTGACTTGGGGGCAGTACTGTCCTCAGTCACTGTTGCCGCTCTTGCGATTATAGTGTGTTCGATATTGCCGGTACTCAAACTCTTCGTGTATATCGGAAATCAGTGATTGGAATACAAAAATAGTTAGACAGGAATGATATTGTGGCTGGATAATTCACAGTGTCATGAATGTGGTATAAATGCTAGGTTCCATTTTTGTTTTGAACAATGGCACGTAAATATTTTTGTTAAATATCAAGTTTATTGCCGGGTGCTATATTTTTTACTTATATGTATGTAGCCTATTGTTTATTTTATGATTACTTTTTTTGTATATTCCATTGCTATATACTGTATGTCCAAGGGTGGCCTATCTCTCGGAAGGGCGCATTTCATTTGGGCGAAATATTTTATTTGTTACAATTTGGGCGCAAGTTCACGTCATTTGGGCGACAGCATATCAGTAATTCCGTGAAATGGTAACCATCATTTGGGCGGAATCAGAATAAGGTAACAACAGCGTAAATGTTATAGAACTGCCTGTCAAGGATGGCTGATAATTTAGAGTAGTTTGACCGAGTAGTGGGAGCCGTAGGAACACACGGGTTTGAACAACAGGATCGATCACAGGAGAGACAGGAAGATACGAGGCAGAGGGTTTATAATTTAGAGTAGTTTGACTAAGTAGTGGGAGCCGTAGGAACACAAGGACTCGAACCACAGGTATATACAGTATAGTATTTATTTATATTAATTTCACTCCAACACTAAACACCTCCCAATGAAATTATGAAAGGAAGTTTATATGCAAGTTTATATTTTGTCATTACATTTTGTGGACGAGTGTATGAGTTCATTATCTGTGTTTTCTTTTACTTTCCACAGGCGATCTGGTTCTGCTGTACTATATTATTTTGTTTACAAAATGATGAGTTCATTATGTGCATTAAGCGTTCTTACTTTACTGCTTTACTTTAATTTTGTCATTTACTTTCCACATTGGATCTGGTTCTACTTTAAGCCGGTATCACACGAGCGCTTTTCCCCCCCACATTTATCCTCAACACTGGTCTGGCAGCGCATGAGGTCAACATTTAATATTTATATGTTACCTAAATGCATCTATCATCAGTCTACTTTCCGATGCCAGTGCAAAATGCTTCAGAAATGTTGCCAGAAAAATGTTGATCATCGAATGTTGACTACAAAAGCTCTCGTGTGATACCGGCTTTACTGAGGTGAGGAGTCAGAATTTAGGCAGACTACTATCATACGCTCTACACACACATCTATTAATGATAGAATAAATTTTTTTATGATTTGACTACGCTTATTACGTATGTTTAATGAAGGAATACCATTTTAAAATATTTTACTACGCCTATTACATACCCCTTTGGTGAAGGTGGTGAAATGTAGTTTGATTACGTCAAGTGGTTTGTAATTATAAACATGATTTAAGGTATTTAAGGGGAGATGGGCCGGTTTTCTGGACCACTTTCTCCCTCGTGTTTAGCCATATTAGTTTTGAAATTTTAAGATGTTCGGCCCATTAGTTTGCCGATTTTAACACTTTTCATCCCATTTTGTTGTCAATGTTAAGACCTTTCGTGCCATTTAGGTGTCGATTTTTTCCTGGCAGGCAATAGCAAACCTGTAATTTTAAAAGGAACCAGCTTTCGGCTGGGAATTTTTTCTACCGAAAAATGTACACATTTATCTTGAAGGGGGGTCTAGGGTGTGTGTGTGTGTGTGTTTTTTTTTTTTTTTTTTTTATAGCTTGATGGAGGTCTAGCGAAGAAACTCAAAATTATATGAATAACTGAATTAATAGACCAAAAAAAAAAAAAACAGGGAACCGGTATGATTATCGCCCAAGTGAAGTGTTGAGTACGTCAAAATGGAGCTTAATTTCTCGCCCAAATGAAGAGAAACTGGCGCCCAATTTTTTTTTTTTTTTTTAAGAGACAATGAACGGAGGAAGGAAAAACACAGATAAAACAAAAAGTCCATGTGCCTAAAGGCATCCTCCATTCATAAAATGTTTGTAACAACTGGATTTAAACATTTGTAGATTGTAAGTTTGTGGAAAGCAATTCGAGGGAAGTGAATTCCAAAGAGTAGTAGTTCTAGGGATAAATTAATTTTGATAAGCAGAAGTTCTGCATTGTGGAGGAGAAAGTGTAAATTCATGGGCGCTCTCAGCTGCCCTAGTTCTACGGGGAAAGATGTGGAGAGGCGGCACAATTGAAGCAAGTTCCTCGGAACAATTGCTGTGAAAATATCTGTAGAATAATGCAAGGGATGCAACGTTTCTTCGTATGGATAATGTAGGAAGGTCCTGTGTGATTGCAGGGTTATTGATTAATCTAATAGCTTTATTTTGAATTTTGTCCAACTGCCTCAATGCAACCACTCCACTTCCACTCCACAGAGGTGAACAGTAATCCATCTGAGAACGCACATGACTTTTATATATTACGGCCAACTGCTCGTCAGTGAAGAATTCTCGAACTCTGTACAGGAATCCCAGTTTTTTAGAGGCATTCTTAGCAATGCTTCTAACATAATGTGTCCAGCTCAAGTTAGTAGTTAATGTTACACCGAGAATGTCAATACTATGGGAAGTGGGAATATTTACATCATTAAAAAATATATGGGAGTCAGTGAGATTCTGTCTGTTAGAAAATTGAATGTACTTGGTTTTCTGTGCATTAAAGGAAACTAGATTCTTTTGTCCCCATTCTTCAATTCTAGAAAGGTCCTGGTTCAGAGAAATTGCAGTGCTTATTTTTGAATTTATAAGATCGGGTTGGGTGAAAGAATTGGTAAATGTGAAGGAACTGTGGAGTGTTGAGTCATCTGCGTAGGAATGTATTGGATTATGAGTGGTAGATATGAGATCATTGATATGAATGAGGAACAGAATTGGGGCCAAAACTGATCCCTGGGGAACACCAGCATTTATTGAGTGAAATTGAGAATAAAGGCCATCTACCATTACACATATTTTTCTGTTATGAAGATAAGAAGAAATTAGTGGAACTAATGATGCAAGGCCGTAGTGTGACATCTTCGACAATAAGGATTGATGCCAGACTCTATCAAATGCCTTTGATATATCCAGTGCTATTGTATGTGTTTCACCATGTTGGTCTGTAGCTTGGTTGATTTGATGCGTAAGAAGGCAAAGAATGTCTGCAGTTGATCGACATCGTCTAAAACCATATTGCCTATCACTGATTAATTTATTATTCTCAAGATGCTTAATTATGTGATTATTTAATATAATTTCAAAGACTTTACCAAGAGTGGAAGTTATAGCTATTGGTCTGTAGTTTGATGGATCTGAAGAGGCACCTTTTTTAGGAACTGGATGGATGTTTGCTTCTTTCCAGGGTACTGGGAAGCATGAGGTATGAGTACATAGACGGAAAATTTTTTGCCAATACAGGAGCGAGCACCAAGGAGCAATTCTTAAGTACTATTGGAGGAATTTCATCTGGACCAGGAGCCTTATCTACTGAGAGATTCTGCAAAATAGTTTTGACATGTCTGGTGTGGATCTTAAGTGAGGGAATTTCAGGCGAATTAAAATTAAGTACAGAGACATCTTGATTTATTTCATCTAAGGTTGAGTTGGTGGAGAAAATATCCGCAAGAAGGTTAGCTTTACCTCGTGGGTCACTTACAAGATTGCCAGTCGGAGATTTTAATGGTGGAATGGATGAAGCAGTTGTGAAGTTGGATTTGAATGAGTTAAGAGAAGACCAAAATATTTTGTTATCATTTGGATTATTTAGAAGTTTATTTGCCTGCTTGTGGAGAAAGTTTGATTTAGTTAGGTTTAATACAGTTTTGGCATGATTTCTGATGTTTCTAAAGTAATTAAAGGCTTAATGTGTTTTTGATCTTGTGTATGCATTGTAGGCTATTGCTTTTTGTTCAGTTACTCTAGCACAATTATGGTCAAACCATTTAGGTGAATTAGATCTTTTAATGTACTTTTGATGAGGAATAAAAGTTTCCATTCCAATTTTTACAAAATCTTGTATGTGGCTCAAGGTGGAGTGTGCATCATTAGAAAAGAAAGAGGTCCAGGGAATACCAATAAAGAAACCTTGAAGACCCTCCCAGTCTGCCCTATCGTAATGCCATTTAGTCACCAAAACAGGTTCAGAGTGGGAAGGTGTGGTAGGTGATAGACAGGTGGCCTGTATCAGACAGTGATCAGAAGATCCAAGCGGGGACCTCACTGTAACATCATAATTTTCTGAATTGGTTGTTAAAAATAAGTCCAGCAGGTGGGAATTATGATTAGGATTATCTGGTACACGAGTGGATTGGTTGACTAGTTGAGTGAGATTAAATGAGTCTGCAAATAGCTCACATTCAAGACCAGCATCATCAGTCCTGGCTGAATGAGTGAGCCATTCAACATTATGGACATTAAAATCACCCAACACAGTGATTTCAGAAGAAGCATTTAAGTTGAGGACACATGATATGATATGATATGTTTTATTCGCTCAAATGAAGTGCTGAATCGCCCAAATGAAATGCGCCCCTCTCTGAATTAAATCCCGATCCCGTTCATGCCTAGATTAGGTTATATTTGACTATAAAAAAGGTGCAATGAAATTATGAAATAGGGGTGGAACTTTGTTGAAAGTGTGTTTTGATTGTGGGCATCACAAATCAGAACCCATAACACAGCCCACTTTCCAACACTGAACAATCATGAAATTAGCAGCAAGCAATGTCAGAAGTATGATGACAAGCTGGCAGCCTTACAGGAGGAATTTTCACATAGATTTCATTACCTCAGGAAACATTCACAAACCATTGAACTCTTTGCTTCTCCATTTTCTGTAGACGTGGAAACTATCCATGAGGCTATGCAAATGGTAAAATATTAATTGCAATGTAATAATGAACTGAGAAGGAAATATGATAATAACTCAATATGTCAGTTTTATAAAAAAATATATATATCAAACACATAATATCCAAAACTATGTGGTCACGCAAGAATAATGATGGCAGTGTTTGGAAGCACGTATGTATGTGAACAGCTATTTAAACAAATCTATCTATCTATCTATCTATTGCCTGACGCCGTGATCCCCGAAGGGGTGGCCACGAACGAACCGCCCCCATGCACCTCTGTCCCCAGTCAGTCGACGCCCCTCCCCCCAACCAGCACCACCTTCGTTCATGTACTTCCTCACTCCATCCTTCCACCTCATATTCGGTCTACCTCTCCCCCTCTGTCCCTCCACCTCGCTCTCATACACCCTCTTAGTCATTCTCTCGCTTTCCATACGTTCCATATGGCCGAACCATCTCAAGTTGTTCCTTTTCACACTTTCCAGCACATCTACCTCCACACCACACCTCCTTCTTACTTCCTCATTAGTCTGTCTATCCCTCCATGTAACTCCGCACGCACTCCTTAAGTAATTCATTTCCACTGCTCTCACTCTTGGTCTGAGTCTCTCAACCAACGTCCATGCTTCGCTTCCGTAAGTCAGTGTCGGGATTACCACACTGTCATGCAAGGACTTCTTCACTTCCATACTGACCACCCTATTTCTTGTTACTGCTTTTAGCGTTCCTACAACCCTCTTCCCCTGTTGTACCCTCTCCCGCACCTCTTCATCCATAGTCCCATCTTTACTCAACACACTGCCCAGATACTTAAAAGAGTTGACGATCTCCATAGCCTGACCGTTCAGCTTCACCTCACACTCTGTGACTTCACCCCTTTCGAAGACCATAACCTTGCTCTTCCCCGTATTTACCTTCAAATTCCGTTTTTCGCACACTGTTCCAAACTCATTTACCAGACCCTGCAACTCCCATTCATTATCACTCATCAGAACTGTATCATCCGCAAACAGCAGTATAGCTGTTAAACAAATGAACCTGTTTAAAAACAAATACAGATCTTCACTTACTGACAAAAATGTGGAAAGTTCCCTACCTGTTACCACAACAGCCATTCAGCCTGATATTGACGAGTTGGCAAATGCAAAGTCCGCCATCCCATTAACTTTAAGTCTAAGTCCAAGATAGCCTTAACTTGGTCAATAACTAAGGTTAGTACAAAGATCCAAAGGTTTGGGTAGAAGTTAACGAAGGTAGTGAGACTTTAGTTATTGGAGTTATGTATAGACCGCCAAATATGAGTAGAAATGACGGAACATCATTATGGGAGGAAATTAAAATAGCGCCAAGGCTTAGCAACGTGTGCATTATGGGGGATTTTAATTTCCCTAATATAGATTGGCAGCAACAAATAGGCGACTCTGATTCAAAGGAGTTTATTGAGGTAGTACAAGATAGTTTTTTATTTCAATTCATAGATACGCCGACTAGAGGTGATAATATTCTCGATTTAGTTTTCAGTAACAATGAACATATGATAAATAGTGTAGAAATCGGGGACCACCTAGGAAATAGTGATCACAATTCTGTGTATTTTAATATACAATGGAAAGGTAATATCAGAGAGAATACAACATTAATACCTGACTTCAGAAAAGCCAATTATGGTGGGTTAAGAGAAGCCCTGTTAGCGGACCCTATGGTCAAAAAATTAAGTCGATCCAGGTGTCCAAATGAGTGTATCCTTTCTCAGGCACCTGTCATCTTAAGTCAGGAGGAGACGTCAAACTTGGTAGATACATACGATAATTTTATCAAGTCAGTATTCAATGCGCAAAATAAATATATCCCCAAAAGAAAATTTAGATCAACACAGAACCAACCCAAATGGATGAATAATAGACTATTAGATCTTCTAGGAAAAAAGAGAGGAATATATAGAAAAATTAAAAAAGGCGAAATTCACCTACTTGCTTACTATCAGAATCTATCACGACAGGTAAAAAAGGATATTAGTAAAGACAAAAGAAATTATGAAATTAAGGTTGCCAATGATTCAAAAAATAATCCTAAAGCTTTTTACCAACTATATAAATCCAAGGTTAGAGATGTAATTGGTCCCCTTAAAACTTCGATAGGAAAATTGACAGAAAGTGATTTAGAAATGTGCAGTACATTAAATAGTCAATATCTTTCCGTTTTCACTAATGAAAATTTGGCACAGTTTCCAGAAGTCCGTAAGGTATACAGCGATAGTATAGAAAATAGGTTAAGTACGGTTACTATAAGTAGAAATGATGTGGTTAAGGAAATTGACAGACTGAAACCTCATAAATCGCCTGGTCCTGATGAGGTATATGCTAGAGTATTAAAAGAATGCAGAGATGAGTTAAGTTATCCATTAACATTTCTATTTAACAAGTCATTAGAAACAGGTATAGTTCCAGAAGCTTGGAAGCTTGCAAATGTAGTTCCGATCTTCAAAAAAGGTGATAAATCAATAGCATCCAATTACCGTCCCATTAGTCTCACTTCAATCATAGGAAAGCTACTAGAGTCAATTATTGCTAGGAAAATGAGAAACCACTTAGAAACATTTAACTTAATCAATTCTTCTCAGCATGGATTCACTCAGGGACGGTCTTGCCTTACTAATTTGCTTAGTTTTTTCTCAGAGGTATATGAAGCAGTAGATAATGACAAGTCATATGATATTATATATTTAGATTTCAGTAAAGCTTTCGACAGAGTCCCTCATGAGAGATTGATGAGAAAGGTTGAGGCACATGGAATAGGTGGGGCGTTGTTAGGATGGATTAGGTCATGGCTAATTGGTAGGAAGCAGAGAGTCAGCATATATGGTACCAAGTCAGAATGGGGAGCAGTCAAAAGTGGTGTCCCCCAGGGATCGGTTTTAGGTCCCCTGTTGTTTCTTATATACATAAATGACCTAGATTTAGGTATAACTAGTAGGATAAGTAAATTCGCAGACGATACTAAAATAGGGAGATCAATTGATTCAGATAGCGATATAGAGTGCCTCCAAAGGGATCTAGATACCTTACATGAATGGTCAGTAAATTGGCAGATGAAGTTTAACATTGACAAATGCAAGGTATTAAAGATAGGGAAGATGCAACCAAATGTTAAATATAAACTAGCTAATTTAGAATTAGAAAATTCAGACTGCGAGAAAGATCTAGGTGTGTTTGTTAGCAATGATTTGAAGCCTAGAAAACAGTGTATAAGCGTTCGTAATAAGGCAAACAGGATTCTCGGGTTCATCTCTAGGAGTGTGAGTAACAGAACTGCTGATGTTATCTTAAAACTTTACTTGTCATTAGTGAGACCCCATATGGATTATGCTGTCCAATTTTGGTGTCCTTATTACAGAATGGACATAGATTCATTGGAGAGAGTACAGCGTAGAATGACAAAAATGATCCATAATATTAGAAATCTTTCGTATGAAGAAAGGTTGAAGAAATTAGGTTTACATTCGTTAGAGACGCAGAGTTAGAGGGGATATGATAGAGGTGTTCAAGTGGGTTAGTGGGATTAACAAAGGGGACATGGCAAATGTACTAAAGCTCAGTGATAGCGAAAGAACTCGTACCAATGGTTTCAAATTAGATAAATTTCGTTTCAGAAAAGATATAGGCAAGTATTGGTTTGGTAACAGAGTTGTAGATGGGTGGAATGGACTACCAAGTGCTATAGTGGGATCTAAAACTGTAGGGAGCTTTAAGATAAAATTGGATAAGCATATGGACGAGAAGGGTTGGGTGTGAAGGGGGATCAGCCGGGTTGGGCCAATCAGCGCTCTGCAGACCCCCATAATCCTGCGTTAATCTCTAACCGTTTTGGTAAGATGATCCTCAGGGTATTAGAGTGTGAAGCCTATAATTGGGCTTTGAAATTGAATTGGGGTTGTGTGGGACAGGGATCTGCCTTGCTTAGGCCAATCGGCTTTCTGCAGACTCTCATTTTCTTATGTTCTTATGTTCTTAAAGCTTTTGTTTCTGATCAATAGCTATTGGTGGTTAGTCTTCATTTGTTTAAATATATTCAATCACACAAAATTAGTTATATGTATATAACCCCATATTAATATGTTTTGGGAACTTGTTTGATATAGTACGGATGTGCGGCCCACCATAACACACAAGTCTTGACTAGTGGCCCTTTGCTCAAAAAGGTTGCACGCCCCTGCGGGCCTAGCCCATCCGCGAGGGTGAGTAAGGGTGGATGGGGAAGCCAGCTTTCCCACTTATCCCACCGCCACTTTTGTGCTTATTTATTCTTATCCTATGGTAGGTAGAGGGTTCAAATTCATAATGGATATACCTTATGATGTTGCCCAACAGTGGCAATACTTATCAATTGGCAATACCCAAGTCCCGCCGCGGTGGGGAGTGGGGAGAGAGAGCGCGGGTGTGGAAGGACTGGGCGGC
The DNA here is from genome assembly GCA_032716605.1 of Paralithodes platypus. Taxonomy (NCBI): domain Eukaryota; kingdom Metazoa; phylum Arthropoda; class Malacostraca; order Decapoda; family Lithodidae; genus Paralithodes; species Paralithodes platypus. Next base: position 45,999,225 of record CM064502.1, read on the forward strand.
CTCCCACCTCCCTCCTGGCCCAGTTGCCTTGTTTACCTCGTTGCCTCTCTATGTTTATCGCTCCCTACGCTTCCCATAACATAGTTGACTCCCCACCAAGTGGGAAGAGGAGGAGGAGGATGACCCAGATCCCACTGCATTCCTCTAAATTCCGCCAGGGCATGGTAGGGGTAAGAAGAGACGAGATAGTGTCATGTTGCTACGTACACAGCAAGTTTATGTGTACTTTGGTCCTCCCCAACTCCCCCTGCCTTCACCACCACGTCCCCTGTCTCCCCACTAAGAATACGTCAAAACCCATATTTCTAAGTCAAAGGTGCCTAAAACAATGTGTAACACTCCTATTCTAACTATAAAAATATACTGTAAAGTATAAAATCAATAAACAGAGTACGTGAGAGAAGCATAATAAAAGTGAGAGTGAGTGAAGGGGAAGTCGGGTGTCATTCAGCTGGCAGTGTGTACGTGCGTGAGTCCATGAACAAGGTGGCCGCCAGCCCGCCAGTCGTCATGGTAACCACGATGGAGAAATCCGGCTTCGCCGGAGAAATTTCTCTATCGAAAAATGTACAAAATTAGCTAGCTGCCTAACTAACTATCGAATACATGGTGGCTTGCTATCGCTCGCCAGGTATAAATCGACACCTGTATGGGGATAAACTTCTTAAAACAGTAGGCTGAATGGGTCCGAATGGATACAACCCAGAGAACGAGGTCACCCCCTTTAAACTAAATGCTACAAAGGCTATGAATAGTCTAAATTGTTTTCTGTAAACGTTTCGTATCCAAATCAAACAAACAAATATTTTAGATGACACTAGATTACGATTGAGAGATATATCTGCTAGCTAATTTCGGATAAGAGTAGTATAGGAAAACGACAGGCCTGCATGTTGCTTCTTTGTAAGTAAAGCTCTTTTGTCTGACACCTAACCAACCCTTTCCAAACAAAAAACATAAATTGTTCTCTTTAAACAATTTATAGCGAGGCCTTCCTAAGCGTTAAGTGCCCCATTAATTACTCCTTCCATTCGTCTATACACCTATTTTTCCTCTTCTTACCATCTTTATGGTGTACTTATTGTGCTAGCATCTCCAATCCGGTTCCAAGGCGTGGTGCCAGACCTAGCAACAGCGTGGTGTGCTAGAGAGTATGAGGGAGTCTGTCAGTCTGGCTTCAGGCCTCGCGACTGGAGGGTGTGACTTGCCTCAGCTCCACACTTCATGAATGACCGGTCGGCGATTTTGACCATGCCGGTGACCCCCCTTAACAGGTACAAACAGTACATACTGTATATACACACATACATACACACAAATACGCACACACACATACACAGAAAAACAATGTTAATGATAAATACTGTGTGTTTAAAAACATTTATGATGATATTGTAAACAGGTATGTGCCAAGACAAGGAAATAAGACTGAAAAGATAAAAGACTGGTTTAATGATAAATGTAGAATAGCTAGGGATAAGAGAAATAAGGCATGGAACATATCCAGAAGAAGGAGAAATGAACAGACCTGGAATACATATAGGAAGCTAAGGAACTAGTATGTCAGAATTAGGAAACAGGAAGCAAGAAATTATGAAAAAAACATTGTGGAAAAATGTGTAAGTGATCCCAAATTGTTCTACAGGTATGTAAATAGCAAAATGAAGGTTAAGGCCAAAATAATGAAGCTGAGGGAAGGAGACAATATTTATGAGGATGATAAGATATGTGAGGTTATGAATAATACATTACATTCAGTTTATGCTATGGATGATTTTTTTTTAGAACCAGAGATTATATACCAAAATGATGAAAAATTGGGGGATATTATCTTCCAACCAGAGGAACTACTAGAACTTATGAAGGGACTAGATGTGAGAAAATCTATGGGCCCAGGCAATATAGCAGGATGGATTCTAAAAGAATGTGCTGAGGAATTGGTAAAACCTTTATATACAATAATACAGGGAGGAGTACAGGAGAGCAGTGGAAAGACGACTAGGTGGGTTCGACCTGGAAGTTATGGAGGAAGTGGAGGAGATGAGCAAGGTGTATAAGGATGAGATCTGTGCAGCATGTGAGGAGGTGTGTGAAGTTAGGAGAAGAGGGAGGGGAGTGAAAGGTACAGCATGGTGGACAGAAAAGGTAAGAATAGCTGTGGAAGAAAAGAAGAAAGCATATAGAGAGTGGTTGGGTAGTAGAGGGAATGAAGATTTCGAGAGACAGAAACGAGCGAGGTACGTGGAGAGTAAGAGGGTGGTGAAGGAAAGTAAGAGAAGAGTAGATGGGGAATTTGGAAGGAATCTGAGTGTAAAATGGAGGGAGAGTAAGAAACTGTTCTGGAAAGAAGTCAAGAAAGTTAGGGAAGGTAGCAAGGGAAACAGTAAGGGTGTGAAAGATAAGAATGGGAGAATGCTAGCCGAGAAGCAAGAGAGAGTCGAAAGATGGAGGGAGTACTTCAATGTGTTGCTAAATGTAAGGAATGAAGAGCCAGCTAACATAGCTGGATATGGTATGGGAGGGAGAAGAAGAGAAGTAGTGGAGGAGGAGGTGTGGGAAGCCATGAAAAGAGTGAAGTTGGGGAAAGCACCAGGAGCAGATGGAGTGTTGGGGGGAAATGTTGAGGTATGGTGGTGAGATAGTGATAGAATGGGTATGGAAAATGTGCAAACTAGCATGGGAGAAGGGGAGTACACCCGATGACTGGAGGACTGGCATAATAGTCCCCCTATATAAGGGCAAAGGGGAAAGAGGAGTGTGTGGTAACCACCGAGGAATATGTCTTCTAAGCGTAGTAGGGAAGGTATACAGTAGGGTGGTGATTGAGAGAGTGAGAGTGAGAACGGAGAAATGGATAGGCGACGAGCAGGGAGGTTTTAGGAAGGGAAGAGGATGTGTAGATCAGATTTTTACCCTGAATTGTGTTGTGGAGAAATATCTGGAGAAGAAACAAAAGGTGTATGTTGCCTTTATGGACTTGGAGAAGGCCTATGACAGAGTGGATAGAGAAGGTTTGTGGAAAGTACTTAGAATATACGGAGTAGAGGGCAAGTTGCTGAAAGCAGTGAAGAGCATGTATGAGGGTGCAAAGGCGGCAGTACGTGTGGAGAGTGAGCATAGCGAGTTCTTTGACCTGAATGTTGGTTTGAAACAGGGGTGTGTGATGTCCCCGTGGTTGTTTACTGTATATATGGATGGAGTCATGAAAGAAATACTATCAAGAGCAGTGGATGTTGGTGTATCGCTGAAAAAGGAGGGAATTGAGTGGAAGCTACCTATAGTGCTGTTTGTGGATGATACAGTTCTGATGAGTGATAATGAATGGGAGTTGCAGGGTCTTGTAAATGAGTTTGGAACAGTGTGCGAAAAATGGAATTTGAAGGTAAATGCGGGGTAGAGCAAGGTTATGGTCTTCGAAAGGGGTGAAGTCACAGAGTGTGAGGTGAAGCTGAACGGTCAGGCTATGGAGATCGTCAACTCTTTTAAGTATCTGGGCAGTGTCTTGAGTAAAGATGGGACTATGGATGAAGAAGTGCGGGAGAGGGTACAACAGGGGAAGAGGGTTGTAGGAACGCTAAAAGCAGTAACAAGAAATAGGGTGGTCAGTATGGAAGTGAAGAAGTCCTTGCATGACAGTGTGGTAATCCCGACACTGACTTACGGAAGCGAAGCATGGACGTTGGTTGAGAGACTCAGACCAAGAGTGAGAGCAGTGGAAATGAATTACTTAAGGAGTGCGTGCGGAGTTACATGGAGGGGTAGACAGACTAATGAGGAAGTAAGAAGGAGGTGTGGTGTGGAGGTAGATGTGCTGGAAAGTGTGAAAAGGAACAACTTGAGATGGTTCGGCCATATGGAACGTATGGAAAGCGAGAGAATGACTAAGAGGGTGTACGAGAGTGAGGTGGAGGGACAGAGAGGGAGAGGTAGACCGAATGAGAGGTGGAAGGATGGAGTGAGGAAGTACATGAACGAAGGCAGTGCTGGATGGGGGGAGGGGCATCGACTGACTGGGGACAGAGGTGCATGGGGGCGGTTCGTTCGGGCCACCCCTTCGGGCATCATGGCGTCAGGCAATAGATAGATAGATAGAAGTACTCTATTGAAGTTGGAAAATTACCACTAAACTGGAAAAGGGCTAATGTAGTACCAATCTACAAAGGTGGGAGTAGGGAGCAGCCGCTAAAGTATAGACCAGTGTCACTGACAAGTGTTGTTTGTAAAATGTGTGAGAAAATTATTAAGAAAAGATGGATAAAGCACTTGGAAGAAAATAATTTACTTACTGGGAGACAATTTGGATTCAGAGAGGGAAAATCATGTGTTACTAATCTGCTGAGATTTTATGATAGGATGATAGATATACTACAAGAGAGAGAAGGATGGGCGGACTGTGTGTATCTTGATATAAAGAAGGCTTATGACAGAGTTCCTCATAGTAGACTTAGATGGAAGTTGAAGAAGTATGGAGGGGTTCAGGGTAATTTGTTGAAGTGGATGGAGGACTATCTCTCGGGAAGACAGATTAGAACCATGATAAGAGACAGCTTATTAACATGGAGGGAAATTATAAGCGGAGTTCCACAGGGATCAGTGTTGGCCCCAATTATGTTTCTGGTCTATATAAATGACATGCCAGAGGAATTAAATGCATACATGAATATGTTTGCTGACGATGCAAAAATTATGAAACATATAGTGAACGAAAACAGTTGTAGAGAGCTACAGAGTGATCTGGATAAGATGGAGCAAGATGTGGAAATTAGATTTTAACAGAGATAAATGTCATGTGATGGAAGGGGGTGTGAGTAAAAAAATACCTCATTGGGAATATAAACTAGGAGAATGCATGATTAACCCCTCAGAGAAAGAAAAGGACTTGGGCTTTATAATACGGTATCAGGTGAACTCGGCGCATCTACCAACTCGTCTCACTCGTCGCACCAACTCGACGCACTCGTCACACGAACTCGGCACCATATGAGGACCCTGGAAGACAAGGGGCGAATGCGCCAATACCTTACTTTCGAGTTATGAGTGTTTACAGTCGGGAATAGGTGGCATACATAGAATATTACAGAATAGCATGTTATTATATACCATTAGAATCCTCTGGAAGAGACAAATTGATAGAAAAAAAAAAATAAAAAAAAAATAAATACAAAAAAAAAAAAAAAAACGCACAATAGAAATTGATTTTTTTTTTCAGCCTATAGTAATTATTGTTCAATCTGCTTGAAATTTAATCCTGTATTAGATGTCCATGAAACTAAGATACTGTTAAATTTTCAGCCAAAAACATGCGCAAACGCGCGTGTGATTGGCCGGGAGGCGGGCCTTTAACTCGGGGAATGATAGCCGGCCGCTCATTGGCTTGAGCGCGCGGGAACATTCGCCCCTCCACCTCCTACAATCCATACCTCCTCCGCCGCTACACAAGGTCGAAACAAGGGATTTAGAACCTAGGGTACTGAGCCCGCATGGGTGGGAATCTCAAAACGCTCTTCACACGCTCTTCACCACGTGATTTTCAGTGCTTCCATCTATCGGGAACCAGTCCTAACTCAATTTTGCTCATGGTGGCAAATTCGCCCCTTGTCCTCCAGGGTCCTCATATGCTCGGCGCATTTTGAAAATGTTCATTACGAATTTTCATATTTTATTGTACGATCCACATCATTCAAATAATATAAATCTTCAAATAATGGCTTCATGGATGATGAAAGGTGTTTTGAATACGATATTATATAGCGAGACTACAGTAGGCCATATTATAGATAAATCATATCAGCCTAAAAATATACTTTGTGATTTTTTTTAAACAGTAGGGTAAGGTCAGCAATATCGTCACGCTATGGGCTGAGGTGGTGTGATCAACTTCACTTGCATGGGTGTTGTCTGCAAGTGGTTCCGCCAATGAACAGGGATTAGGCTACATATGAAGTGAATCAGTCTTGCGACGTACAGCCTTCCTGTAAAAATTCCGAGGAATTCCTGTGCCACATAGTCGATGTTGCCACTTATTACAAGTCTCACACTCCAAGGCCTCCTGCCTTGTGGTGACATTGGTTTGACATACAATGCAGAGTGCAGCCATAATGATGTACCGGTAGTGAATGTCAGATAAGCAATGACAGTGAGAGTTGTAACAATAGCCTATGCTCAGAATTTGGTAGACTACTGTTTAAAAAAAAATCACAAAGTATCGTTTCGTTTTCACAAACAAAATTTAATTTCTAAAGACCAACTGACGGCCAGGTGTTTCAGACGGTTTCATTTATTTACTGACTTACAGCAGTGTTGCGTTTTATATATTTGAAGATATATGACACCCAATTGAATGATATTGGTCAACAATGAATTACGCAAATCCGTAATGAACAGTTCCAAAATACGTTAAGACTAGGTTTGTATATGATTTATCTATATATAGCCTACTGTAGTCTCACTATATAATATCGTATTCAAAACACCTTTCATCATCCATGAAGCAATTATTTGAAGATTTATATTATTTGAATGATGTGGGTCGTACAATAAAATATGAAAATTCGTAATGAACATTTTCAAAATGCGCCGAGCACATGGTGCAGAGTTCGTGCGACGAGTGCGTCGAGTTGGTGCGACGAGTGAGACGACTTCGTATCTGCGCCGACTTCGATGGTATTCATACAAGCACGCATACACATATACACATACAAATACACACATACAAAAATATACTTACACAAAAACATGACGTACAGTTGCACTAATAAGTGATGTCGCGGCACCAAGTATGTTTTGATCAATAATTCTATCTATCTATCTATCTATCTATATGCTCAGGCCCAATCCCCATTTTGGGGGTAGCCGACTCAAGACAGAGCAAGAACAGGGAAAACAAAAACAACATAAAACAACAAATAAACACAGATAAAAAGCACAAACTCACACACATCCAGGTCACCCAGGAGAAGACCCAGAGACCAGGGTCACCAAGGTCGCTCCAGCACTCCCCCGGCCCCCGACCACCCGGAGAGGTTCCGATCTCGGCAGGCAGACATGCAGCGGAGCCAAAGCCACAAGCCCTCCCACCACACTTCCAGGCGCACCCTTCATATTAATCGTCTCCCCGGGCCAGGCGCCTGATGGACTATTATCTAGTCCAACTTGCGCCCGACCCCTTACTTCAAATGACCACGTGTTCACTCAACTATTCACAAGCATTCTCCATTCACTCCTGTCCACCACCACTTCCCCTGCCTGATCTATAGTCATTCCTCTATCATCCAAAGCCTTTCTTACACAGTCTCTCCATCTCAATGGGGGTCTTCCTGCCCTTCTATCTCCCCTTGTACCTGACTCACATATTCTCTTTGTAAGCCTTTCATCTCCCATTCGTTCAACATGACCATACCAGCTCAGCACCCTTCTGTCCACTCTGGCTGACAAATGTTCCTGCTGCCCCACTCTCCTACGTATCTCTTCATTCCTCAATCTGTCTCTACGAGTAACTCCACACATACTCCTCAAGCAGCTCATCTCCATCACATCCAGCCCTCTTTTCTCCTTTTTCTTCAGAGCCCATGTCTCAGCCCCATACATCACTGTTGGCACAACAATTCCTTGATACAGTGCACTTATTTAAGCTTGATTTCTTCATATCGAGTGAAATCTACAAACATGTTCCTACACGTACCGGCCCTATTCAACATCTGACAGAGAGAGCGAGCCAAGTGTAATGACGGCTGAGACATGACTTATTAGCGTGACCGTACTTGCCTACTAAAGGGTCAATGTTTAGATTTAACCTCTTCTGTACTGGCGAAGTCTTCTTAAATTTTGCTCTAGCTGTATTAAGATGATTGTATGCGGCTTAAGAAGGATCTGTGGTAGTTAAACGGGCTGTGTAAGATAGTTCGAAGCCTGTTAATTGCTGGAGGCCTTTTTAAAGTTGAATGAAATCGTCTAATAGTAGCCAGAGTAAAGTTAAGGGGAGACTGGCCGTTTGTTTGGTCTATTAACCCTCCCGCATTCTTAGGACGCGATCGTGTCATAACGCCACCCCCCCAAGAGTGGTCGTATGACGCAGTTGCGTCATAATGCCACCTGTAAGTTAGAAATATTCGCCAAAAATAAGTTTATGACTCGATTTTGACGCAATTTGGACTGGTAAGTTAGGCATCAGTAAGTTACAAAAGGAAGTATCTAGCAACCCCATAGCGTCCCTCTCTGAGGAGCCCGGGCCTTTGTAAAGTCAGTAGTTTCCCGGCCCCCAGACTGTGATTCAGGATCCCGGCCCATTAAATTCTTGGTTCCCTCCCTCTGGCCCACCATGCCTAGCTATAGGCAGGCAATTATGGATTATTTCATCTACCCAGTGAAAGTGATTAGTGAATAATTCGAATGATATATGTATATAAGATGTTACTTGTGACTTTTGGTGACTGAGGGGAGTGAATCTTGGTTAACCCCTTGAGTATTGAAGCAGTTTTGTCTAGGTATCATTGATGACTTTACACTATATTTTGCTTGAAAGACAAATATATTTATCAATAAATACTGCCTACGAAATAAATAAATTATAATCACAAAGATGTCACAGGAATGCTTACAGGAAGCTTACAGGAAGTATGGTAAGTACTCTATGGAATTTTAGTTATATTACAGTATATATTATATATATATATATATATACAGTATATAACAGCCCCAAGGTCCCGAGCAAGCCCAAGGCCCATAATTGAGTATTTATATTATTATTATATTTTGTATTTTATTTAAATATTAATTTATTTAATTTATTATTGTTTTTATTTATTTAATTTTATTTTTTTCATTTTATTTATATTATTATTTTGTTTATTTTATATATATATATATATATATATATATATATATATATATATATATAATATATATATATATATATATATATAATTATATATATATATATATATATATATATATATATATAATTATATATATATATATATATATATAATTATATATATATATATATATATATATATATATATATTTTTTTTATTGCTGTTCCCCAGGGTATCTAGCGGATCAGCCCCTAGGTCCCGAGCAAGCCCAAGGCCCATAATCGAGTATTTATATTATTATTATATTTTTATTTTATTTATATATTTATTTAATTGATTTATTATTGTTTTTATTTATTTTATTTTATTTATATTTTTATTTATTTTATTTTATAAATATATATATATATATATACGGTATATATATATACGGTATATACAGTATATATATATATATATATATATATATATATATATATACAGTATATATATATATATATATCTATATATATACCCACACACACATAGACACATTTTTGTTACCATTCTTTATATTTTGTTTGACACCTTGTATATATATATATATATATATATATATATATATATATATATATATATACATATATATATATATATATTACTTTATTTGTGTACAATAGAATTATTTCTGAATGTATTACTTGAAGATAACCTGGCTTTCTTGTTTTGTTTTTTCACTGTCAACCCAGGAGCCATTTCCCTTCTCGTTGGAAAGGGTTGTGGCCCTACTATCTATCTATCTATCTATTGCCTGACGCCGTGATCCCCGTAGGGGTGGCCACGAACGAACCGCCCCCATGCACCTCTGTCCCCAGTCAGTCGACGCCCCTCCCCCCAACCAGCACCGCCTTCGTTCATGTAGTTCCTCACTCCATCCTTCCACCTCATATTCGGTCTAGTTCTCCCCCTCTGTCCCTCCACCTCACTCTCGTACACCCTCTTAGTCATTCTCTCGCTTTCCATACGTTCCATATGGCCGAACCATCTCAAGTTGTTCCTTTTCACACTTTCCAGCACATCTACCTCCACACCACACCTCCTTCTTACTTCCTCATTAGTCTGTCTATCCCTCCATGTAACTGCACGCACTCCTTAAGTAATTCATTTCCACTGCTCTCACTCTTGGTCTGAGTCTCTCAACCAACGTCCATGCTTCGCTTCCGTAAGTCAGTGTCGGGATTACCACACTGTCATGCAAGGACTTCTTCACTTCCATACTGACCACCCTATTTCTTGTTACTGCTTTTAGCGTTCCTACAACCCTCTTCCCCTGTTGTACCCTCTCCCGCACCTCTTCATCCATAGTCCCATCTTTACTCAACACACTGCCCAGATACTTAAAAGAGTTGACGATCTCCATAGCCTGACTGTTCAGCTTCACCTCACACTCTGTGACTTCACCCCTTTCGAAGACCATAACCTTGCTCTTCCCCGTATTTACCTTCAAATTCCGTTTTTCGCACACTGTTCCAAACTCATTTACCAGACCCTGCAACTCCCATTCATTATCACTCATCAGAACTGTATCATCCGCAAACAGCAGTATAGGTAGCTTCCACTCAATTCCCTCCCTTTTCAGCGATACACCAACATCCACTGCTCTTGATAGTATTTCTTTCATAACTCCATCCATATATACAGTAAACAACCACGGGGACATCACACACCCCTGTTTCAAACCAACATTCAGGTCAAAGAACTCGCTCTGCTCACTCTCCACACGTACTGCCGCCTTTGCACCCTCATACATGCTCTTCACTGCTTTCAGCAACTTGCCCTCTACTCCGTATATTCTAAGTACTTTCCACAAACCTTCTCTATCCACTCTGTCATAGGCCTTCTCCAAGTCCATAAAGGCAACATACACCTTTTGTTTCTTCTCCAGATACTTCTCCACAACACAATTCAGGGTAAAAATCTGATCTACACATCCTCTTCCCTTCCTAATACCTCCCTGCTCGTCGCCTATCCATTTCTCCGTTCTCACTCTCACTCTCTCAATCACTACCCTACTGTATACCTTCCCTACTACGCTTAGAAGACATATTCCTCGGTGGTTACCACACACTCCTCTTTCCCCATTGCCCTTATATAGGGGGACTATTATGCCAGTCTTCCAGTCATCGGGTGCACTCTCCTTCTCCCATGCTAGTTTGCACATTTTCCATACCCATTCTATCACTATCTCACCACCATACCTCAACATTTCCCCACACACTCCATCTGTTCCTGGTGCTTTCCCCAACTTCACTCTTTTCATGGCTTCCCTCACTTCTGACCTCCTGATCCCCACCTCCTCCTCCACTACTTCTCTTCTTCTCCCTCCCATACCATATCCAGCTATGTTTGCTGGCTCTTCATTCCTTTCATTTAGCAACTCACTGAAGTACTCCCTCCATCTTTCGACTCTCTCTTGCTTCTCGGCTAGCATTCTCCCATTCTTATCTTTCACACCCTTACTGTTTCCCTTGCTACCTTCCCTAACTTTCTTGACTTCTTTCCAGAAGTTTCTTACTCTCCCTCCATTTTACACTCAGATTCCTTCCAAATTCCTCATCTACTCTTCTCTTACTTTCCTTCACTACTCTCTTCACCACCCTCTTACTCTCCACGTACCTCGCTCGTTTCTGTCTCTCGGAATCTTCATTCCCTCTACTACCCAACCACTCTCTATATGCTTTCTTCTTTTCTTCCACAGCTATTCTTACCTCTTCTGTCTACCATGCTGTACCTTTCACTCCCCTCCCTCTTCTCCTCACTCCACACACCTCCTCACATGCTGCACAGATCTCATCCTTAAACACCTTGCTCATCTCCTCCACTTCCTCCATAACTTCCAGGTCGAACCCACCTAGTCGTCTTTCCACTGCTCTCCTGTACTCCTCCCTGACTTCCTCCTCCTGCAACCTCTCCACCCTCCTCACCATTCCACCCTCCTCTCGCCTCCCTCCCGCTCTCCTCACCCACTTCTTTTGTATCCTAACCTTAGCTACCACTACATAATGATCAGACAGACCCCCTCCAATACCCCTATACACCCTAGCATCCATCACAGATTTCTTCATTCGTTCATCCACACATACATAATCAATCAATGACTTTCGTTCCACCACTGTCTTATCCTTCATCGTCAACATCCGTTTCCACGTGTACCTGTGGATCATTCTGTGTCGGAAGAAGGTGTTGGCTATCCACAGCCTCCTCCCCACACATACGTCCACAAGTGCACTACCATTCCCATTCACCTCTGATGGTACCCCATCAAAGTAAAACAAACCCGAAAGAATTCTATAGTTATATCAGAAAGAAAAAAGTCGTTACTTCAACTGTTGGACCGTTAGTCGATGAAAATGGAGAATACACCAAAGACGAAGAACAAATGAGTAATGCCCTCAATACCTTCTTTGCATCAGTTTTTACAACAGAAGACCTCAGTGATATCCCTACACCATCGCCGATTCAGATTGATAATTCAGATGTTCTAAGCAATATCACCGTTACAGAGAGAGAAGTATTGAATTGTTTAGATAAACTCAAGGTAAATAAAACGCCAGGACCTGATACAATCTCGCCTAGAGTTCTAAAGGAAGCTAAGGATGAGCTCTCTAAACCACTGACATTACTATTCAATAAATCCTTGCAGTCTGGAACTATGCCCGATCAGTGGAAGCTAGCCAACGTAACACCGATATTCAAAAAAGGCAGCAAATCCCTACCCAGTAACTATCGTCCAATTAGCTTAACCTCAGTTGTATGTAAAATGCTAGAAACGGTCATACGAGACAGACTCGTAAATCACTTAGAGGAAAATAACATACTTAAAGATACTCAACATGGCTTTCGTAAAAAACGTTCCTGTTTAACAAACCTCTTAGACTTCTTCCACGATATCCTCAACCTCTACGATGAGAGTAAAGCTGTAGATATTATATACCTTGATTTTCAAAAGGCCTTTGACAAAGTTCCCCACAAACGTTTACTGCTAAAACTAAAAGCGCATGGAATACAAGACGGTGTGTTGAAATGGATAGAAAATTGGCTCAGCGACAGAAAGCAAAGAGTAGTCATAAACGGTAAGGCATCAAAATGGACCAATGTAAGTAGCGGGGTACCCCAGGGATCGGTACTAGGACCAATTCTCTTTCTAATTTACATCAACGACATAGATGAGGGTCTCACCTGTACAATCTCAAAATTTGCTGACGATACAAAAATTGCAAATAGCGTACTCTCAAAAGAACAAGTTGACGATATGCAACACAATCTAGATAAATTGTCATGTTGGGCCCAAATTTGGCAAATGAGTTTCAATGCGGATAAATGTAAAGTACTACATATCGGATACCTAAATGAGAAAGCAAACTATTCGATGAATGGCACTCAGCTTAAGAATGTAAACAGAGAAACCGATCTGGGAGTAACAATATCGAGTAACCTAAAACCGAGTCAACAATGTTCAGAAGTTGTTAAGAAGGCAAACAAAATAATTGGCTTTATAGGCAGGTCATTTGAGCATAAATCCAAAGAAGTTATCCTAACCCTTTACAATTCATTAGTCCGCCCTCTTCTGGAATACTGCGTTCAATCCTGGTGCCCTTATTACCAAAAAGATATAAACAAGCTAGAACGAGTTCAACGTAGAGTTACCAAAATGATACCTAGCCTAAAGAACAAACCATACGAAGAGCGTCTTAGAGAATTAAATCTATTTCCTTTAACCCAGCGCAGATTAAGAGGTGACTTAATTCAAGTGTTCAAAATCATCAAAGGCATCGACAATATGAACTGTAGTAAGTACTTCACTATCGACCAATCTAATTACACGCGGGGAAACGGTTGCAAAATTATTGGTAAATCATTTAACTCACACGAATCTAAGAATTTCTTCTTCAATCGAGTTGTCAACTTGTGGAATGGGCTTCCCCGAAACGTTATAGACTGCATCACCGTTGATTCATTTAAACTCCGCCTAGACAAATATCTCGCATCAAACCCGCGACTGACTGCGTTTGTAAATGAATAACTTTATTTTATCCCCCCCTCAGTTACTAACCCATCTGTCCCCTACTAACTTCCTAATCCTGCCACGGACATTAGTTCCAGGGCAGTAATTCCCTTTCCAATGTTCCCTTACCCACTCTAAACCACTGTTTGGACACTTGATCCTCAGTGTTTTGGAGGACAAGCAACCTAGAAGGGTCACTAGATCTGTTGTTGCTTGATTTCCTTTGTACTCCTTTGTACCCCCCACCCTCCCACCACTCCAATTCACAGAGAATTTTACAACATAGCCACCAGCACAAATCGTTGTCTAGCAAACCTCTGCAGGAAGGAGAACGTGGGATTCGTCGACACCTGGGACAATTTCTACTACGATGACTATTTGTTTTCGGACGAGGGAGTTCATCTGAACCAGGTGGGAGCAACACGTTTTGGACGTCTTCTCAACGATGCGGTGAAGGATTTTCGGAGAAGAAATCGACTCAGCACAGGACAACCAGGAAGGAGGAACGAAGACAGCGAGGACGGCAATCTACAAAGGAATTAAATACTAATCCGTCAAGAACCGCGAATTTGGATAAAGCTCCACCAACACGACCCAAATTCAAAACCGTCAGGGATAACGACCGAGGACCGAGGACAGCCATGAATGTAAATGTAGATCCGACCAGAACCAAAAATTCGATGAAAGAACGATCTGCGAGTTCTAAAACCGCAACTTTAAAGGTTTTCTATGCAAACGCTCGTAGCATACGCAATAAATTTTCAGATTTAGAGGAACTAGTGTTTACAGAAAATTATGATGTGATTGGCATAACAGAATCTTGGCTCAATACACAAGATAGAGACTTTTTAGCAGAGTATTCACTTCCCGGTTATGTAATGTTTGAGAACAGCCGAATAAATAAAAATGGAGGTGGCGTTTTATTTTATATCAAAGAAAGTCTTAACCCGACCCTCGTGTCAAAACCTCAAATTGTGAACGTCGACACATCTTTTGTGCTAATAAAGAATAATAAAGGTACAAAAATAATACTTGCGTTAATATACAGACCTCCAGCTCAATCAGTGCAAACTGGCCGAGAAATTTACGAACAAATTGCAGATGTAAGTAACTCACAAGATACCGTAATTTTTGGCGACTTTAATTTACCTGTGACCAAGTGGGGCGATACTCTTACTTCACACTCCGGACATGACTTGTATTCGAACTTGCAAGAGAGTTCGCTTTATCAATTTGTTCGAATGCCGACCCGTGGTAATAACGTTCTTGACATTGTACTTGCAACAAAAGAAGAATTGATAGAGAATTTGAATGTTGGTGATGAATTCAGTAACAGCGACCATCGTACGATAACTTTCACTTTAAAGTTTACTAGTAACGAACCAAATAGTAGCATCGAAAAAGTCCCTAATTTCAAGAAAGCAAACTTCCATAAACTTAGAGCTATGTTTAAAGAAACTGACTGGAGCTTTTTAATTAACAATAACGACATAAATACATCTTGGAAGTTATTCGAAACCACTTACCTAAAAGCAGTGCAAGACTGCATACCATCGAAAATACGGCGTCCAGGCCATAATAATAAGCCCAAATGGTGGAATAAAGATATTTCAAACTGCCTGCTTGCTAAAAAATTTGCTAATGATAGATTAAAATCCTCACAAAATGACGAAGAACGGGTGAAATTTGTAGAGCTACGACGCAAAGCCAAAAAGTTAATTAAGCAAAGTAAAAAGACCCTAGAGTTACATATTGCGAATCAAAGTAAAACAAACCCGAAAGAATTCTATAGTTATATCAGAAAGAAAAAAGTAGTTACTTCAACTGTTGGACCGTTAGTCGATGAAAAAGGAGAATACACCAAAGACGAAGTACAAATGAGTAATGCCCTCAATACCTTCTTTGCATCAGTTTTTACAACAGAAGACCTCAGTGATATCCCTACACCATCGCCGATTCAGATTGATAATTCAGATGTTCTAAGCAATATCACCGTTACAGAGAGAGAAGTATTGAATTGTTTAGATAAACTCAAGGTAAATAAAACGCCAGGACCTGATACAATCTCGCCTAGAGTTCTAAAGGAAGCTAAGAATGAGCTCTCCAAACCACTGACATTACTATTCAATAAATCCTTGCAGTCTGGAACTATGCCTGATCAGTGGAAGCTAGCCAACGTAACACCGATATTCAAAAAAGGCAGCAAATCCCTACCCAGTAACTATCGTCCAATTAGCTTAACCTCAGTTGTATGTAAAATGCTAGAAACGGTCATACGAGACAGACTCGTAAATCACTTAGAGGAAAATAACATACTTAAAGATACTCAACACGGCTTTCGTAAAAAACGTTCCTGTTTAACAAACCTCTTAGACTTCTTCCACGATATCCTCAACCTCTACGATGAGAGTAAAGCTGTAGATATTATATACCTTGATTTTCAAAAGGCCTTTGACAAAGTTCCCCACAAACGTTTACTGCTAAAACTAAAAGCGCATGGAATACAAGACGGTGTGTTGAAATGGATAGACAATTGGCTCAGCAACAGAAAGCAAAGGGTAGTCATAAACGGTAAGGCATCTAAATGGACCAATGTAAGTAGCGGGGTACCCCAGGGATCGGTACTAGGACCAATTTTCTTTCTAATTTACATCAACGACATAGATGAGGGTCTCACCTGCACAATCTCAAAATTTGCTGACGATACAAAAATTGCAAATAGCGTACTCTCAAAAGAACAAGTTGACGATATGCAACACAATCTAGATAAATTGTCATGTTGGGCCCAAATTTGGCAAATGAGTTTCAATGCGGATAAATGTAAAGTACTACATGTCGGATACCTAAATGAGAAAGCAAACTATTCGATGAATGGCACTCAGCTTAAGAATGTAAACAGAGAAACTGATCTGGGAGTAACAATATCGAGTAACCTAAAACCGAGTCAACAATGTTCAGAAGTTGTTAAGAAGGCAAACAAAATAATTGGCTTTATAGGCAGGTCATTTGAGCATAAATCCAAAGAAGTTATCCTAACCCTTTACAATTCCTTAGTCCGCCCTCTTCTGGAATACTGCGTTCAATCCTGGTGCCCTTATTACCAAAAAGATATAAACAAGCTAGAACGAGTTCAACGTAGAGTTACCAAAATGATACCTAGCCTAAAGAACAAACCATACGAAGAGCGTCTTAGAGAATTAAATCTATTTCCTTTAACCCAGCGCAGATTAAGAGGCGACTTAATTCAAGTGTTCAAAATCATCAAAGGCATCGACAATATGAACTGTAGTAAGTACTTCACTATCGACCAATCTAATTACACGCGGGGAAACGGTTGCAAAATTATTGGTAAATCTTTTAACTCGCACGAATCTAAGAATTTCTTCTTCAATCGAGTTGTCAACTTGTGGAATGGGCTTCCCCGAGACGTTATAGACTGCAGCACCGTTGATTCATTTAAATTCCGCCTAGACAAATATCTCGCATCAAACCCGCGACTGACTGCGTTTGTAAATGAATAACTTTATCCTCCCCTCAGTTACTAACCCATATGTCCCCTACTAACTTCCTAGTCCTGCCACGTTAGTGGCAGGGCAGTAGTTCCCTTTCCAATGTTCCCTTACCCACTCTAAACCACTGTTTGGACACTTGATCCTCAGTGTTTTGGAGGACAAGCAGCCTAGAAGGGTCACTAGATCTGTTGTTGCTTGATTTCCTTTGTACACTCCCTCAACTTTCCTATCACCCACCTTACCATTCATATCCCCAATCAGAAATATTCTTTCGTTCTTGTCAAACTTCTCCAGGCACGCCTCCACATTCATCCAGAACTCCTCTTTCTTTCTTTCAAGTATATCCTCTGTCGGGGCATACACGCATACAATCACCCACGTTTGTATTCCTACTTTCATTCTCACCCACACAATCCTTGAACCCACAGACCCATACTCTCTTACATATTCCTTCCATTTGCTACTTACAAACAAACATGCACCTTCTCTCGCTGTTCCTTCACTCACTCCAGCACACACACCCATTCCACACTCCCACTCTCTCACATCTGAACCTTTCCATTTGGTCTCTGTCATTCCACATACATCCAGCCTGGCATTCACTAACACTTCCAGAACCTCTCTCTCTTTTGTGCCATCATTCATGCCACTAACATTCCACGTAGCCATTCTCAGAATATCCGAAGGCATGTCCTTAGTCGGTCGTGGTTCGTCAACGTTGGTTCCGTCCGCATCCGAGGCTGTTCAGGTAACCTACCAGGTAAGTAAAATTTACAACCTTCATGACTGACATGTGTTCTATGAACATTATACAATTATTGGCAAGGAAAATTATATAAAAGTGTTGTATATTGTGGCAAAGATATACAACTGTATAATCATTCTCATATATTTACATAACAATAACAATGCATGGAAACAATTGCGCATAGCTCGCGAACCAATTATGCAATATTATTTTGGTTTTCACCATTAGAAAGAGCATAATATTCTGATTACGGTGATATAAACAGTTATATACGTATCCGAGCAAATAAAGCAACACCGAGGTGGGGATCAGCTCTGATCCCGGCTAGCATCGGCAGAACGGAGACGAGTGAAGCGTAAATATTCGAATTTTGGCTCATTTCAAATATTCATAGAGCAAAAAGTATTTGTCATAGGAACTTCTATTTTTTTTTATTCTCTTCAGCATCATCTGCCATATTCATACAGCCTAAATTGAGAACCATAGACATTGTAACAACGAAATAATTCGCAAATGTTATAAATCATATCATGCAAAGTCATACTTTTTTGTTTTCGGTCACTGCTTGAGAACTATTGAAGATAGACAATTTCTGTTTTCAGATTTGGAAAGAGGAGAAAAAATACTAGTATTTGAGTGAATAAAAATATATGGTCATCACTCACAATTTCGAGATAGGGCAGTGTGAAGACAATTGGCCGGGAAAAACTTTTATTCCGGAGTCGTTTACACTTTCATATTGCAATTTATTTAATTTTTTTTTTTTTTTTATAGTGTAGTATAGTTATTCTTCTTTCCATTGACATATGATACATCACAATAAACAGCATTCTGGTGGATGAAAATACAGAAAAACACACAGCTTCGAAAACTCGCCCAGCCTGGTATTTCGTGGCAAATTAGAGAAGGGCTCACCATTTGCAATATAATTAAGTTACCGGATGCGAGAGAGTTAATACATTTATTCATATATTATTTTAGTTTCCTCCCTAGACCTCCATCAAGCTTAGAAAAACACCCCCCTAGACCCACCTTCAAGATAAATTTGTACATTTTTCGATAGAAAATATCCCGGCTGAAGGCCGGTTCCTCTTAAAATTGCAGGCTCGGTTTCGCTCGCCAGGAAACAATCGACACCTAAATGGCACGAAAGGTCTTAAAATTGACATTGAAATGGAGCGAAAGGTGTTAGAATCGCTAAACTAATGGACGGTCGGCCCATCAGTTTGGCATATATATATATATATATATGTATATATATATATATATATATATATATGTTTAAACAGCAAGCTAAATTTGTAAATTTTTCGATAGAAAAATTTCTCCGGCGAAGCCAGATTTCTCCATACAATGCAGGCTCGCTATCGCTCGCCAGGAAGAAATCGACTCCTGGATGGGGATAAACGTCATAAAACAGTTGGCTGAATGGGGCCAAATGGATACAAGCCAGGGAAAGAGAGAAAGATAAAAAAAGCCAGTGACCCCCCTTAAATCTATAGACTAATCCTTTCTGTACCGGCACCATTTTTCTGGACCCCCTTCTCCCTAATATTAAGCCCCAATAGTTTTGGGATTATAAGACTATCTATCTATCTATCTGTTTATCTATCTATCTATCTATCTATCTATATATCGGTTTATCTATCTATCTATCTATCTATATATCTGTTTATCTATCTATCTATCTGTTTATCTATCTATATATCTATCTGTTTATCTATCTATTTATCTATCTATCTGTCTGTTTATCTATCTATATATATCTATCGATCTATCTATCTGTTTATCTATCTATCTATCCCTTACCTTATTTATAAATAACATTTTAATTATCTTGCCTTATATATATATATATATATATATTATGTTAGTATGTTTGCGTGAGAGAGAGAGAGAGAGAGAGAGAGAGAGAGAGAGAGAGAGAGAGAGAGAGAGAGAGAGAGAGAGAGAGAGAGTTGCATATCAACCATAAACATCTCGGTATACTAATCACCATATTTTTCTTCCCACAGTCCTCGCTGAAGAAGATACAACTATACCATATCATTGTAAGTATATCTAAACTTTCAATATAAGGACGTTTTGTTAGACATTAAAGGGGGTCACCTGCTTTTTTCTCATTCTCTCTTTTTCTCTTTCTCATTTCTCAACTTATTCTTCCTTTATCCAAAACACTCTACTCTCCTACTTTAAGCCGGTATCACACGAGCGCTTTTTCCCTCAACATTTATCCTTAGCACTGGTCTGGCAGCTTATGAGGTTAACATTTAACATATTTCGGTTACCTAAATTCATCTATCATTAGTCTAGTTTCCGATACCAGTGCAAAATATTCCAGAATGTTTGCTTAATAAATTTTGATTATTGAATGTTGACTACAACAGCTCTTGTGTGGCTTTACTCTAGCCATCGTGTTGTATCGTATTCCAATCACCCTTGAACTGAAGAGGGTGGTAGTTGAGTTGAAGCTGTTACGTCTCTAATGTACAGTAACAACATTTTATATGTGGGTCAAGTTTTCAATCTTTAACACCTTACGAGCGGCCTATGCGGTTTATTTATGTGTACCGCACAGCGGGGTGTTTTTAGCCAAAATAGGGCTGTTTACGTGATCATTTTCATGCCTAAATAAGACCCAGAACGTAAAACAAGTACCTATCCCTGAAAGGGCATAAACAGAGCTTTCGAATGACACCATAACGATCCTTGTATGATGGATAGTTTTCTTGCAATAACCGTGCAACGCGAGTGCAAAAAGCAGGTAATTCGGTACTTTCAGTACATAATTGAGTATGTAGCGAGTGAGAGAGGGAGGAGGGAGCTGAGATTTGTGTCAGTAGGTTCGCCGCGGTGGTCTGGAGCAGTCATACGCTCGCTAGTCTCCTGCCACCACTTGTCTCTCTCTCTCAGCAACATTACGTGCTGAAATTGCCACTCGAGTTATGTCGAGCGCCGCCACATAGTCCAGCTTTATTTAACTCGACTTATGTTGCTCGCCGCTAAATAAGGGTTAAGAGGGTACTGCTCGATTTTTCTAGACCCCCTTCTCCCTCATGCTTAGCATATTCGTTTTGATATTTCAAGACGTTTGTTTCGTTAGTTTGGCGATTTTGAGACCTTTCACCTCATTTGTTGTCAATATTAAAACCTAAAGTGCGGCCCTCGTGGACAAGCCTTGAAATTAATAGTCAAGGAAATGGGTGCAAGAATTGCTCACAAGGTGATACAAGCATGAAACTTCCCGGAAATGTTCACAAGGACCTACTTTACAATTTCAGAGCAGGAGCCACCGAGATTTCTGTATTGCATAGCAACGGTTGCTAGGCAAAGCATTTTCCTTAGCAACCGGCAGCAACGATGCAGTTTCTGAACTACTATGAAGTGTTATGACTTTGTACTTTTATTTATTTTCCTATATTCACTCCTAAAATGGTTCAAAAGATGTATAGAAGCATATATATCTATATAATAGAGTGAATGTCAGCACACAACCAGGGCACACTGGTGACATCACTGCTGTGTAACTCAGCATGGGGTTCAGTGCCAGCTGATCTAGATATACTAGTACTTTAATAAGTACTAGTATATCTAGATCAGTGTCCCAAATGCTATCTAACAGCCCCAAATCCACTAGCTACTAAACTGTAGTTTGTATTTGGTAGATGTAGTTAGATAGCCGCGCCTGAATTGACAGGATGTGCCAGCGCGGGAGAGCCGAGCCAAGGGTAACGGGGCTTAAGAATTACCCGGAAGGTGTACAGATCGCACAGGACTTAAATGGCACTGGATGAACGATCGGGCTAGGTGTAGGGAAACTGAACCTAGTTGTATCCCATAAAGGAATGTGTGCAACAGATGTATTTGATAAAGGTGGTAAAAGGATAAACCCTCGGCCTTAATCATATTTTGTTTCCAGTTTCAGCAAGTTTGATATATTTGATCTGCGCACAGTGATAGTCAAGACGTACTGAATATTCACAGAAATGGCCAGTGCCTCATCTTCATCTGTTCAAGCAACTGATTGGACTATCTGTGTTTTTTGTCAACTGGACACCAAAGAGTCTCTCATATCACCAACTGACAGAGGCTATGAAACCATAGTAGACAACATCACACAGTTTAGTAACCTTGACTCAATGCCAATCAAAATCAATCTGGCACGACTTGACCATGGGAATGGTATTCAATTAACATTGAAAGAACAGAATGCAAAGTGGCACAAATCTTGTTATCAGAAGTTTTCACATACCAAACTGGAACGCGCAAAATGAAAGCACAAGTCTGAGGAAGATGGGACTGCTTCAAAACGAATTTTCACACATAGCACTAGCAGTGGTGGTGATACTGCCTCAAGTGGAACAGTTGGCAGCAATTGTCCCAAATGCTTCTTTTGTTCCCAGCAGCAAACAAAGGAGAACCTCCGCGAAGTCTGTACATTTCAACTAGATTTTCGTGTGAGGAAATGCGCACATGATCTACAAGATGAAAATCTTCTTGCAAAATTAAGTGCAGGAGACCTTATTGCCCAGGAGGCAAAGTATCATGCAAACTGCCTTACAAACCTGTACAATAGAGCACGTGCAAAGGTATCACAGGATCAGGATGCCTCAGATGACCAGACATGTAAAGGAATTGCTTTGGCTCAGCTGATTTCCTACATTGAGGAGAAGAGGCAAGATGAGGATGTGAAGGTATTCAGACTTGCAGATCTTGTGAAGATCTACACTGACAAAGTGAATCTTCGCTGTTTGCAAGTCTGTATGTTGCATGTCAGACAAGGAAAGGTGACTTGAACAATTTCTTCAATCATGAAAACCTCCCATTTCCTCCATCTCTGTCTGCCTATGGGCAGCTACGTCCAGGGAAGAAGTCTGATTTCATAGAATGTCTTGAAAAGAAAGTAGGGTCATCAAATGATGTGACACCAGAGACTGAAGTGCGAATCATGGATGGTGCGGCACTTGTTCACTTTCTTAGACCTGAGGGCTGCAAGACATTTGGAGACTATGCTGCCAAGGTCTTTCTTCCATACATAAACAATGCTCAAAGTCAGGCTCTGAGAGTGGATGTTGTCTGGGACCAGTACTTCGATAACAGCCTCAAGTCACAGACAAGAGAACAACGTGTCACTGGTCCTATTCAGCGCAGACGAGTTGGGGCGTCTAGCCCAACACCAAAGAACTGGCAGCAGTTCCTTCGCTTGGCCAACAACAAGACAGACCTGTTTACATTCCTGAACAAGGAACTGCTGGAAAATGCATCAGGAGACGAGACTCTCATTGTTACTGATGGTGCCAATGTGCTATGCTTACCTACACGAGACACCAGCAACATTGCTCCCTGCAACCATGAGGAGGCAGACTCGAGGATCATGGTGCATGTCAGTGATGCTGTTATGCAGGGCTTCCACAAGATCCTTGTTCGAACTGTGGACACTGACGTGGTAGTATTGGCAGTGGCAGTCATACAGCAGCTGGCTCAGAGACAGCAGATAGAACTCTGGATTGCCTTTGGTTGTGGAAAGGACTTTAGGTACATCCCAGCTCATGAAATATGTGCTTCACTTGGCACAGAAAGATCCTTGGCACTGCCTGTGTTCCATGCTTATACAGGTTGTGATACCGTGTCCCATCTGGTCCAGGTGGGAAAGAAGACTGCATGGAAAGTGTGGGAGGCACATGATGAATTTACTGCAACATTCTATGAGCTGCACAATGCACCTGAACAAATTGGTGAAGCGACTGAGGCTTCTCTGGAGTACTTCACCATTCGACTCTATGACAGGACAGCAACTTCTCGTTCCATCAATGAAGTCAGAAAGAATCTGTTCATCCACAAAGGACGTCAGATATCATGTCTACCTCCAACCAAGGCTGCTCTACAGCAACACATGAAGAGGGCAGTACTACAAGGTGGGCACCACTGGGGCTGCACCACGGTGCCAGAACGACAGTTGCCCTCTCCAAGTGAGTGGGGATGGACTTGCCCAGAAAAGTGGAGGCCTCTGTGGTCTAACTTGCCCGAAGCCAGTGCAACCTGCCCAGAACTACTGAAGTGTTCTTGCCGAGGAGGATGCACAGACTGCAAATGTGTTGATGCGCATCTAAAATGCACAGCCTACTGCAAATGCAAAAGTGACTGTGACAACAGTGTCTGAAGCTTTAGGAGTGGCATTTTTATAGCCTGACTTGCCCTAAATTGGATTTTATGCCACATAATTCTTGTATATGATCTCCAAATGCAATGCTACATGTTTTTTAGAACAAGGAGTTGAGAAAAAACCATAGCACCTCACAGTTTTCCAGAAACTGCATTGTTGCTGCCGGTTGCTAAGGAAAATGATTTGCCTAGCAACCGTTGCTATGCAACACTGAAATCTCGGTGGCTCCTGCCCTGAAATTGTAAAATAGGTCTTTGTGAACTATTGTGGAAAGTTTTATGCTTGTATCACCTTGTGAGCAATTCTTGTCCTATTTAGTACCGATTGCCCTCACTATAAATCTGTAAGTCACTAAGCCTTGCTAAAACTTCGGTTTGACCGTTGAGAGAGAGAGAGAGCGAGAGGTGGGAGAGAGAGAGAGAACGTTGTATATCTGTCAGGACTAATTCGGGCTACTTATGAATTAATTGATATTTATATATTTGTGAGCACATCTTTCGTAATTATTTTCGCATTACTTTCACAGATATGTGGTTTACAGTTATATAAAAACTGGAGTAATGCAACATAACTAGTATAGCTACATGTATATTGTGTAAGCCAGCATTATGGATATATTACCAACTGTTGGTAACTCTGACTTGGGGGCAGTACTGTCCTCAGTCACTGTTGCCGCTCTTGCGATTATAGTGTGTTCGATATTGCCGGTACTCAAACTCTTCGTGTATATCGGAAATCAGTGATTGGAATACAAAAATAGTTAGACAGGAATGATATTGTGGCTGGATAATTCACAGTGTCATGAATGTGGTATAAATGCTAGGTTCTATTTTTGTTTTGAACAATGGCACGTAAATATTTTTGTTAAATATCAAGTTTATTGCCGGGTGCTATATTTTTTACTTATATGTATGTAGCCTATTGTTTATTTTATGATTACTTTTTTTGTATATTCCATTGCTATATACTGTATGTCCAAGGGTGGCCTATCTCTCGGAAGGGCGCATTTCATTTGGGCGAAATATTTTATTTGTTACAATTTGGGCGCCAGTTCACGTCATTTGGGCGACAGCATATCAGTAATTCCGTGAAATGGTAACCATCATTTAGGCGGAATCAGAATAAGGTAACAACAGCGTAAATGTTATAGAACTGCCTGTCAAGGATGGCTGATAATTTAGAGTAGTTTGACCGAGTAGTGGGAGCCGTAGGAACACACGGGTTTGAACAACAGGATCGATCACAGGAGAGACAGGAAGATACGAGGCAGAGGGTTCATAATTTAGAGTAGTTTGACTAAGTAGTGGGAGCCGTAGGAACACAAGGACTCGAACCACAGGTATATACAGTATAGTATTTATTTATATTAATTTCACTCCAACACTAAACACCTCCCAATGAAATTATGAAAGGAAGTTTATATGCAAGTTTATATTTTGTGGACGAGATTATGAGTTCATTATCTGTGTTTTCTTTTACTTTCCACAGGCGATCTGGTTCTGCTGTACTATATTATTTTGTTTACAAAATGATGAGTTCATTATGTGCATTAAGCGTTCTTACTTTACTGCTTTACTTTAATTTTGTCATTTAGTGTCATTTAGGTGTCGATTTTTTCCTGGCAAGCAATAGCAAACCTGTAATTTTAAAAGGAACCAGCTTTCGGCTGGGATTTTTTTCTACCGAAAAATGTACAAATTTATCTTGAAGGGGGGCCTAGGGTGTGTGTGTGTTTTTTTTTTTTTTTTTTTGCTTGATGGAGGTCTAGCGAAGAAACTCAAAATTATATGAATAACTGAATTAATAGACCAAAACAAAAACAGGGAACCGGTATGATTATCGCCCAAGTGAAGTGTTGAGTACGTCAAAATGGAGCTTAATTTCTCGCCCAAATGAAGAGAAACTGGCGCCCAAATGATATGTTTTATTCGCTCAAATGAAGTGCTTAATCGCCCAAATGAAATGCGCCCCTCTCTGAATTAAATCCCGATCCCGTTCATGCCTAGATTAGGTTATATTTGACTATAAAAAAGGTGCAATGAAATTATGAATAGGGGTGGGACTTTGTTGAAAGTGTGTTTTGATTGTGGGCATCACAAATCAGAAACCATAACACAGCCCACTTTCCAACACTGAACAATCATGAAATTAGCAGCAAGCAATGTCAGAAGTATGATGACAAGCTGGCAGCCTTACAGGAGGAATTTTCACATAGATTTCATTACCTCAGGAAACATTCACAAACCATTGAACTCTTTGCTTCTCCATTTTCTGTAGACGTGGAAACTATCCATGAGGCTATGCAAATGGTAAAATATTAATTGCAATGTAATAATGAACTGAGAAAGAAGTATGATAATAACTCAATATGTCAGTTTTATAAAAAAATATATATATCAAACACATAATATCCAAAACTATGTGGTCACGCAAGAATAATGATGGCAGTGTTTGGAAGCACGTATGTATGTGAACAGCTATTTAAACAAATGAACCTGTTTAAAAACAAATACAGATCTTCACTTACTGACAAAAATTTGGAAAGTTCCCTACCTGTTACCACATCAGCCATTCAGCCTGATATTGACGAGTTGGCAAATGCAAAGTCAGCCATCCCATTAACTTTAAGTCTAAGTCCAAGATAGCCTTAACTTGGTCAATAAGTAAGGTTAGTACAAAGCTTTTGTTTCTGATCAATAGCTATTGGTAGTTAGTCTTCATTTGTTTAAATATATTCAATCACACAAAATTAGTTATATGTATATAACCCCATATTAATATGTTTTGGGAACTTGTTTGATATAGTACGGATGTGCGGCCCACCATAACACACAAGTCTTGACTAGTGGCCCTTTGCTCAAAAAGGTTGCACGCCCCTGCGGGCCTAGCCCATCCGCGAGGGTGAGTAAGGGTGGATGGGGAAAGCCAGCTTTCCCACCGGCACTTTTGTTCTTATTTATTCTTATCCTATGGTAGGTAGAGGGTTCAAATTCATAATGGATATACCTTATGATGTTGCCCAACAGTGGCAATACTTATCAATTGGCAATACCCAAGTCCCGCCGCGGTGGGGAGTGGGGAGAGAGAGCGCGGGTGTGGAAGGACTGGGCGGCCTCCCACCTCCCTCCTGGCCCAGTTGCCTTGTTTACCTCGTTGCCTCGCTATGTTTATCGCTCCCCACGCTTCCCATAACATAGTTGACTCCCCACCAAGTGGGAAGAGGAGGAGGAGAATGACCCAGACCCCACGGCATTCCTCTAAATTCCGCCAGGTCATAGTAGGGGTAAGAAGAGAAGAGATAGTGTCATGTTGCTATGTACACAGCAAGTTTATGTGTACTTTGGTCCTCCCCCACTCCCCCTGCCTTCACCACCACCTCCCCAGTCTCCCCACTAAGAATACGTCAAAATCCATATTTCTAAGTCAAAGGTGCCTAAAACAATGTGTAACACTCCTATTCTAACTATAAAAATATACTGTAAAGTATAAAATCAATAAGCAGAGTACGTGAGAGAAGCATAATAAAAGTGAGAGTGAGTGAAGGGGAAGTCGGGTGTCATTAAGCTGGCAGTGTGTACGTGCGTGAGTCCATGAACAAGGTGGCCGCCAGCCCGCCAGTCGTCATGGTAACCACGATGGAGAAATCCGGCTTCGCCGGAGAAATTTTTCTATCGAAAAATATACAAAATTAGCTAGCTGCCTAACTAACTATCGAATACATGGTGGCTTGCTATCGCTCGCCAGGTATAAATCGACACATGTATGGGGATAAACTTCTTAAAACAGTAGGCTGAATGGGTCCGAATGGATACAACCCAGAGAACGAGGTCACCCCCTTTAAACTAAATGCTACAAAGGCTATGAATAGTCTAAATTGTTTTCTGTAAACGTTTCGTATCCAAATCAAACAAACAAATATTTTAGATGACACTAGATTACGATTGAGAGATATATCTGCTAGCTAATTTCGGATAAGAGTAGTATAGGAAAACGACAGGCCTGCATGTTGTTTCCTTGTAAGTAAAGCTCTTTTGTCTGACACCTAACCAACCCTTTCCAAACAAAAAACATAAATTGTTCTCTTAAAACAATTTATAGCGAGACCTTCCTAAGCGTTAAGTGCCCCATTAATTACTCCTTCCATTCGTCTATACACCTATTTTTCCTCTTATTACCATCTTTATGGTGTACTTATTGTGCTAGCATCTCCAATCCGGTTCCAAGGCGTGGTGCCAGACCTAGCAACAGCGTGGTGTGCTAGAGAGTATGAGGGAGTCTGTCAGTCTGGCTTCAGGCCTCGCGACTGGAGGGTGTGACTTGC
The DNA here is from genome assembly GCA_032716605.1 of Paralithodes platypus. Lineage (NCBI taxonomy): Eukaryota > Metazoa > Arthropoda > Malacostraca > Decapoda > Lithodidae > Paralithodes > Paralithodes platypus. Next base: position 46,027,826 of record CM064502.1, read on the forward strand.
CTCAGCTCCACACTTCATGAATGACCGGTCGGCGATTTTGACCATGCCGGTGACCCCCCTTAACAGGTACAAACAGTACATACTGTATATACACACATACATACACACAAATACGCACACACACACACACACAGAAAAAACAATGTTAATGATAAATACTGTGTGTTTAAAAACATTTATGATGATATTGTAAACAGGTATGTGCCAAGACAAGGAAATAAGACTGAAAAGATAAAAGACTGGTTTAATGATAAATGTAGAATAGCTAGGGATAAGAGAAATAAGGCATGGAACATATCCAGAAGAAGGAGAAATGAACAGACCTGGAATACATATAGGAAGCTAAGGAACTAGTATGTCAGAATTAGGAAACAGGAAGCAAGAAATTATGAAAAAACATTGTGGAAAAATGTGTAAGTGATCCCAAATTGTTCTACAGGTATGTAAATAGCAAAATGAAGGTTAAGGCCAAAATAATGAAGCTGAGGGAAGGAGACAATATTTATGAGGATGATGAGAAGATATGTGAGGTTATGAATAATACATTACATTCAGTTTATGCTATGGATGATTTTTTTTTAGAACCAGAGATTATATACCAAAATGATGAAAAATTGGGGGATATTATCTTCCAACCAGAGGAACTACTAGAACTTATGAAGGGACTAGATGTGAGAAAATCTATGGGCCCAGACAATATAGCAGGATGGATTCTAAAAGAATGTGCTGAGGAATTGGTAAAACCTTTATATACAATAATACAGGGAGGATTACAGGAGAGCAGTGGAAAGACGACTAGGTGGGTTCGACCTGGAAGTTATGGAGGAAGTGGAGGAGATGAGCAAGGTGTTTAAGGATGAGATCTGTGCAGCATGTGAGGAGGTGTGTGGAGTGAGGAGAAGAGGGAGGGGAGTGAAAGGTACAGCATGGTGGACAGAAGAGGTAAGAATAGCTGTGGAAGAAAAGAAGAAAGCATATAGAGAGTGGTTGGGTAGTAGAGGGAATGAAGATTTCGAGAGACAGAAACGAGCGAGGTACGTGGAGAGTAAGAGGGTGGTGAAGAGAGTAGTGAAGGAAAGTAAGAGAAGAGTAGATGGGGAATTTGGAAGGAATCTGAGTGTAAAATGGAGGGAGAGTAAGAAACTGTTCTGGAAAGAAGTCAAGAAAGTTAGGGAAGGTAGCAAGGGAAACAGTAAGGGTGTGAAAGATAAGAATGGGAGAATGCTAGCCGAGAAGCAAGAGAGAGTCGAAAGATGGAGGGAGTACTTCAATGTGTTGCTAAATGTAAGGAATGAAGAGCCAGCTAACATAGCTGGATATGGTATGGGAGGGAGAAGAAGAGAAGTAGTGGAGGAGGAGGTGGGGATCAGGAGGTGTGGGAAGCCATGAAAAGAGTGAAGTTGGGGAAAGCACCAGGAGCAGATGGAGTGTTGGGGGGAAATGTTGAGGTATGGTGGTGAGATAGTGATAGAATGGGTATGGAAAATGTGCAAACTAGCATGGGAGAAGGGGAGTGCACCCGATGACTGGAAGACTGGCATAATAGTCCCCCTATATAAGGGCAAAGGGGAAAGAGGAGTGTGTGGTAACCACCGAGGAATATGTCTTCTAAGCGTAGTAGGGAAGGTATACAGTAGGGTGGTGATTGAGAGAGTGAGAGTGAGAACGGAGAAATGGATAGGCGACGAGCAGGGAGGTTTTAGGAAGGGAAGAGGATGTGTAGATCAGATTTTTACCCTGAATTGTGTTGTGGAGAAATATCTGGAGAAGAAACAAAAGGTGTATGTTGCCTTTATGGACTTGGAGAAGGCCTATGACAGAGTGGATAGAGAAGGTTTGTGGAAAGTACTTAGAATATACGGAGTAGAGGGCAAGTTGCTGAAAGCAGTGAAGAGCATGTATGAGGGTGCAAAGGCGGCAGTACATGTGGAGAGTGAGCTGAGCGAGTTCTTTGACCTGAATGTTGGTTTGAAACAGGGGTGTGTGATGTCCCCGTGGTTGTTTACTGTATATATGGATGGAGTCATGAAAGAAATACTATCAAGAGCAGTGGATGTTGGTGTATCGCTGAAAAAGGAGGGAATTGAGTGGAAGCTACCTATAGTGCTGTTTGCGGATGATACAGTTCTGATGAGTGATAATGAATGGGAGTTGCAGGGTCTGGTAAATGAGTTTGGAACAGTGTGCGAAAAATGGAATTTGAAGGTAAATGCGGGGAAGAGCAAGGTTATGGTCTTCGAAAGGGGTGAAGTCACAGAGTGTGAGGTGAAGCTGAACGGTCAGGCTATGGAGATCGTCAACTCTTTTAAGTATCTGGGCAGTGTGTTGAGTAAAGATGGGACTATGGATGAAGAAGTGGGGGAGAGGGTACAACAGGGGAAGAGGGTCGTAGGAACGCTAAGAGCAGTAACAAGAAATAGGGTGGTCAGTATGGAAGTGAAGAAGTCCTTGCATGACAGTGTGGTAATCCCGACACTGACTTACGGAAGCGAAGCATGGACGTTGGTTGAGAGACTCAGACCAAGAGTGAGAGCAGTGGAAATGAATTACTTAAGGAGTGCGTGCGGAGTTACATGGAGGGATAGACAGACTAATGAGGAAGTAAGAAGGAGGTGTGGTGTGGAGGTAGATGTGCTGGAAAGTGTGAAAAGGAACAACTTGAGATGGTTCAGCCATATGGAACGTATGGAAAGCGAGAGAATGACTAAGAGGGTGGACGAGAGTGAGGTGGAGGGACAGAGAGGGAGAGGTAGACCGAATGAGAGGTGGAAGGATGGAGTGAGGAAGTACATGAACGAAGGCGGTGCTGGTTGGGGGGAGGGGCGTCGACTGACTGGGGACAGAGGTGCATGGGGGCGGTTCGTTCGGGCCACCCCTTCGGGGATCATGGCGTCAGGCAATAGATAGATAGATAGAAGTACTCTATTGAAGTTGGAAAATTACCACTAGACTGGAAAAGGGCTAATGTAGTACCAATCTACAAAGGTGGGAGTAGGGAGCAGCCGCTAAAGTATAGACCAGTGTCACTGACAAGTGTTGTTTGTAAAATGTGTGAGAAGATTATTAAGAAAAGATGGATAAAGCACTTGGAAGAAAATAATTTACTTACTGGGAGACAATTTGGATTCAGAGAGGGAAAATCATGTGTTACTAATCTGCTGAGATTTTATGATAGGATGATAGATATACTACAAAAGAGAGAAGGATGGGCGGACTGTGTGTATCTTGATATAAAGAAGGCTTATGACAGAGTTCCTCATAGTAGACTTAGATGGAAGTTGAAGAAGTATGGAGGGGTTCAGGGTAATTTGTTGAAGTGGATGGAGGACTATCTCTCGGGAAGACAGATTAGAACCATGATAAGAGACAGCTTATTAACATGGAGGGAAATTATAAGCGGAGTTCCACAGGGATCAGTGTTGGCCCCAATTATGTTTCTGGTCTATATAAATGACATGCCAGAGGAACTAAATGCATACATGAATATGTTTGCTGACGATGCAAAAATTATGAAACATATAGTGGACGAAAACAGTTGTAGAGAGCTACAGAGTGATCTGGATAAGATAGACCAATGGAGCAAGATGTGGAAATTAGATTTTAACAGAGATAAATGTCATGTGATAGAAGGGGGTGTGAGTAAAAAACGACCTCATTGGGAATATAAACTAGGAGAATGCATGATTAACCCCTCAGAGAAAGAAAAGGACTTGGGCTTTATAATACGGTATCAGGTGAACTCGGCGCATCTACCAACTCGTCTCACTCGTCGCACCAACTCGACGCACTCGTCGCACCAACTCGGCACCATATGCTCGGCGCATTTTGAAAATGTTCATTACGAATTTTCATATTTTATTGTACGATCCACATCATTCAAATAATATAAATCTTCAAATAATGGCTTCATGGATGATGAAAGGTGTTTTGAATACGATATTATATAGTGAGACTACAGTAGGCTATATTATAGATAAATCATATCGGCCTAAAAATATACTTTGTGATTTTTTTTAAACAGTAGGGTAAGGTCAGCAATATCGTCACGCTATGGGCTGAGGTGGTGTGATCAACTTCACTTGCATGGGTGTTGTCTGCAAGTGGTTCCGCCAATGAACAGGGATTAGGCTACATATGAAGTGAATCAGTCTTGCGATGTACAGCCCTCCTGTCAAAATTCCGAGGAATTCCTGTGCCACATAGTCGATGTTGCCACTTATTACAAGTCTCACACTCCAAGGCCTCCTGCCGTGTGGTGACATTGGTTTGACATACAATGCAGAGTGCAGCCATAATGATGTACCGGTAGTGAATGTCAGATAAGCAATGACAGTGAGAGTTGTAACAATAGCCTATGCTCAGAATTTGGTAGACTACTGTTTAAAAAAAAATCACAAAGTATCGTTTCGTTTTCACAAACAAAATTTAATTTCTAAAGATCAACTGACGGCCAGGTGTTTCAGACGGTTTCATTTATTTACTGACTTACAGCAGTGTTGCGTTTTATATATTTGAAGATATATGACACCCAATTGAATGATATTGGTCAACAATGAATTACGCAAATCCGTAATGAACAGTTCCAAAATACGTTAAGACTAGATTTGTATATGATTTATCTATATATAGCCTACTGTAGTCTCACTATATAATATCGTATTCAAAACACCTTTCATCATCCATGAAGCAATTATTTGAAGATTTATATTATATGAATGATGTGGGTCGTACAATAAAATATGAAAATTCGTAATGAAAATTTTCAAAATTCGCCGAGCACATGGTGCCGAGTTCATGCGACGAGTGCGTCGAGTTGGTGCGACGAGTGAGACGACTTCGTATCTGCGCCGACTTCGATGGCATTCTTATAATACAGGGAGATCTTTCACCCGAGGGCCATATTAACAAAATAGTGGGAGAAGCTTATGGCCTGTTGAATTAAGTAAAAATAGCATTCAACTATTTGAATTAAGAGATGCTAGTAAATATAATAAAATCAATGGTGAGACCTAAATTGGAATATGCGGCAGTGTCACCCCATCTT